>CM064487.1:56392714-56393845 GCA_032716605.1 Paralithodes platypus | reverse complement strand
CACTACTTGCTCTTCTTCTCCCTCCCATCACCATATCCAGCTATGTTTGCTGGCTCTTCATTCCTTACATTTAGCAACTCACTGAAGTACTCCCTCCATCTTTCGACTCTCTCTTGCTTCTCGGCTAGCATTCTCCCATTCCTATCTTTCACACCCTTACTGCTTCCCCTGCTACCTTCCCTAACTTTCTTGACTTCTTTCCAGAACAGTTTCTTATTCTCCCTCCATTTTACACTCAGATTCCTTCCAAATTCCTCATTTACTCTTCTCTTACTTTCCTTCACTACTCTCTTCACCACCCTCTTACTCTCCACGTACCTCGCTCGTTTCTGTCTCTCGAAATCTTCATTCCCTCTACTACCCAACCCCTCTCTATATGCTTTCTTCTTTTCTTCCACAGCTATTCTTACCTCTTCTGTCCACCATGCTGTACCTTTCACTTCCCTCCCTTCTCCCTCACTTCCACACACTCTCCACATGCTGCACAGATCTCATCCTTAAACACCTTGCTCATCTCCTCCACTTCCTCCATAACTTCCAGGTCGAACCCAACTAGTCATCTTTCCACTGCTCTCCTGTACTCGTCCCTGAATTCCTCCTCCTGCAACCTCTCCACCCTCCTCACCATTCCACCCTCCTCTCGCCTCCCTCCAGCTCTCCTCACCAACTTCTTTTGTATCCTAACCTTAGCTACCACTACATAATGATCAGACAGACCCCCCCAATACCCCTATACACCCTAGCATCCACCACAGATTTCTTCATTCGTTCATCCACACATACATAATCAATCAATGACTTTCGTTCCACCACTGTCTTATCCTTCGGGCCGGTGGGCAGCCAGGAGTTCCTCTTCGATAGTTCCCATGAAGAAATTGGCGAACAGAACCCCCAGGGGGCTTCCCATCGCTACACCGTCGATTTGCTGGTACATATTCCCGCGGGGGCACCGATGGTCATCTACCCTTCCTCGACCTCCTTGTCTCCCTCCACGACCACGGCTTCAAAACTACAGTGTACACCAAACCTACTAACAATGGCCAATGTCTTAATGGGGAAAGTGAATGCCCTAAACGATACCATCAGTCCACCATCGCCGCCTATGTCAGGAGAGCCCTCACCCATTGCACC
>CM064487.1:56320214-56387714 GCA_032716605.1 Paralithodes platypus | reverse complement strand
AATGATAGGAGAAGCAGCAGCCACAGTTGGGGGTCAGTGGGTGCGCCATGCGGCAGGTGGGCCTAAAGCACTAGCACTCCCCACTCCCCCCTCCCCTCAGTGCTAGGGGAGCCTTTGTCTACCCCAGAGGAGAGAGAGAAATTACGTAATGGTTGTCAGTGGGCGGTCCTTAGTAGTTCACGTTGGGCTCACTAGAGGGCCGGGTATAAAAGGGAAGTCTAGCCATTTTTTCATCAGAACTCATTAGGCAGAGCGACTTCTCATTTCCCTTGCTAACTATATATATTCTGACTGATGTGAACTTTCTCTATTACCTTACATTCTTATCTCCTCTTTTCCTTGCCTGTTTAACTTCCATGGTCCCGTTGGTGCAGAGCTAGTCAGCCAACGTATTATCGCTTGAGTTCTCACTAGATACTTGCCTATTAGATAGCCTATTTTGGAAGGGTTAACTTAGAATAGGATTGATTTATGTTTGTTGCACTTGTATATGCATTTCCCTGTGTGTTATTATTATTATTCCTGTTTTCTGCTAGTCTAGGTAATGCTAGACTGGGGTAAGGCTTTTCTGTGTTACGAGTTGTTGGTTGATGCAGTGGTTAAGCGATAAACCTGCATACTCGTTTCGGTTCAGTGAAGCCTAGGTTGTCTTCGCGGCTGACTGTGTTGAGTTAATAATTTATAGTGCGTGAGGGCAAGAGCCTAACCACCCTGTATTTTATTAACAGTTTGTTTTTACTTTGTCAAGGAGCCGGGTGAAAACCAGATACAAGGGATCTGGATTTCTCAAAGTGCACTTGTTAGTGTTAACCTAATACTTTAAACAGTTGTGAGGACTTCGCTAAGCTACGAGCCGTTTTTGCTCAGATCACTGCTACCTTTTGCCCACAGTACCCCAGCTAGATTTTACTCGATTAGTAGATACAGAATAGTATTCAAGCTTTCCTTATGTATGATATTGTTTATGCACTATTGATTTCATGTGTTGCAAGCTTGGCTACTTTAGTGATTAGTGGCCCACGAGCACAATCCGAGTAGGCTATTGCCGTTGCATTTGCGGAGTACTTCTTTTTAATGTTTGCCATTTACTATTGCATCTTCTTTTAATTATTCTTATGCCAATTTAAACCTTTAATAGTATTTAATTGCCTGTGTTTTGCTTATTGAATTACTGTTCAAAATCCGATACGTACTTCTTACGAGCATCCGAGAAGCATCTAACTTTTTTCAGAAGATTCCTTGCTCGATGCTTAAGGACTATTAATTAACGTAACGTAATAGTGCCGATCCGAAGTAGAGGGTGGAGGACTTCTTAAGTTCTTAGTCAAGGGTGGATTACTTCGGCTTCGGCCAACACTATTCTTTGGTGTTGTTGTTTCTTACTTCTTTGTTTGATTGTTGACCAGACTAGATAATTCCTGTCTCTTTATTAGTCTGTTGTTGAACACTAGTACCGAGTTCTTGTATACCCCGTTATAGCAGATTGAACTCTGGAGGGTATTGGTGTTTTTTGTTCGGCTGGCAGTACTCAGGGGTTGGGATCGTGTGTTTCCGTTGTGGCAGCGAGCCGTACTCGAGTCCTGATTGAGAGCCCTTGTGTACCCGAGTGCCAGGTCGTAACAAATGGCGACCTTGCTTAGGATTTTGTGAACAGTATAAATTTTTGCAGAGTTGTACAACATTTGTTTGTTTGTATTTTAGCGTGCATATTGAAGAATATTTTTTTTTGTATGGCAATTAGTAAAGCATTTAAGAGACTCCAGTTAATTTAGTAATTAGTGCTTGCATAGGAAGTTTAACACTTTTGTCTCGAGAATTTTTTTGTGGACTTCAGTATGTCGTGCATTAGCACTGACGATGAGCGAGAGATGCCATTTGAAGGTGTGCCGTTAGTAACCAGTGAGGAGGATGCTAGAGTTTTTGTGAGTAAGCGGTACCACGTGATGGAGGAGAGGCTGACTGGGGTGGATGTTTGTGGCTTGCACCTGATAGCCAAGGTTTTGGGCATTTCCAATGTAGTAGGGATGTCCAAGGGGGAGCTGATTTCCTGGGTGTTGCGTGGGCGACATGGGGTTTCGGAGGAGAGGGCGTTTGGGGGGGTTCCTCCCCAGATCCCCTCTCACTCGACTCCCACAGTGCCGTCCACTCAGTTACCGGAGGTTAGCACTTTCCCACAGAGGGATGAGAATTGGCAGATTGGAGTGCCCTCGGGTGGTGCACATGGTGGTTCCCCAGTTTTTGCCCCCCCTCCTTCAGTAGTGGCAGCTCCCTCTTCCTGCCTGTCTCCAGATATGGTATTTAGACTTGAGCTTGCTAAGATTGAGGCTAGGAAGCAGGAGAATGAGACTAGAAGGCATGAGATTGAGGTTAGGAGGCAAGAGGATGAGACCAGGAGGCATGAGGCTGAGCTTAGGTACGACTCGGAGAAATATTGTGCTAAATTAGATTTAGATAAGACTCGTGCAGAGTCGACAGGGACTCGGATGGGCCGTGAGGGCCAAGTAAGAGAACAGTCCTTGGCCCAATTAGTCAAATTGGTGCCGGTATTTAGTGAAACTGAAGTCACAGAATTTTATAATCGTTTTGAGAAGAAGTGTAGGGAGCATAATTGGCCTGAAGAGAAGTGGGCAGCTCTAGTCTCCTCAAGACTTACGGGTAAGGGTCTGAAGGCTTATGATGCACTGCCATTAGAGTCTTGCATTGACTACCCAGAATTGAAGAGAGCTGTCCTACGGGCATACGAGTTGCAACCGGAAACATATCGATTGAAGTTTCGGGGTGTTACAAAGACTAGGGAGGCGACCTTTCTTGAACATGCCCGGGACTTAAAAGATGCACTTAAAAACTGGACACGTTCTGAGAAAGCTGAGACAGCCAAACAGTTGACTGAGCTGTTTCTGCTCGAGCAGTTTTATAAGTGTACTGGTGCAGAAATGACTTTAACTATTAAAGAAAAGAACCCAAAAACTCTACAGGAGGCAGCTGAGATGGCTGACCTCCGGCTATCACTAATTCGTGGGTGCGGGTCTGCCCAGCGTAGTGAGGCAGGTAACAAGGGGCGTGACGCCCCACCCCCCCGAGTTAGTGATATACCTTATGCAAACAAGTACAAGATCCATGATACCAAGACTGACCACAAGACTAGCACCGTCCCATTTAAGAAGGGGCCGGGCCCTTCCCAGTACCAAGGGAAGCCCAAAGGGGAGTTGGAGTGTTATCAATGTCATAAAAAGGGGCACTTTGCAAGAGTCTGTCCTAGCAAACCACCTACAGCAGCTGTGTCTTTGGCCTGCAACATTGGTGTGTCTCCGAAGTCATCTGAGTTTGCCCGGGGCAGTTCGTCAGAGGCTGAGGCACAGCCAATGCAAAAGCACCTGGGAGGCTCGAACCCTGCTCAGGATGTTTTTTGCGACCATAGAGGGCGGGGTTGCGTGATGTGGGCATGGAGTAGAGGTCTTGCGTGATACAGGTGTTTCCCAGACTCTGATGAAAAACTTGACTGGCTACCCTATAAACGCGGCTCGGGTGGTAGTGGTGCAGGGTATTAATGCAACTCGGTCATACCCGCTGGTGCGGTTGGAGTTGGAGGTGGATGGTGTGGCACGTGAATTGGATGTCGGGATTGTGGAGAAACTGCCAGTGGAGGGCGTCGACCTTCTTCTCGGCAACGACTTTGCAATGCCCGCTTCTGAGGTTCTACCCTTAGTCGTTGCCGAGAGGCCGGCCGACGTGAGTAGGGAAGAGCAAGAGTGGGTCGAGCGGTGCCAGACACAACCCATGGCGTGTGTTGTCACCCGAGCTCGGGCAGCTAAAGTGTCACAGCCTAGTCCTCCGTCTTCAGACCAGCGGAGGAACGATCAACAGGAGGAGGCTAAAGCTGGAGTTGGTTTTAAGAGTTTTGACTCGGCGGCTCTCCTGGGTGATTCAGTATTAGCACCATTACTTAATTCTGGAGTAGCCCCTGGGCCTGTCATCGAGAGTGACGAGGCTGGGCATGACGAGTCTCCACGACAGCAACGTTATGTACATCGAGAGAGACAGAGGGAGCAGCCCAGTATCGGGGAAGGTCATGCATTGCTCCGGGAGCAGTTAGATCCCTTGGCACCCTCAGATATACGTCGGTTGCAACTAGAGGACCCTGAGCTCCAAACGTGTGCTAATGGAGCTGTAGAGCTCGACGAGGACGGCGATGCACAGCCAGGAGATTTTTTTTATTTAGAAGGCATCCTCTATAGGCGTTTTCCAGACCCTAAACGTAGTTGGCAAAAAGGGGTCCGGAGCAGTGGACCAGTTGGTGGTGCCATGGGAGTGCAGGGATAGCCTACTGAGGTTGGCGCATGACACACTACTGGCAGGACATCTAGGGGTGAGAAAAACGGTAGCGGCTTTGGGGAAATTGTTTTTGGTGGCCGGGGATGAAGTCTCATGTGCAGTCATGGATAAACTCATGTGATATTTGTCAACGTGTCGGGAAACCGAACCCAGTTATTCCTAAGGCTCCGTTACACCCTATTCCTGTGATTGGGCCACCCTTTAGTAAAATTATTGTTGACATGGTTGGTCCACTCCCTCCCACTAAGGCTGGAAATAAATTTTTGTTAACCATAATGGATGTTGCCACTAGATACCCTGATGCATACCCTATGAAAAATGGAATGGCTAAGATGGTAGTCAGTAACTTGTTGTGGTACTTCTCAAGGTACGGGTACCCGGAGGAGATTCAGTCTGATCAGGGATCTAATTTCACCTCCAACATGTTCAAGCAAACAATGCAACAGCATGGGATACGAGCAGTAGTATCGTCAGCGTATCACCCTGAGAGTCAAGGGGTGCTTGAGCGGTGGCATGCTACACTTAAAAGCATGCTCAGGTGTTATTGTGCTGACAACGGTATGGATTGGGATCTTGGATTGCCTTATGTGCTGTTTGCTGCTCGGGAGGTACCTGGTGAGAGCCTGGGATTTAGTCCAAACGAGCTGATTTTTGGACACCGTGTCAGGGGCCCCCTTAACATGCTGAAAGAAATTTGGGAGGGGACTGTGCAGCCTTGTCCATTATTAAAGTATGCTTGAAAGCCGTGAGCGCATGCTTAAGAGTCTGGAGATGGCAGGTAGAAATTTGACAGAATCACAAGCTTTGATGAAGGACAGGTATGATCGCAAAGTGAGGCTCCGGAAGTTCACTGTAGGACAAGAGGTATTAATTTTGTTGCCTTTGGTTGGTAACCCCCTCTCTGCGAAGTACACTGGACCTTATAAAATTGTAGAAAAAATTTCAGACTTAGATTACTCCAGACAGGAGGAAAAAGAACCAGTTATGTCACGTGAACCTTATTAAAGAGTATGTGAGGCGCCCCTCTGAGCCTCTCACTGTCCCTGTGTTGGCTTGTTGCGGCCGTGGTGGAGAAGGAGAGGGGGACAGTCAAGCTTCAGAGGAGGATAGCTGGGATCAACATGTTTCAGCGGATCAGTGGGCGGGGAACTCGAGCCTTAGGGCTGACGAGGCTATGGCTCATTTGCCTGAGCCGCAGTTTGATGCAATCCGTCAGTTGTTCGGTTCATACCCCACTGTATTTGCTGAACACCCAGGCCTCACTACTCAGGCTATGCATGATGTTGACGTGGGGGACCATCTACCCTTTAAGTCAATCCCGTACCGTGTGCCCCCATAAAACTACCAGCTCTGAGGGATGAGTTGGAGTATATGCTCGGTAGAGGGTTGATAGAGAAAGGCACAGTTAAGTGGACTTCCCCCGTAACACTGCAGCCTAAGCCAGATGGCAAGGTACGCTTTTGTATTGATTTCCGTAGGTTAAACGGTTTGACTCCAACTAACCCATATCCTCTTCCTCGGGTTGATGATAGTGTTGACAAAATTGGTAATGCTCGTTTTTTGTCTAAAGTAGATTTAGTAAAAGGTTACTGGCAAGTACCTTTGTCCGAGCGTGCTAAAGAGGTATGTGGTTTTCTTGTGGACGGGAGTACCTACCGGTGTAATGTTATGCCTTACGGACTTAAGAATGCACCAGCAACGTTTCAGAACCTGATGAATGAAATTGTAAAGGACATTCCAAATTGCACCGTATATTTGGACGATGTAATCATTGATGATGACGACTTTGAGAGCCATTGTGAGCACCTTGAGACCTTGTTCCGGAAACTTAGTGAAGCAGGTCTGGTAGTAAATTTGGCAAAGTGTGACTTCGTAAAAGCCACTGTGCAGTACCTTGGGTTTGTAGTGGGAAGGGGACAGGTGTGCCCTCCTCAGAACAAGGTACAGGCTATCAATAAATTTCCGCACCCAACAACCAAGAAGCAGATTATGAGATTCTTGGGTATGATAGGCTACTACAGACGCTTCATAAAAGGTTACTCAACGGTGTTGGCACCTCTCACAGATTTGTTATCTAAAGACAAAAAGTTTTTGTTGGCACCTGAGTGTGAAAAGGCTTTCACTTTGGTGAAACATTTGCTATGTACTCACCCGATACTCAGGGCCCCAGACTTTAACAGGCCTTTTCAGCTGGCAACAGATGCTAGTGGTGTAGGGGCTGGTGCCGTCTTGCTACAGACAGACAATGAAGGTGTGGAACACCCAGTAAGTTTCTTTTCTAAGAAGTTCAATGCTGCACAAAAGAACTATTCTACAAAAGAAAAGGAATTACTGGCGATTGTGCTGTCGCTCAGGCACTTCGAGGTGTATGTTCCAGCCTATGGCCCGGTCGTGGTTATCTACACTGATCATCACCCTTTGAGATTCCTGAATCAATTTCACAATCGCAATATGAGACTGACCAGGTGGTCTTTGATGTTGCAGGAGTATAACCTGGACATCCGTCATATTGCTGGATGTGACAATGTGATCGCGGATTGTTTATCAAGGGTGGATGATCAGTCGTAGGCTATCACAGGTGTGTGGGTTTGAGTGGAGGAAAATAGGCTGCCCTTATAGTGCAGCCGGGAAAAACATATTAAAATATAAAAATCATATAAAAAAATTCTTTTGATATAGGTAATCGTATAAGTTTGTCATAGCCTATAGAGTTTGAGTAGTCCACGAACTATCAAACGGCTGAGCTGCTGTAAGCTCGCTCTGGGAGCATGATATTGTCTTTTTGCTATTGTTGGGAGGAGTTATAAAATGTGATTTTTTTTTTAATAATAAGATGTGTTTTGGTGATAAACTCAGCTTTGTTTTAGTGCCATGCGGTCGCTGGGTGTGAGGGGCTTGATGGGGTTCTGTGTTTGTCAGATTTTAGCTCAGGGTTGAGCGAGTAAAATCTTGGGGGAGGTGTGACGCATGTCCACATGTGAGCATGCTGTACAGAACGCCTAGTCATGCCCCACTCTCGCTAGGATCGTCAGGGCAGGAACTTTGGCTGTAGTCTATGTAGAGTTTCCTAACTTAGTTCATGTGAGCCGTTGTACTATAAGTAATATGAATATGTATTTTGTTTTCATCTGAGTCAACGAGTTCTATTTTATATCATTAGTTATAAGTATTGTGTGTAAAACTTATTTGTAATGATGGGAGAAGCAGCAGCCACGATTGGGGGTCAGTGGGTGCGCCATGCGGGAGGTGGGCCTAACTCACTAGCACGCCCCCCTCCCCCCTCCCCTCAGTGCTAGGGGAGCCTTTGTCTATCCCAGAGGAGAGAGAGAAATTACGTAATGGTTGTCAGTGGGCGGTCCTTAGTAGTTCACGTTGGGCTCACTAGAGGGCCGGGTATAAAAGGGAAGTCTAGCCATTTTTTCATCAGAACTCATTAGGCAGAGCGACTTCACATTTCCCTTGCTAACTATATATATTCTTCTGACTGATGTGAACTTTCTCTACTACCTTACATTCTTATCTCCTCTTTTCCCTGCCTGTTTAACTTCCATGGTCCCGTTGGTGCAGAGCTAGTCAGCCAACGTATTATCGCTTGAGTTCTCACTAGACACTTGCCTATTAGATAGCCTATTTTGGAAGGGTTAACTTAGAATAGGATTGATTTATGTTTGTTGCACTTGTATATGCATTTCCCTGTGTGTTATTATTATTATTCCTGTTTTCTGCTAGTCTAGGTAATGCTAGACTGGGGTAAGGCTTTTCTGTGTTACGAGTTGTTGGTTGATGCAGTGGTTAAGCGATAAACCTGCATACTCGTTTCGGTTCAGTGAAGCCTAGGTTGTCTTCGTGGCTGACTGTGTTGAGTTAATAATTTACAGTGCGTGAGGGCAAGAGCCTAACCACCCTGTATTTTATTAACAGTTTGTTTTTACTTTGTCAAGGAGCCGGGAGAAAACCAGATACAAGGGATCTGGATTTCTCAAAGTGCACTTGTTAGTGTTAACGTAATACTTTAAACAGTTGTGAGGACTTCGCTAAGCTACGAGCCGTTTTTGCTCAGTCACTGCTACCTTTTTCCCACAGTACCCCAGCTAGACTTTACTCGATTAGTAGATACAGAATAGTATTCAAGCTTTCCTTATATATGATATTGTTTATGCACTATTGATTTCATGTGTTGCAAGCTTGGCTACTTTAGTGATTAGTGGCCCACGAGCACAATCCGAGTAGGCTATTGCCGTTGCATTTGCGGAGTACTTCTTTTTAATGTTTGCCATTTACTATTGCATCTTCTTTAAATTATTCTTATGCCAATTTAAACCTTTAATAGTATTTAATTGCCTGTGTTTTGCTTATTGAATTACTGTTCAAAATCCGATACGTACTTCTTACGAGCATCCGAGCAGCATCTAACTTTTTTCAGAAGATTCCTTGCTCGATGCTTAAGGACTATTAATTAACGTAACGTAATAGTGCCGATCCGAAGTAGAGGGTGGAGGACTTCTTAAGTTCTTAGTCAAGGGTGGATTACTTCGGCTTCGGCCAACACTATTCTTTGGTGTTGTTGTTTCTTACTTCTTTGTTTGATTGTTGACCAGACTAGATAATTCCTGTCTCTTTATTAGTCTGTTGTTGAACACTAGTACCGAGTTCTTGTATACCCCGTTATAGCAGATTGAACTCTGGAGGGTATTGGTGTTTTTTGTTCGGCTGGCAGTACTCAGGGGTTGGGATCGTGTGTTTCCGTTGTGGCAGTGAGCCGTACTCGAGTCCTGATTGAGAGCCCTTGTGTACCCGAGTGCCAGGTCGTAACATAACCTTAACAAAAGGAGCTGTGTACAATCGCGCTAAGAAATCATGACTCGATTTTTCTAAGGCTCGGACAAAAGTCCCCAAATCTGGCTACCGCTGGCAACTCTCCACTGCCCGTCAGAGCCCAGTCATTTCCTAATTTATAACTATAGGTCGCTGGATATTCCTAATAATTGGCCTACTGACAAAATTAACCTATTTAGGTCTTTTAAATTATATTTATGTTGTTGTTTGAATATATATAAGTAAGGTTTCTTTTCAATATCTTTATAGAATAATCTATCTATCTATCTATTGCCTGACGCCGTGATCCCCGAAGGGGTGGCCACGAGCGAACCGCCCCCATGCACCTCTGTCCCCAGTCAGTCGACGCCCCTCCCCCCAACCAGCACCGCCTTCGTTCATGTACTTCCTCACTCCATCCTTCCACCTCACATTCGGTCTACCTCTCCCCCTCTGTCTCTCCACCTCGCTCTCGTACACCCTCTTAGTCATTCTCTCGCTTTCCATACGTTCCATATGGCCGAACCATCTCAAGTTGTTCCTTTTCACACTTTCCAGCACATCTACCTCCACACCACACCTCCTTCTTACTTCCTCATTAGTCTGTCTATCCCTCCATGTAACTCCGCATGCACTCCTTAAGTAATTCATTTCCACTGCTCTCACTCTTGGTCTGAGTCTCTCAACCAACGTCCATGCTTCGCTTCCATAAGTCAGTGTCGGGATTACCACACTGTCATGCAAGGACTTCTTCACTTCCATACTGACCACCCTATTTCTTGTTACTGCTTTTAGCGTTCCTACAACCCTCTTCCCCTGTTGTACCCTCTCCCGCACCTCTTCATCCATAGTCCCATCTTTACTCAACACACTGCCCAGATACTTAAAAGAGTTGACGATCTCCATAGCCTGACCGTTCAGCTTCACCTCACACTCTGTGACTTCACCCCTTTCGAAGACCATAACCTTGCTCTTCCCCGTATTTACCTTCAAATTCCGTTTTTCGCACACTGTTCCAAACTTATTTACCAGACCCTGCAACTCCCATTCATTATCACTCATCAGAACTGTATCATCCGCAAACAGCAGTATAGGTAGCTTCCACTCAATTCCCTCCCTTTTCAGCGATACACCAACATCCACTGCTCTTGATAGTATTTCTTTCATAACTCCATCCATTATTATTATAGAATAATGAACGTATTTAATTTCCTGGCACTATCTAGCATGTTACATTCCCTGGGCCTGCCGCCTGAAGGCCTGCAAAAAAATGCAAGTCAGTTACTGCCAGTATATGAGGGAGAGTGTATCTCTTCCGCTCATCCACCTTTGTCCTTTACTACATGCCTTTCCATCTTTCGTTCCTATATGGGTGTCCCTATGGGTTATTAAATATGTTATAAGTGAAATTTAATCGTCTGTCTATACAAATTACAAGCTGTTCTCGAGTATTCAAGTTTTATCCCAAAATATACTGGAGACAACTTTGTATTTTAAGGCAGACTTGTCCCACTTAGAGAATTAAATGTGGAAAAAACAATCTGTTATATGTTTATTTACGTGATTTATTGACACTCATATTGAATGTTACTTTTAACGGTTGGTTTTAATTTTATGAGATACTTTTCTCCCAGTATTGTTGGCTTAAAAAGTAATAAAAGCATTAAGAGACTTCCTCCACATTTTAATCCTGAATCTAGTTAGCGAAATACTACGAGTTTCACATTCTTTCGTTCGGGTTAGTCTCAACTTTCATATTATTTGGTTTGCTCTCACATAATGAGATAAATATATTGTAGCAATACTTATATATCGTGTTTTTGGTATTTTGTCCTTCAATAAAGTTCTCCCCGGTGTGTAATATATGAATATAGTAGAACCTCAATAGTTGCCAGATAGCACTTTCTGAACAAATGGTACTGGGAATCGAGTCATGACTTCTTAGCGCGATTGTACATACCACACCTTATGGTTGTAACCCGCAGAGTGCCAGACAATTATTGACCCTATGCATCTGCCAGTGCCAGAGGATTTTTTATTTTTATTTTGTTGGCTAAATCTATCAAGTTGGGTGAGAAAGGAAGGATAATGGTAAAAAAACACTCCCCTTGTCCATTTTCGCCAGAAATCAGGTCCCCGATGGTCCCGAATGTAGCTGAAATTTTCAGAGTAAATCATCGACTTTTATGGTATCGGAACGTATAGGTAGGAGGGTGGTGGGAGGGTGGTTTAGGGGATGGTGGGGGGAAGGTAGAAGCGTAATTGACTCGTGTTACAAATATGAAGCCGATTGGTGTGGTAGTTTCGCCACCACGGATTTTCCTTTTTTTCCTTTTCTTCGTACGGATACGCTGGAAGTGGGTGGTGGGAGGCGGTTGGGGGTGTGGTGGGGGGAAGGCAGAAGGGTAAGGGACTTGTCACACAAATATGGAACCGATTGGTGCAGTTGTTTCGCCGCCACAGATTTTCCTTTTTTTTTTTCCTTGTGAGGCGACCGATAGTCAGCGAGTGGGTGTGGGGAGGGGGTTGTGTTGGTGGTTGCAAGAAGCCAGAAGGGTAAGGTACATGTGGTAGAAATATGAAAGCCATAGGTACAGTCGTTTCGCTGCTACGATTTTTTTTCGGGGAGTCCGTATATATACGGACCTGGCACTGGGCGTGACAAGACCCTAGTCCGTATATATACGGACCTGGCACTCAGCGGGTATAAATTAACCAGCTATAATGTCTAGGGCCCTAATAGTTACACACCTAGCCAACTAAAATGAGACAATATAATGTATTAATGTTTTTGAATGGTTTTAACCCCTTCACTACCATACGCAATTTGTCATACTCATGTTACTATTAGAAGATTTTCTTTCGTTTATAATCAAACATTACGACTCAATTGGGTATGCTCAATCTCAATAAATCCTCTCAATAATATATCAAAGGTAAAAAGGCGTCATGGTGCTGAAGCGGTGAATAATAACTGTGCTTCAAACCAAACTGTTACGAATATTCCGTTATTTTGCGGTCATTGGGCTGTCAACATGCTACCGTAATTTTAAGTGGAAGGTGGTGGCTTTGTCTTCCACATGTTTAGTCCTTTTAGCTTAAAGATTTTAAGACGTTTGTTCCATTAGTTTGGCAATTTTAAGTTCTTTCGCCCCATTTGTTGGTAAATATAAAGACCTTTCATGATATTTAGAAGTCGATTTTTTACTGACGAGCAATATCGAGCCTGTAATTCTAGGAGGAACCCTACCGAAAAATGTACAAATTAATCTATGGGGAAATTTGTTTAAGCTGGAAGGAGGTCTAGCGAGGTTACTATAAAATAAATTAATATATAAATAGACCAACAACAATACACTACCCTCTTAACAATCACAATCATACGTAACCATCAATGTTACTATGCCCTGTTCCAAATAGGTAGGCCAGAAATCGTGAACCCTAACTTATGTAACTCGAAAAGGGCAAGTGCGTCCTTGTATTGAGTATTGTTCACATGTGTGGGGTGAATCCTCTCACACCGCAGTCTTAGACAAATGAGAAAGGAAGGCCTTTCGTATAATTAATTCCCGCCCACTCACTAACTCTCTGCAAACTCTCTTCGCCGCAATGTTGCCTTTCTATCATATAATCAGTTCTCCTCAGAGCTCTCCCAATGTATACCACCTCCTCTACGCAGGGTACGTGGTACCCATCTTGCAACACAATCCCACCCATACTCTTTACAACTCTCCAACCCAAGAGTGAAATGTTACTCTCAATCTGTCTTCTATTCAACAGCTGAGCTCTGGAACTCTCCCCCAGAATCAGTCTTTCCCTTCTATGACTTAAATTGCTTCAAACTCTGTGTATCCAGGTATTTTGGCTCGAACGTCCTTTGATTTTGGCCCTGTCCCTCTTTCAACTATGGGGGAGGCACTCGCTACAGGCAGTTCTGCCTTATGTCTCCCTCACTCACATAGAAAAAACAAAACAAAAAACACACACATTTACAAATGTACATAACCCCCCCCCCACACACACACACACACAAACAAACACACACATACTGTCACACACGCAAAGGTAAAGTCAACCTGCTCACCCAATCACGCACACACGAATGAACACACCTACCCCAATGCCAACAACCACACACAAACACGCACACAATCAAGCACATACAGACTTACTTGAATGCAAACTCACAAATATTTATGCCCACAAACAAATATGTAAACCGACATACACACACACACACACACACACTCACACATACACACATAATATAGCATCACACACACACACACACACACACACACACACACACACCCGAGCAACGTGTCCCCCGCAAACTCTATTAACACTTAATTGGCTAAAGCTGCGAAGAAAAATAGCCTTTATCGAGCCGTGGTTAATTTTCGTAGTAGGAGGCGGCGATTTTCAGCGGCGGGCAGCGTTAATGTTGCTCGTATATTGAGGGCACCGAGGAATATGGCTGGCAAGGATTTCTTGGGAATTTTTATCATTGGATATTTGGGGGTGGGTTTTATGGGGGGAGAGTTTATTTTTTGGTATATTTATTTATTTATTTACCTATTTATTAATTTCCTCGCTAGACCTGCACCAAACTTAAAAAAAACACCCCTCTTCGAGATAAATTTGTATATTTTTTGGTAGAAAAATGTCCCGGCCGTTGACCCGTTCCTCCTTTACTTACAGGCTGGCTATAGATCGCCAGGAACATATCGACACCTAAATCACATGAAAGGTCCTAATATTGACAAAGAAATGTGGTGAAAGGTCTTAAAATCGGCAAACAAATGGAAAGAACGTCTTAAAATCTCAAAACTAATGGGGTTAAACATGAGGAAGATGGGAAGCCAGAAAACCCCCCATCCCCTCCCCTTAATTGGCGGTACGGGGGCTGTTCAAAATTTAGGGTAGTAGCAAAGCTTATGGTAATCTATATTCTAATTGGTTGTATGGTTTTTATTAAGATTTTACTCAAGTAGGTATTGAAAATAATATAATGTATACTGTATGAATAGTTTGCTTGATAATTGTTTGGTATTATAATGATCAATATTGACTATATATCAAATTTTATTTAAATGGATATGGTGTATGATAACCTACAATATAATTGTATAATATTTATGTTTAATTTTAATTTAACTTTATCAAAATAAAGTCAATGTATATTCAAATCAGCAAAATTGGCTGCTAATCAAATTTTATTGTAGTGGCTATTGTCTAAGATAACCAATATGTTGTCTAAGATAACCAATATATTGTCTAAGATAACCAATATATTGTCTAAGATAACCAATATATTGTCTAAGATAATCAATATATTGTCTAAGATAATCAATATATTGTCTAAGATAACCAATATATTGTCTAAGATAACCAATATATTGTCTAAGATAACCAATATATTGTCTAAGATAACCAATATATTGTCTAAGATAACCAATATATTGTCTAAGATAACCAATATATTGTCTAAGATAATCAATATATTGTCTAAGATAACCAATATATTGTCTAAGATAACCAATATATTGTCTAAGATAACCAATATATTGTCTAAGATAACCAATATATTGTCTAAGATAACCAATATATTGTCTAAGATAACCAATATATTGTCTAAGATAACCAATATATTGTCTTAATACCGCTCGTATATAAACAGATTCCAGGAATATGGTGGCGTGAGGAAGGCGAGGAATCACCACAAATGCTGCACTTTTTGTATTGTTGTAGCATTTAATTGGCTTTTATTTTATTTAGCAGTATTGGTTGATAACCATATATATAAGTTTATGAAAGCTCTTCATGATAATCGACATATTGCTTATAATTTTGACTTGGCGTTTATTTTTTTTTCAGCAAGTAATTGATATATATATATATATATATATATATATACAGTATATATACTGATAATAATAATAATATTAATACCATTCGTATATACAGTATATGGGGCTTCGAGGAATTTGGTGTCGTGAGGAATTCGAGAGATCACGACAAATACGTCCCTATTAATATATCTTCAACCAAAATTGTGTTTTATATAATTTAATCATTGGTTTCTTGTCTATATGTATATAATAAAACTGATATAATGCATCAAGATTCATTATTACTTTAGCATTTTTCAATTGAAAATTGGTCTAAGGCTTGATTTGTAACACCAGTTGCTCATTATATTTTTTAGGTGGTTGAATGTTGCTCAGTCCTTTAATTAGATCAAGACTTTTGCACATGTTTATTTGAACAACCAGAGTATCTAACCGACTTAGAACCTCTAGGATCGATGGGGTTAAAACATCTCTAACTTAACTCTAAAACTCTGACAGGTCCTCCCTAAGTTGAATTAAATTAGCTGGAGATAGTTAAAATAAGACTTATATCGGCGTCATCTGATAGAAAGGGTTAAAGTATCTAACAGAGGGCTTCTGGAAATACGGTGCCATGGGTAAGGACATATTTTATTTGTGTAATGTTTTTGATTGACTTACGTAAGATATACTGACCACACAGATATTATGATCCAAGCGATATGGTCAGGACTTCGAGACAGCATAACCCCTAAAAAGGAAAGTGGAAGAAAAGGACAACAAAGAGACTCGTATTTTGTTCCGTAATACACTGCTCTTCACATTTGTCTATAATTAATTTGTTTATGATAACGTACCTGTATATGCTGCTTTTAATTCCACTGCTTATGCAATATACATATTTGTTTTATAATTGTATGTGGAAGGAAAATGTCAAAATATAACCGGTTATTATTTTAAATATTTGTTTACTATGATGTGTGTATGCTATATATTTTAGGTACTCAAAACTACCCCTATCTGAAATCTTATTTTTAAGCTACGGTTTCTTAGTTATGAGTTTAGGAGTAAAGTCGGTTGGTGGAGGTAACATAATAATACTACCAATTTGCTGCATTACAACCTTAAATAACATACGGTATGAATTCAATGAATATGCATTACCTCAACATCTAATTCCAGTTCCTAAACCTACATAATGAAGAACATAACATGAGAGTTGCTAATTTTTCAGAGAATTGTGTGTGTGTGTGTGGAGGTCGTGGGCTATATTATATATATATATATATATATATATATATATATATATATATATATATATATATATATATATATATATATATATGTCAGGTAATAAATTGTCTTTAATACATACGAGGTTGAAAGAAATGGCAATTTCTGCGTTGGAAATTTTATTATTCAAAGTTTCCAGGTCTCTGATGAGTTTTCCCTGGGTGGCAGGAAGTAGATGAATGAGATGAGCATAATTCATGGTGGTACAGGGTTTCATTAATGTACATGATGATACAGGATATACGACTCGTTTCACTGGACAACCAGCATTATCAAGTAAGGATAGGATGATATAAAGGGTAAACAGGAAGGGTATTATTATATAGAGGGTGGAGGATCAGAGGAGGCGAAAATCACGGGGCAAAAGTCTGCTATTGGTGGAGGGGTATTCTAGGAGTGCAAAAGAGAGAACCGCTTCACGCAGGCGCACTGGATGCGGGAAGGTGGTGGTCGGTTGGCGAGGTCAAAGCTGATTAGCTGCGTGTCGAGGGGCTTGGCCTAAGTTGCGTAGTACGTGTGGCGCCGGCAGAAGACGAAGCTGAAGGAGATAGCGCGGGGGGCTGCGTCAAGGGCACCGGGGGGCGAGGGGGGGCATTAGGTCCTGTAGGATAGTGCCTTTTGGCAGAAGGAAGGATCTGAAGGTCCAGAGTTTGGTTGTTGATGTTAGGATGTAAGGCTTGGATATATAACGCTTCGAGCATAGGTAATCTCCTTGGGTCACTTTCTTTATCGAGTATGGTGGTGTGTTTCTCTAACTCGTTGCATGTGAGGTGGGGGTGGTTAGGGGTGAGATAGAGGTCTTTGATGGCTCCAGCCTGAAGGAGAAGAGTTAACCGACGTGAAAGACGAGTCTGCGTCATGCCAATATAGGAATGTCGGTTAATTCTTCACCTTCAGGCTGGAGCCATCAAAGACCACTATCTCACCCCTAACCACCCCCACCTCACACACAACGAGTTAGAGAAACACACCACCATACTCGATAAAGAAAGTGACCCAAGGAGATTACCTATACTTGAAGTGTTATATATCCAAGCCTTACATCCTAACATCAACAACCAAACTCTGGACCTTCAGATCCTTCCTTCTGCCAAAAGGCACTATCTTAAAGGACCTAACGCCCCCCCCCCCCCCCCCGCCGGTGCCCTTGATGCAGCCCCCCGCACTACCTCCTTCAGCTTCGTCTTCTGCTGGCGCCACACGTACTACGCAACTTAGGCCACGCCCCTCGACACGCAGCCAATCAGCTTTGACCCCGCCAACCGACCACCACCTTCCCGCATCCAGTGCGCCTGCGTGAAGCGGTTCTCTCTTTTGCACTCCTAGAATACCCCTCCACCAATAGCAGACTTTTGCCCACTGATTTTTGGCTCCTCTGATCCTCCACCCTCTATATATACCCTTCCTGTTTACCTTTTATATCATTCTATCCTTACTTGATAATGCTGGTTGTCCAGTGAAACGCATCGTATAACCTGTATCATCATGTACATTAATGTAACCCTGTACCACCATGAATTTTTCTCATCTCATTCATCTACTTCCTGCCACCCAGCGAAAACTCATCAGAGACCTGGAAACTTTGAATAATAAAATTTCCAATGCAGAAATTGCCATTTCTTTCAACCTCGTATGTATTAAAGAATATATATATATATATATATACATATATATATATATATATATATTCTGACATACGGAGCACTGTATGTTTATTTTAGAGTTAGAATTAAGAGTTGAAGGAGTGCCAAACTACCCAGGCGGCGAAGCAGACCAGCGAGCGAACCAGCGAGAGGGAAACCAGCTCGTCCGCATACCAGCAAACAAGCCTTCACACCTGCGTGCGTCATAGGGGACCCTGCAAACTACTTCGATGACCCGACGGTATGACGTATGATCGACGCCAGGAGACTCCATTGGACCACGCACCTGCAACGCAACTCGAGGAGCTGTGATTGGGGCGCGCACCATCTCCCGCCTCCTGATTCGTTCCTACACCATCATTGTTTAGTATATAAGTCCCGAGTAGTGGGCATTCAAATCAGTCTCATTTGGAGTTGGGGAAGGTGAACTTGCAGCTGGAGGAAGACGGGGTGAAGTATTATAATGGGTTTGTGACTGTCAGTCCGATGATATAAGTGTGTGTTAAGTGTGTTCCGTGTAAACACTTACGTTATGTTGGTTAGTGAGATATGTGATTGGGAATTAACGTTAACGCTACTATTATGTACTTAACTCTTTGATTGGGAATTATCGTTAACGCTACTATTATGTACTTAACTAATTTAGTTGACTAACTTGTGGACTAAAGCAACTCTTCAAGTAATTGGGTTATGATAAAAGTAATACTATTGTTTTATATTAAGACTTACGAGTTCTTTCATTTTCTTTTAATTAAGCTTACATTGCTTAACGGTGCTTAGTACGGTGATACTATTGTCTCTTATTAGTAATATCGCCTTAGACTAACATGGCTGTTTTAATGTTACTTCTAGTGATTTCCTAAGCTGAAGATTTTTTTTTAGCTTCAAAATATTATTTTTGCTTTTCATATTATTTGAGTGAGACCTGAATCGAATCTATGAAGCGATCCTGTAACTTAATTTACTCATAATCAAACCTCAATGTTACGTGGTTAAGAAATACATTTATCTAATTATTAAATATATATCTAACTTTTGATGTGACTTTGATATTAATCCTGATGATAATAATAATATAATACTATTAACGTAAGACAAGAACCAAGAATAATAACTACATTAAATATAAATAAAAGGACATAAGAAAACTATTTATTCATTTCAAAAGGGTAAGAGACAGAAATATTCTTACCTTAATATTTATCTTTCAAGACTTGATATATAATTAATAGTCCTTCTTTAGATATAACTTATTCGGTTCATAACCATAGCCTACTAAGCTTCGGTTAAATAATAATTCTTTATAAATACTACATGACTTTAATTAGTTTCAGTATTTTTCATAATTAAAGAGTATCAGTCAATAAAGGATACCAAGTCCTAAGATCCAAAAGGAAAGGAAGCAACAACAGGAAATAATTTTATTATATTTTACTTTTGTTTTGCCTTCAGCTGACTGATACCTTAATATATATCTCTGTGCTATCTAGATTCATCAAGTTAACCACTTGAGGATCAAGATACATAACAGAAGAGTGGCGACCTTGCCAGGATTCGTTTCATACAGTTTCACTCAGTTTCATTACCGTTTCACTACTTAAAAATCAAATATTAATCATGCCTCATCTAATTAATGACGAAGATGCTCGAGTTTTCATAGAATCAGAACCCACAGCTCCTGATATTGACTGTCTGTCAAAATCCGAACTGGAAGTGCTTGCCTCACATCTCCAATTAACCGTCTCAAACATGTCCAAAGTAGAGGTGGCTCGGACCATAAAAACCCAACTGTTCCTTGTAGAAGGCGAGGAGGGTGACGGAGCAGTTGGTGGGATCCCGAGCAAACCTAGCCAACTTGATGAACAATTGCCACCTGGTTTGACCGGTGATCAAATATTCGAACTAGAACTAGCCAGACTGCAAATAAATGCCGAAGCAAATGCCGAACAAGCCAGACTAAAAATAGAACTAGCCAGAATAAATACCGAAGAAGCCAGAATAAAAGCAAATATCGAAGAAGCCAGAATAAAGACCGAACATTATCAATATCAATATCAAATAGCTCAACTAAATGTCAATACAAATGCTCCCGAAATTGCTCCCCCTCTGGGATTGACTATGACTAGTGTCATTCCACCTTTCACTGAGGATAATGTGCAGGATTTCTTTGTTTTGTTTGAGGAAGTTGCTGGAGGTATGAAGTGGACAAGAGATCAATGGCCTTTTATGTTACAAACCGTTTTGACAGGGCAGGCTCGAGCCACATATTTGTCAGAAGTAGTAGAGGTTAGGCAGGATTATGACAATCTCAAAGAAGCTATCCTAAAAACCTATCAATTGCAGCCTGAGGCTTACAGGCAATCTTTCCGTAAAAACCAGAAGAAAGTAGAAGAAACCCATAAGGTATTTGCCAGGACCATGACTAAAACTTTCAATCATTGGGTCAAGAGTAAGAAAGTCACAAGCTACAACGATCTGAAGGAGTTGGTCCTGTTAGAAAATTTCCTATGGAAAATTGATTCTTCTGTAGCCTATCATATAAGGGGAAAAAAGGTAGATTGTCTTGCCGACGCCGCTGACATGGCTGACACATACGTGCTCAACAACAAATTTCGTGGAAAGAAGTCCTACGATAATTCTAGTTCTAATTTTAAGTATCCCAATCACAAATCTGAGAGACCCATTCACAAGCCTGTAACGTCTTCCCCAGCTAGCCAAAATAGAATTGTTCCCCCAACTAAAAATGCGACTCAGGGCAATGGTAACAGAGGTTGTCCCCAAAGTAATAGTAATGCTCAAAGAGGGAACGTTCCCGTATCCCCTAAAGTATGTACTTTTTGTGGCAAGAGAGGCCACCTTGCTTATCAGTGTTGGGCCAAGGAGAGAACTGAGAGATCGGGGCAGACAGTGGCCGCCGTATCTCAAACTCCATATGTTCCTTTAATGCAGGACTCCCGACAGAAGGAGTACCTAGCACCAAAAGTTCCTTTAATACAGGACTCCCGACAGAAGGAGTACCTAGCGGCTAACGTAAATCATCTAGACAGGGGTGTAGTAGCATGCGTGGTGCAACCCACTAGGGTTAAGCCAATAATAATTTCACCATCAGTGCAGGACAGTTACCGTCCCTTTATTTCATCTGGCAACGTGAAATTAAATGGTTGTATGCATGAGGTAAAAATTCTGAGAGACACAGGTTCTACTAGCACCCTCATGGTGAATCCTTACACTGAGTGCCCATCTAGCGAACCAGTTGTAATGAGAGGTGCTGGAGGCCAATTTTATGGCATACTTGGTAAAAGGCGAAATTGAATGTGAGTTACTACAGGGTGAGGCCACCATAGCTTTGTGTAGGTCCCAAGATATCCCTGTGCCCGGGGTAACACTCCTTTTGGGGAATGACGTAGCAGGTGAGAAGGTCCGACCAGACCCCATTTTGTCACTTTCCCCTGTTAACGAGCCACTAACCGGTGAGCTCGAAAAGGAGATGCCAACAGTTTTCCCTGTGTGTGCTGTCACACGTTCAATGTCTCAAGTAGAAGTTCCCTCAGACAGAAATGTACCGAATGTAAGAGTTGATGAAAGGAATGATGAGAATGTGAATGACGCTCCAACTGTGCCTGATGATGTGACTGAGGTGGATTTATCTGACACCTTTATGGCTCATCTTGACCATAACAATGACCATGAAACCCCTCCAAATTGTCCTAGTGGCCTGGTAGAGCTACAGAGAGATGATAGTGAATGCAAGGAGTTAGCTACCAGGGCCGTGAGTGAAGAGGAATGTGAGAAGGAGGGTGGTGAATGTTTCTACCTCAAAGGAGGAGTATTGTGGCGTAGATGGAGGCCGCCACACAGACCAATCGATGACGGGGCCTGGGACGTCCATCAAGTAGTAGTCCCCAAACCTTGTCGTAGAGATATCTTGGAAATGGCACATTGTATACCATTGGCAGGACACCTAGGTGTGAGAAAAACTCTAGACAGAATCAGAGCCCACTTTCACTGGCCAGGAATGCGTGCAGATGTAGTGGAGTTTTGTAGAATGTGTCACACTTGCCAGATGACAGGAAAACCCAATCAGAAGGTGCCTGTACATCCTCTGGTGCCCTTGCCCGTCTTCGAGAATCCTTTTACTCGGGTGGTAGTGGACATTGTAGGCCCATTGCTTAAGACTTCCCAAGGTAACATTTATTTATTAACTATTATGGACATGGCAACTCGCTACCCAGAGGCTATACCCTTAAGGACTACCTCTGCTCCAACTGTCATAAAGGAACTGCTCAAATTCTTCACCAGAATGGGTTTCCCCCATGAGGTGCAAAGTGATCAAGGAACTAATTTTACCTCTAACATTTTTCAGCAGTCCCTGAAGGAGTTGGGTATCGAGCATGTTAAGTCTAGCACCTACCACCCAGAGAGTCAAGGGGTTCTCGAACGATATCATCAGACATTAAAAGGAATGTTGCGTAAGTATTGTACAGAGACCGGAGTTGAGTGGGATAAGGGGGTACCTTTTCTTTTATTTGCTACTCGTGCGGTTCCAACTGAATCCCTGGGTTTTTCCTCTAATGAGCTAGTTTTCGGTCACCAGGTAAGAGGTCCTTTGCAACTATTGCAGGATAGCCTAGTTGGCCAGGAGGGGAACCAAAACCTCCTCAAGTATGTTTCAGATTTCAAAACCCGGCTGAGATCCTCATGTGAGTTTGCAGCTCAAAACTTGACAGTGGCTAAAAGCTCCATGAAGAACTGGTATGACAGAAAAGCCTGTGAGAGGGAGTTTCAGCCCGGTGATGAGGTTTTGGTCCTGCTCCCCCTTTTTGGCCAACCTTTATCTGCCAAGTTCAGGGGCCCATATAAGATCATTCGGAGGGTGAGCATTACCGATTATCTAGTAACTACCCCAGACAGGAGAAAGCCCACGCAAGTATTCCATATAAATATGTTGAAACCCTACCATAGGTCCCCTGATTCCTCTCCTCCAGATTCTCCCACTGTGGCAGTGAATGTCAGGACCTGTGGACAGCCTGGTGCGGACGAAGTCTTCAGTTCTCTTACTGACCCGCAACAGACTGTTCCAGAGCCTGAAGGTATCCATGCAGACTTTAACTTGTCATGTAGCCTATCCAACTTTCAGTATAACTCAGTAGATTGGGGGGAATTACCATCTAAACTATGTCATCTTCCCTCTGATTAAGCGAACCAACTAATCTCTGTTTTATCTCAGTCTCCCAGTGTGTTCCGTGATACTCCAGGGCTCACTTCTTTGGCCGTGCACAACATCGACGTAGGGGATGCAACTCCCATTAAATTATTCCCCTACCGTGTCTCGCCACAACGCAGGAGTATACTGCAGGTCGAGCTTGACTTCATGTTATCTAACGAGCTGATCACAAGGGCCTTAAGCCAGTGGAGTAGTCCAGTCATACTTGTGCCAAAGCCAGACGGGAGCCATAGGTTATGTATGGACTATAGGCAAGTCAATGCTGTCACAAAGAACGATACCTACCCGCTGCCACGGATCGACGACTGCATTGACCAGATTGGTACAGCCACCTATATCAGCAAGATTGACTTAATGAAGGGATATTGGCAAGTAGCTCTCACCCCTAGAGCGAGGGAAATATCATGCCTTGTAGTCAACAATCAAGCCTTCTGCTGTAACGTAATGCCCTATGGCTTGAAAAACGCTCCAGCTACATGAATTTGGTGACTGAAGGGGTACCTGGATGCGTTGTCTACATCGATGATATTCTTATCTTTTCACAGTCAGGGGAGGAGCATCTTTACCAACTTAGATTGCTGTTCTTAAATCTTGCTGATGCCAATCTGGTGGTTAATCTTAAGAAATGCACCTTTGTAAAGAGTACGGTCCAGTATCTAGGATATACGGTAGGTCAGGGGCAGGTTGCACCTCCTCAAGCAAAGGTAGAGTCTATTCTAGAATTCCCAACTCCTAGCACTAAGAAACATATCCAAAGGTACCTAGGCATGATTGGTTATTATAGGCGTTTCATCTTAAATTTTTCAAAGTTGACAGCTCCCCTGACAGATCTTCTCTGTAAGGATGTGAAGTTTGAGTGGTCCTCTGAATGTGAGGAGGCCTTTAATGCTACCAAATATATATTATCTAATTATCCTGTACTCCGAGCTCCTGATTTTAACAGATCTTTTTCCCTAGCAGTGGATGCGAGCAATACCGGGGTTGGTGCAGTGTTGCTCCAGGAAGACGACTGTGAAGTATTGCATCCTGTGTGCTATTTCAGTAAAACATTAAATTCTGCTCAACGTAACTATTCAGTCATTGAGAAGGAGCTGTTGGCATTAATTTTATCCCTTCAATACTTTGCTGTCTATGTGTAATCTGCCTCTGGTGCCATCACTGTGTATACTGACCATCACCCCTTAAATTTTTTGCATAAGTTCCAAAATAAAAACCAACGACTGACCAGGTGGAGTTTGTCCCTGGATGTCAAACATATTAAGGGGGTCCAGAACGTGCTAGCCGATTGCCTATCACGTATCTGTTAAAGATTACATTTACCGGGTTGGCCTCATCCAGCAGTAAGATTAATTAAATGAGAGGATTTTGGCAATTAGCTCTCCCTTGTAGCGAGGTACATATCATGTTTTAGTAGTGCGCTTTTAAGCCTTCAGCTGTGAGATGCCTTGCAGTTCGAATAACGCTCCAGCTACGTTCCGGCTATGTTCTGATGTGGTACCTGGAGAAGTTGCCTACTTTGGGTGATATCCTTATTATATCCTCATTATAATCTTGCTGTTGCCAATCTGGTGGTGAATCTATTTATGTATTATGTTTAATATTATGTACTATACTCCTTAAACTCTTTTCTAGGGGGGAGGTCTGACATACGGAGCCCTGTATGTTTATTTTAGAGTTAGAATTAAGAGTTGAAGGAGTGCCAAACTACCCAGGCGGCGAAGCAGACCAGCGAGCGAACCAGCGAGGGGGAAACCAGCTCGTCCGCATACCAGCAAACAAGCCTTCACACCTGCGTGCATAGGGGACCCTGCAAACTACTTCGATGACCCGACGCTATGACGTATGATCGACGCCAGGAGACTCCATTGGACCACGCACCTGCAACGCAACTCGAGGAGCTGTGATTGGGGCGCGCACCATCTCCCGCCTCCTGATTCGTTCCTACACCATCATTGTTTAGTATATAAGACCCGAGTAGTGGGCATTCAAATCAGTCTCATTTGGAGTTGGGGAAGGTGAACTTGCAGCTGGAGGAAGACGGGGTGAAGTATTATAATGGGTTTGTGACTGTCAGTCAGATTATATAAGTGTGTGTTAAGTGTGTTCCGTGTAAACACTTACGTTATGTTGGTTAGTGAGATATGTGATTGGGATTTAACGTTAACGCTACTATTATGTACTTAACTCTTTGATTGGGAATTAACGTTAACGCTACTATTATGTACTTAACTAATTTAGTTGACTAACTTGTGGACTAAAGCAACTCTTCAAGTAATTGGGTTATGATAAAAGTAATACTATTGTTTTATATTAAGACTTACGAGTTCTTTCATTTTCTTTTAATTAAGCTTACATTGCTTAACGGTGCTTAGTACGGTGATACTATTGTCTCTTATTAGTAATATCGCCTTAGACTAACATGGCTGTTTTAATGTTACTTCTAGTGATTTCCTAAGCTGAAGAAAATTCTTTTAGCTTCAAAATATTAGTTTTGCTTTTCATATTATTTGAGTGAGACCTGAATCGAATCTATGAAGCGATCCTGTAACTTAATTTACTCATAATCAAACCTCAATGTTACGTGGTTAAGAAATACATTTATCTAATTATTAAATATATATCTAACTTTTTATGTGACTTTGATATTAATCCTGATGATAATAATAATATAATACTATTAACGTAAATCAAGAACCAAGAATAATAACTACATTAAATATAAATAAAAGGACATAAGAAAACTATTTATTCATTTCAAAAAGGGTAAGAGACAGAAATATTCTTACCTTAATATTTATCTTTCGAGACTTGATATATAATTAATAGTCCTTCTTTAGATATAACTTATTCGGTTCATAACCATAGCCTACTAAGCTTCGGTTAAATAATAATTCTTTATAAATACTACATGACTTTAATTAGTTTCAGTATTTTTCATAATTAAAGAGTATCAGTCAATAAAGGATACCAAGTCCTAAGATCCAAAAGGAAAGGAAGCAACAACAGGAAATAATTGTATTAGATTTTACTTTTGTTTTGCCTTCAGCTGACTGATACATTAATATATATCTCTGTGCTATCTAGATTCACCAAGTTAACCACTTGAGGATCAAGATACGTAACAATATATATATATATATACCGGTATAAATATATATAATTTTGTTTTTGTTAGTATATAGTGTACAACCGTGTCTTAATAACACTAGTGCACTATATGTATTAACTGTTTATAATTATGAGAAACCCAGTTCAGCATAGTTTGATTAGGACCTTTAACATTAAGAGTGCAATTATAGTTTATTTAACCCGTACAGCCCCAGCGACGCGCCTGACGCGTCGGCGATGTATGTAACGCACAGCCCCAGAGACGCGCCTGGCGCGTCACCCTAATTGCGCCGACCGTAACCTCAGGTGTAGCCACTCAAGAGGGCTCAGATTTGTATGGGAACTGTGTACGTATCCCACGCAACCGTGCCGATGGTTGAAAACTCTCAAAGTCCACGTGCGTGCGCATGAGCGCGCAATAACCTGGTTTTTTGGGGTAATTGTCTTCAATTTTGTACTCTTGTAAAATACGTTTTCGGGGGCTCTGTAGGACCATTCTTTAAGCTTTTTGAGCGGTCTTTCGTGGTTTTTTCTTCATTCCTAACCCATTCGCTATTGTTTCTGGAATAAAACCATTTTTTGAAAACCGGCCGGGTTCTGGTGAACAAACATTACAAAACTAGCCGGGGCTGGACGGGTTAAGTAAAACGGCTACAATCTTTGTTCCACGATAAAAAGGTGTCTTTCTAATCTTTGTTCAAACTAAACAAATAAAACGAAAACAAAAAGCCCTCTGACATTCAAAGTACAGCACTGGGATATCTGTCATGTTCTAAAATGGATTTCCTGAGTAGTTTGATTAACTCACATAAAAATAAAAGGTCAGTCCAGTCCAACTGTAAAAGGTCTCTGCCACGTACTGGCCAATAGGATCGTAATTATATATATATATATATATATATATATATATATATATATATATATATATATATATATATATATATATATATATATATATATATATATATAAACAAGGAAGATAAACACCAGTGTAGGTAACCAAATCTTGAATTTATTTGCTAACGTTTCGATACTATCATCGTATCATCATCAGAGCCTATAATTATTATGGAACAAAATAGCTTCTTTTAAAATGTGTTTATACATCGAGATTTAATTCTCAAAATTGATTGAAAGAAATATTTACGATATACATACCGTAATTTTCAGACAATTCGCGAGTAAAAGAAAGCTAGTTAAACGAATCCTGTATGTACAAATAATCATGTCATCGAGATTATAAGACAATTACGGTAAGAATTATAGTGTTTTAGTAGAAATACATAATAAATATTAATGAGTGCATAGTAGAAATTAAAAGAAATATTGAATGATCAACCAACAAAAGGTCTAAGAATGAATTATAATTAATTGAAATTAGAAGCTATAAGGATAAGGAAATACACACAAAGTAAATATCTAAGATATCTAGAAACACAAGAGTTGAGTTGAGGACTCGTGGGTGCCGATCTCAGGCTTGTGAAGGTAAGTCAGCAAGCTCTCCATTATACAGAGATCTTGCTCCCACGGACTCCTAGCAAGAACTGAAAACATTGAGGCAGAGAAAGGGTGATCATTGTCAAGTGAATGATTTCTAATGGCAGAGAAAGGTGACTTGGTGATTCGTAAACTCGTACGAGCTGAGCGACCACGGTGTTCCGGTATACGACTCTTCAAATGTCTCTTTGTTTTTCCAATGTACGATGCCTTACAGCTATCACATGAGTTCTCAGCTCAACTCTTGTGTTTCTAGATATCTACTGTGGGTTTCAGAGGCCGTGTGGCGTCGTTTTTCGAGAATAACTCATTAATAAACAGTTGGACCAGTATGATATTTTGACACAGCTTTTTTCACACCGTCCCTTAATTGTTGTCAATATAGTGCATTACCAAAAGTGTAGAAATAAGCCACTTGTCCCTTAGTCATGAGGCTAAAGTCGCACATTAATGACTAAGAAACGGACATGGCTACCGTGGCTTACCTGTGAGAACCACCAAACCATTATTGCTGTGGTAAACTATCAATGGAAGTTAAATATTACTAAGCTATAATGAATCAAATAAAATCAATCTAAATGAAAACTACTCTATATCTAAATTGAATTCAATCTGAAACAAGCTAATTTATATCCAAAGGTCTCACATAATAAATGTATATATATAGGGTAAGGTTATAAGGGTTAATATTAGCCAGGAATTAACTCACCAATAGTTCCACGTGGCAATGAGGCAAGGGAGAACGTTTTACCCAATATGGTGGTGGACAATGGGGAACGAGACTTCGGTCCCAAGACTCGAGTCAAGTTAAAGAAAGAATAAATTATTACATGGGAATGGACATGATTATTATAATTTATGCTTATCTATCAGTCAGTCATGATGTCGATGAGAGCGTCGTGATGGTGTAGCTGCGTGTATTGCTGTATGTGTATTGTGATTACAGGCACAAAAGCTCGATCAACTGAGGGCGGAAAAATTAGATGTTGACTGGTTGGTGTTCGTGAAGGCTCTGGCGTACCTCAAAAGCACACCTTGCTGCCTTGGCAAACCGCCAGGAGCCCAAATTATCGTACCGCATATATATACGATATACGATAAATTCATATATACTACATAAGACCATGGCAATATTGCTTAATAGCATATTAGGCCTTTTATAACTTAACTTATTTACAATCTTATAATATACGATCTACTCGTCCTACGTCGTGCTGTAGGAGAGATCGTGACGTCACAGAGACATACGAGATCACAAAAGAGTCATATTCTATCGTATTTATACGATACACTCCCCCCACAAAAAAGACCTGAACCCCACCTTAACCCTTAATTAGCGGCTCACCACATAAGTCGAGTTAAATAAAGCTGGACTATGTGGCGGCGCTCGACATAACTCGAGTGGCAATTTCAGCACGTAATGTTGCTGAGAGAGAGAGACAAGTGGTGGCAGGAGAGTAGCGAGCGTATGACTGCTCCAGACCACCGCGGCGAACCTACTGACACGAATCTCACCTCCCTCCTACCTCGCTCACTCGCTATATAAGGAATTGTATGGGGAAAGTGCCTAATTACATGCTTTTTGCACTCGCGTTGCACGGTTATTGCAAGAAAACTAGCCATCATAAAAGGATCGTTATGGTGTCATTCGAAAGCTCTGTTTATGCCCTTTCAGGGATAGATACTTGTTTTACGTTCTGGGTCTTATTTAGGCATGAAAATGATCACGTAAACAGCCCTATTTTGGCTAAAAACACCCCGCTGGGCGGTACATATAAATAAACCGCATAGGCCGCTCGTAAGGTGTTAAACCTAAAGTTGCCCAGAGGCTATCATCTGACGCCACAAGTCGACGGCGCCAGCAGCAGCGCGTCTGGGACGCGTTCCGGTCCGAGAATGATCACCATCAGTAAGAGGTGAGTCGTTCCTTTGAGAATCCTCGGACCCAGCAATAACAGGTGGAGCCTCAGATTGCAATGCGGAATCGAGCTCCAAAGCGTACAAACGTGCGATAGGCCGAACAGTAGTTCCAGTGGCTGTCTTCAATAGCGCCACCCGCTCTACAGAGTCTGCCCCCTTGTATACCTCTAACACGCGGCCTAATTTCCAGTATAAACAAGGACTATCTTCTTTAATTAAAACAACTTCGCCAACTGTAGGTGCCGTTGGTCTACCAGAGGGAGTAACACTCCTTTCCTTCAATGCTAGCAGATATTCACTAATCCACCGTTTCCTAAAATCCTCGATTATCCTGGATATATACTGGTATCTCTTAGACACCGCTACCTCAGAGTACAACGAGGGATCCTCTAACTCTACTATGGACTGAAAATCAGATGGAAACGCAGTCAATGGTTTCCCATATAGCAAGTGAGCTGGTGTTAATGGTAGTGGTTCTTGCAGGTCGGTGTACACATATGTAAGCGGGCGATCATTCACGACTGCCTCTATCTCTGTGAGGACTGTCGTCAACTCACTTTTCTTTAATAGAGCACGTCCTACAACCGCTCTTAGTCCTGACTTTACTATGCCGACACATCGTTCCCACATGCCACCAAACCAAGGTGCCTTAACTGGAATGAACCTCCATTCGCACTTCTTCTCTCCCAAAAAGTGATGATAGTAGGATCACTACTCATATCCTTTAGATATTTTGATGCTTGGACATAAGTGGGAGCATTGTCGCTAAGAATGAGTTGAGGGAATGAACGACGGGCACAAAACCGTCTGAACGCCAGCATAAATTCTTCGCTAGACATATTATCACATAGTTCTAGGTGTACCGCTCGAGACGTCGCACAGGTAAACAATAATATATAAACCTTCTCATGCTCCCTCGTCTTCAATGCCCCTGTGTAATCTAATCCTACCGCTTGGAAAGGTTCTACGTGCTTTACACGGCATTCAGGTAGAGGTGGAGCTGGTCCAGTTGCATATGGTTTACCCTTTAGTCTCTGACATATTACACACTTTCTCACTACGCGTCGAGCTACTTGTCGAACTCTGGGTATCCACCATGTGAGACGTAAATTTGATATAATATGACATACCCCGTAGTGTTTTACTTCCCTATGTGCACGTATGATCAATAGATCAGTAACGTGATGTCTTGTTGGCATAAGTATAGGTCGGTTTGTGCCGTCTGGTACACCCGACCACTTCAGGCGACCCTCACACCTGATGAGGCCATTGTCTAGGTGCAACCTTAGTTGACGCACTATATTAGGCATTAATGTCTTGTTCGAGCCTTTCAAGGATTCTAATTCATTGGAAAAGGTTTCTACTTGAACCCACTTGAACAAAGTTACTTCAGCTGCTTTAAATTCACGAGCATCAATGTTGTGACCCCTGTTGCAGAGTTGGCCCGTTACTTTAAGCTTGAGATCGGATACATATCGCAACACCCAAGCTACAACTCTGACTAGTTTATTATAGTCACCGTATCTTGCCCACTCTATGATAGGACCCGGTGGCTCATTTGGTTGGGCTGTAACTGCCACTGTTTCCAGTGGCAGAAGTCCCTCACCAACAGCATGCCATATCGTCCATTCACTTTCATGGAGCAGCCACTTTGGACCATGCCACCACAATTCGGACTTCATTAACTGGCTAGCCGTTATACCCCTAGTTATGAGATCACTAGGGTTTTCCTTTGTATTTACATAATGATAAGCAACGTCTGGCAAAAGGGCTCTAATCTCATCTACCCTATTCCGCACATAAACTGGCAGAGACTTCTTGCTATGTATCCAGTTGAGTGCGACCTGACTATCGCACCATACATGAACGATTTCAATATTTAATTCGCTCTCGTATGCTGCGCGTACATGTTGCACCAGACGTGCTAATAGCAGCATGGCAGTTAATTCCATTTTAGGGATAGTTACCTTTTTAACCGGGGCTACCTTGGCCCGGGCTGTAACTAAATGTGCCCCAAATGAAGTAACAACATATATGGCTACCCCGTATGCCGTGGCGCTAGCATCGCAAAACGTGTGTAACGTAACGTCACCGAACGCCGCCACTTTACGAGGTATAGGTTTAGTACATAGGATGGCATATTCATTCAACAACAATGTCCCTTGGTCATTCAGGTCCTCGGGCAAACTGTCATCCCATCCTATTTTACGTCTCCAAACTTCCTGCATTAAAATCCTAGCTCTTATGGTAACAGGTAATGCTAGACCCAAAAGATAAAAAAATTGCGCAACTTTGCTCAACAGACTTCTTTTTGTGTGCGCTCCTGTCTGCTGAGCAAAAGACCTTGTTTGAAAAGTTAGTATGTCATGTTTAGGTTGCCAGATCATCCCCAAATTTCTGGACTTTTCATGGTTAAGAGATGCCGTACCATCCACCTGTATTAAACTCTGAAGATCTTCACTATTAGTAACCCACTCGCGGAGAAATAGATGTGCATCCGCAAACAATCTGCGTGCTTGCCAGTATGCATATAACAAATCATCTTGACTATCGCTAGTACCCTGCAAATTGTCAATGTATAATCTGCGAGATAGTTTACTTGTGTCCTCATGAGTGTCAGCTAGATGTTTTCTGATTGTGGCATTTAACAAAAACTGCGAGCAAGTGGCCCCAAAGAGTACAACCCGAAAACGGTATATTATGATGGGACTTTCAGAGTCGCTAATGTCGCTGAACCAAAGAAAGCGGGTAACATCTCTATCTTCCTCCTTGAGCTTGACCATCAAGAATGCTTTCTCGATGTCACTGGTATAGGCGTACTTCCCCAGCCTAAACCGCAATAGATGTTGGGACAGGTCCGACACCATGGACGGACCTGTCAACAGGCAGTCATTTAGACTGGGTTGTTGTCCTTGGTGGGCAGAACAGTCATACACCACCCGTATTGGTGTGGTGACGCTGTCTTTCTTTACCCCATGATGGGCCAGATAGTGAACCCTACCCTTCTTACACGGTTCCTTGACATCGACTCTCTCAATAAAACCCCTATCCTCATAACTCCGAAATACATCGTCATACGCCTGGCGCGTGCTCGGTTCGTTAGACAATTTCCGCTGCAATGCGCGCAAGCGACCTAATGCCAAACCATAGTTGGTAGGCAGGCTTATTCTCACTGTTCTTCCAGGGTAAACTAACTTTATATTGCTTGTCTGAGGCACAGTAGCACACAGACTCGTCAAACCTTTGTAGCGCAACTTCAGAGTCATAATCAGTCTCCATAGGATTAATGCCTATGTGATCCAATCTCCACAGTCGTTCCAGGTCGAACTCGGCAGCCATCTTAGGGTCACTAGGTTGGGAATCCTCCCTTCCCAACTCCTCTGCTGCGGTTACATTGACTCTATATATCGAGACCGTGTCGACCAGGACCTTTGACTGTGTAGTATGCACCTTTCCGCTCATGCAGTATCCAAATTTAGTGGGGATTAAAATTACACCACACATCTTTTTAAATCCAGGGTATACTACTTCATAATAATGATCCACACCAAGTAGAACATGCACCTCACTCTGATTTCCCATGGGATCTGACAAGTTAACCCCCTTGCTACGTAATGCGTGTTCCACCTTCGTCACACCCACAGATACATATTCTGGTAGGGTGTCTACTACGATACAAGTCATAAAGTACCGGTTTTTACGATAGAAATATGAAATCTCCGCTATCTCGTAGTCTTGTTTATCAGTAACCCCTGTGAAGCCCTGTAATCGAAGAGTCTCAGCCCCTACGATTCGGTGCTTCAGTCCCACTAGTACGGACCTCTTTATAAAGGAACGTTGAGACCCTTGATCTAGAAGTACCCGACAAACTTTGTTAATGTCATTACCTTCCATGGGAATCTGTATTGTGGGCAATATAGTGGTGTCTTGCGTGCTACCTAGTGCCATAGTTGTAGTACCCTCATTTTTGACGTCTTTGACCTTATCTGCAGTAGGACACAACTTATCAAAGTGATGTCCTTTGCAGTGCCGACAGGGCCTTAAGTATGTAGCAGGACATTGTCCCTGCTTACCATGTTCCCCACTTAGACAACCCACACATAGCTTCAATCTTTTCGCCTGTGCTAGTTTTGTCTCATTTGTTGGGTATTTTACGCAGAAACTCCATTTATGTTTGTTGTTACATAGCTTACATAGAATCTGAGCAGGTTTCTTATATGTACCCTCTTTCTTTTCTTTAGTCCCCACTGTCATGCTTACTGTTCCCCTCTTCTCCACATTCTCACTCCCTCCCGACACATACATTCTCCCTTTGTTCAACTGTAGATTATTGATCTCCTTACTGAACTGAGTTTTGAACTCCCCCAGCTCAAATGATCTTACCTTATCAAATATTGCCATAGGAAGCTTCTGACGCAAGATAATGACTACCATTTCCTGCGTGGTAAGCCCTAGGGTGTCTAGCGATCGAGTATGGCACTCCATATTTGCCCTGAAGTTTGTCAACTCATCAACCTTATACTGTGGTTCTGCGAGCCCCAACAAGGCAACGACATGGGCCATCTTCAACTGCTCTCTATCCCCGTATGTGGACTCTAATAAGTGTACCGCTTCAAGATAACTACCACCCACTACTGCAAAACCCTCTATTAAATGTAAGGCCTCTCCTTCCATTTGTCCTTTCAGATAGTGAAACTTGCGGACATTATCCAAAGAGGATTCATGAACTGTAGATCGAAATACGTCCCAGAAAGCTAACCACTCGGTTAACTTGCCCCCAAATATAGGAAGATTGAGCTTTGGGAGGTGTACAGTATGTTTTGGGTCAGCCCTTCTATGGGCCTCATTATCGCCTCCCTTCTTACTTGCGACAGCACGCTGTAATAGGTACTTCGCTCTAAAGACAGGTTCGTCATAGAGGGCGCGATTATCACACTCTGTAACTATCTCTTCCTCCTCTGTCATGTCAGCCACAATCACCTCACTCAGAGCCGTAATACGACCGTGGGTAACCTGGACGTTTTCTAATCTAGCCTCCAATTCCTCTAGTTCAGCAGTAGTGATGAAAGTGTTTACGTCCACAATTAGCCTATTTAATACTCCCCGAAGTCCTGCCCTTTGATTTTTAGGGGCTTTGATCAGCACCCCACTAGACGGTGTTTCTTTATCGTTTTTATCCATTTTGCATGTGAGCCTATAGGCTATGTATCTAAATGTTACGTTACAAAAACAACGGCCAAATAATAGTCTAATTAAGAGACGCCAACCGGCGGACTTCTATGTTATGGAGAAAAAATAGTAAATAGCAATACCTACTAATGGATCATATTGAACAAGAAAAAAAATGTTAGGTCAGGTCATATGTCACAGGAAGTCTGAAACGGAAAAGAAAATTATTGGGGAAAGATGATGGGTGGGATGCAGGACTTAGGCAGGCGCAATGATACAACCCTGCATTCCGGCTCTAACCATCGCTTGGCTAGCCTTGCCAGTTTATCATAGAGTTGTTCCTGCATCCTGTTATATGTCCCCTTGTTCATTGCCTTAAAATCCCTTACTGGTAGCTAATTCCCGGGTCTGGGCACCAATGTGGTAAACTATCAATGGAAGTTAAATATTACTAAGCTATAATGAATCAAATAAAATCAATCAAAATGAAAACTACTCTATATCTAAATTGAATTCAATCTGAAACAAGCTAATTTATATCCAAAGGTCTCACATAATAAATGTATATATAGGGTAAGGTTATAAGGGTTAATATTAGCCAGGAATTAACTCACCAATAGTTCCACGTGGCAATGAGGCAAGGGAGAACGTTTTACCCAATATGGCGGTGGACAATGGGGAACGAGACTTCGGTCCCAAGACTCGAGTCAAGTTAAAGAAAGAATAAATTATTACATGGGAATGGACATGATTATTATAATTTATGTTTATCTATCTGTCAGTCATGATGTCGATGAGAGCGTCGTGATGGTGTAGCTGCGTGTATTGCTGTATGTGTATTGTGATTACAGGCACAAAAGCTCGATCAACTGAGGGCGGAAAAATTAGATGTTGACTGGTTGGTGTTCGTGAAGGCTCTGGCGTACCTCAAAAGCACACCTTGCTGCCTTGGCAAACCGCCAGGAGCCCAAATTATCGTACCGCATATATATACGATATACGATAAATTCATATATACTACATAAGACCATGGCAATATTGCTTAATAGCATATTAGGCCTTTTATAACTTAACTTATTTACAATCTTATAATATACGATCAACTCGTCCTACGTCGTGCTGTAGGAGAGATCGTGACGTCACAGAGACATACGAGATCACAAAAGAGTCATATTCTATCGTATTTATATGATAATTGCTCCTCCATCAAACATGGCAATTATCAGCCACCACTCAAACCTATTATCGCCTTTAAATTCAAGTTGGTCGTGGATTCTGAGGAGAAACTGCAGCAGGTAGTCAAAGAGTTTGGTATGGTTTGTGGAAGGAGGAAACTAAAGGTAAACGTCAATAAAAGTAAAGTAATGGTGTGTAATAGGGGAGATCATAGGGTGAATCTAGATGTGAGGCTGGAAGGGGAAATATTGGAACAAGTAGAGTGTTTTAAATATCTATGAGGAACGATAAGCAGGAGTGGAGGTATGGAAATGGAGGTAAAACAGGGAGTGTATGAAGGAAGGAAGGTTTTCGGAGCAATGGGAAGTATGTGGAAGACGAGAAATCTCGGAATGAAAGTAAAAAGTGCACTGTATCAAGGAATTGTTGTGCCAACAGTGATGTATAGGGCTGAGACATGGGCTCTGAAGAAAAAGGAGAAAAGAAAGCTGGATGTGATGGAGATGAGCTGCTTGAGGAGTATGTGTGGAGTTACTCATAGAGACGGATTGAGGAATGAAGAGATACGTAGGAGAGTGGGGCAGCAGGAACATTTGTCAGCCAGAGTGGACAGAAGGGTGCTGAGCTGGTATGGTCATGTTGAACGAATGGGAGATGAAAGGCTTACAAAGAGAATATGTGAGTCAGATACAAGGGGAGATAGAAGGGCAGGAAGACAACCATTGAGATGGAGAGACTTTGTAAGAAATGCTTTGGATGATAGAGGAATGACTTTAGATCAGGCAGGGGAAGTGGTGGTGGACAGGAGTGAATGGAGAATGCTTGTGAATAGTTGAGCTAACACGTGGTCATTTGGGGGAAGGGGTCGGGCGCAAGTTGGACTAGATAATAGTCCATGAGGCGCCTGGCCCGGGGAGACGATTAATATGAAGGGTGCGCCTGGAAGTGTGGTGGGCGGGCTTGTGACTTCGGCTCCGCTGCATGTCTGCCTGCCGAGATCGGAACCTCTCCGGGTGGTCGGGGGCTGGGGGAGTGCTGGAGCGACCTTGGTGACCCTGGTCTCTGGGTCTTCTCCTGGGTGACCTAGATGTGTGTGAATTTGTGTTTTTCTCTGTGTTTGTTCGTTGTTTTATGTTGTTTTTGTGTTTTCCCTGTTCTTGCTCTGTCTTGAGTTGGCCACCCCCCAAAAAAAAAAAAAATAATAATAAAATAGAATTAAATTGAAAATAAAAATAAAAATAGGAAAAAATGGGGATTGGGCCTGAGCATATAGAGAGATAGATCGAAATTCAGGTTATCTGTCAATATCAAGTATAAATATACAGACAGTATGTATTTTGTATGTATTTCGTCGATTGCAGTGCGACAGAAGTACGGTCACAGAGCGATTGTGGCGACTATTTAGGCGATAATGACGAATGATGTGCGACAATTGATGACTAATCAGGTCGAATGTGGCGATCGATGATGGCGACAGTAGCAATTGCAGGGTGATTGCCTATCGAATGTTGGACGATGTGATGTGAAACACCGCGGAGGTTGTGCGAATATGTCGAATGCCATGTGTGTATGTGTGTGTGTGTGTGTGTGTTGTAATGTGTGTGTGTGTGTTTGTTTGTGTGTGTGAAAAGGTGAAATGTGGAAAAGCTGGACATTCTGTATTTGTGTGTGTGTGTGTGTGTTGTAGAGTGTGTGTGCATGTATGCGTGCTGTTGTGTGTGTGTGAAAAGGCGAAATGTGGAAAAGCTGGACATTCTGTAATAATAAAAATAATAATAATTAACGGTTTATTCACAAAAGCAGCCCGAAGGCTGAAAATATACAAGGAAGTTGATACATAGTTACATGAACACAACAAGAATGTTAAAATGTTTAAAATTTAAAATTAATTAAGAGCTAATCAGTATAGAATTAAATTTAGATTTAAAATAAAAACGAGAATGAATCAAAATTAAATTAAAATTAAAATTAAAATTAAAATTGACACAGGGGCTAACAGGCTAATTTACAATAAACAATATGTAATTTATTGATTGTTTAAGACCTTAATTAATTATTGAAGGAATAGCGCTGTTCTTGTAGCAGTCAGTCCGTGGTGCTCTGATGGGGACAATACGGTTGAAGTGGCTAACTGCGCGTAGAGGAGGAGGGGCTCGGGCGGTAGTAGGTGCCGGTGTCTGAGGTTGTTTAGTAGTTTACTGGCGAACTGCTGAAGATGTTGTTCGTAGAGGTTAGATATGGCGAGGACGTTAACCCTGCTCAGGCTATTTGGCCCATTATGGGTACCGAACGTATGCGTAAAAACGTTTTTTTCGGTATATTTCCCCCCAAATTGTCGATGGGCGGGACTTCGATCGACAAACAATCAGTGTGCCTTGTCGGACGGTGGTGAGAGGGTATGAGCCGCCGCTCTCTCTCCTCCCCTTTCCTGTACCAGCCTGTTCGGTCACCAAGTGGGGGCCACATTCCCAAATGTGTACTCCAATTTTCCCCTTCGTATCAATTTTTGTTTAGCCCCAGAATTCTGCCTTGTGGTCACTCAAGACCCTCATCCATCCCCTCCACGGCCATGCAACCAAATTAATCCAGCTTATGTAATGTATGATATATGCCTCACTTGTGTTGACCCTTTTTTTCCACTACCTTTTTTTTTTTCACCCTTAGATTAAAGACTAATATTTACAGTAGTGTAACTTGCTTCTAACATAATATTAAGCATTGATTACAGTTTTTATTGATAACAAGAAATTTAAAATACAGCCATAAGTTTTTGGGTGAAAGCCATTTAAAGTGTGCCGGTACCCATATTGGGTCCACATTCCCAAGTTCGCGACTGTTCCGGAACATTACCTGAGCAGGGTTTAGGTTACATGCATCTTGGTAATTGGTGGTTTGCCCCTAACATTATTCTGAGTGCTCTCTTCAGAATTTGTTCTAATTTGTTTCTTTGGGTTAAGTTGAGAGAGGATGACCAAGCGGGTGAAGCGTTTCAGAGTTTGGGTGATATAAAAGATTTGTATAAAAGTAGCATGTCATCTCTGGGAACCCCTAGTTGTGTCAGGGTGCGTAACATGTGTATCCGATAAGAAGAAGCACTAGCTATGGTGTTAACATGTTGATCCCAGAGTAGTTTTTGCTAAAGGAGAAGACCAAGTAATTTAGTGGACTGAACTATCTCGAGGGTGTGATTGCCAAGCTTGAGGGTGGGTGGAGGGATGGGTTTAGAAGCAACATTGAAGTTCATGACAAGTGTTTTGTTTAGGTTAATAGTGACATCATTATCTTGTGTCCAGGTCAGTAAGGCATCCAGATTGGCTTGGAGAGTGCTGTAGTCTGGAGAAGTGTTGCTGATGGAAGATTCTATGGTGGAATCGTCAACATATTTCCAACTAAGTTCTGTGTCTTGAAGGGCGTTATTGCTGAGTATTAAATAACCGAGGGGCCCTATTCGTGTCCCTTGAGGCAAACCGCAAGTGAGTGTCTGTGAACTGGAGATACTGCCTAGAAAGTGGACGGATTGTTGACGGTCGTGGAGGAAATCCGCCAACCAGGAGGTAAAACAGTCCCTGAGGCCAAGTTGAAGTTCTTTTTTATCAACTCTGCGAAGCAGAGTGGTATCGCGCAAACAGATCCCGCCCGTATAGTGTGCACCACCTGCCAGCCTGTCTGTCGTCGTCCGTCGTCGTCGTCCGTCTGTCTGTCCGGAAACTCCTCCTAGACCGTTCGATGGATTTTCACCAAATTACAGAGGTATATCCATTAGGTCAATGCGATGGTCAGTCAAAATTATATATTCCATTTAACTTAAAGGTTAAGGTCAAAGGTCAAGGTTAAAAATAAGGTAAATATTTCATATTAGTTTAGTTAGTTTATTTAGTTTTTACTTAAATTACTTCATTTTCACTATACAAGTTACTGCTAACCTTGATAATTATCGTATTGACCAAATTTTAGGTAAATATTCTAAAGGGTAAGGTCAAAGGTCAAAATATGTTTTTCACTAGTATTTCTTATACTAACTGTTAGATTCTCACTAGGCTTACCATGTATATTCGTAATACCTAGGCCAAGGTCATACAAGAAACTATACAATTCCATATGAAAGGTTAAGGTCACAGGTCAAGGTCAAATATAAGGTCAATATGTTATTTTCTTTACTTTTCATGCAAACTTCACAAGATTTGGTGAGATAGTTCCACTTTAAATGAAAATGAAATTAATACATTTGAACACACATATCATAAAGGTCAAGATAAAGGTCAAAAGTTAAGGTCAACTATTCTATTAATATATATGAAACTAACTGATGGATTTTAATGAAATTAGGCATGCTTATTTGATTTTCGGGGGCAATGTCAATGAAAACAAAAATCTCTTACATAAAGGTCAAGGTCACAGGTCAAGGTCAAAGGTAAATTTTTACAATTTATTTTACAGTTTACTCAAATATCTTCATTTTCACTATACAAGTTACTGGTAACCTTGATATTGTGTTGCCCAAACTTTAGATAACTATTCTAAAGGGTAAGGTCAAAGATCAAGGTCAAAGGTCAAAATAAGTTTTTCACTAGTATTTCTTATATTAACTGTTTGATTCTCACTTGATTCTAACTGTTTGTATATTCGGTATACCTAGGCCAAAGTCATACAAGAAAGTATACTTTCCAAATGTAAGGTCAAGGTCACAGGTCAAGGTGAAATAAAAGGTCAAAATGCTATTTTCTTTACTTTTCATGCAAACTTCACAAAATTTGGTGAGATAGTTGCACATTATGTGAAAAGGAAAATACTATATTTTGACATATTGAAGGTCAATATAAAGGTCAAAGGTCATGGTCAACGATTCTACTAATATATATGAAACTAAATGATGGGTTTTAATGAAATTAGGCATGGTTATTTGATTTTCCTTGGCAATGTCAATAAAACAAAACATGTACTCTTACATAAAGGTCAAGGTCGCAGGTCAAGGTCAAAGGTCAACTTTTACTATATATTTTTAGTTTTGAATCAAATATCTTAATTTTCATCATGCAAGTAAATGGTGACATCGTATTGCAGAAATGTTGGATAAATATTCTAAAGGGTAAGGTCAAAGGTCAAAGTCAAAGGTCAAAATAAGGTTTTAGTATTTTATATACTGTTAGATTCTCACTAGGCTTACCATGTATATTCGGAATACCTAGGCCAAGGTTATACAAGAAGCTAGACAATATCATGTGAAAGCTCAAGGTTACAGGTCAAGGTAAAATAAAATGGCAATAAGCTATTGTCTTTACTTTTTATGTAAAATTAACCCGTACAGCCCCAGCGACGCGTCTGACGCGTCGGCGATGTATGTAACGCACAGCCCCAGAGACGCGCCTGACGCGTCACCCTAATTGCGCCGACCGTAACCTCAGGTGTAGCCACTCAAGAGGGCTCAGATTTGTATGGGAACTGTGTACGTATCCCACGCAACCGTGCCGATGGTTGAAAACTCTGAAAGTCCACGTGCGTGCGCGCGAGCGCGCGATAACCTGTTTTTTTGGGATAATTGCCTTCAATTTTTTACTCTTGTAAAATCCATTTTCGGGGGCTCTGTAGGACCATTTTTAAAGCTTTTTGAGCGGTTTTTCGTGGTTTTTCCTTCATTCCTAACCCATTCGCTATTGTTTCTGGAATAAAACCATTTTTTGAAAACCGGCCGGGTTCTGGTGCGCAAACATTACAAAACTAGCCGGGGCTCCACGGGTTAACCAAATTTGGTGAGATAGTTGCACTTTAAATGAAAAGGAAAATAATAAATTTTGAGACATCATAAAGATCAAGATAAAGGTCAAAGGTCATGGTCAACTATTCTATTAATATATATTATGAAACTAACTGATGAGTTTTAATGAAATTATGCATGCTTATTTGATTTTCATAATCAATGTCAGTGCAAACATATATGTACAGTACTCGTATTTAAAGATCAAGGTCAAAGGTAAAGGTCAAAGGTCAACTTTTATTATTATTTAAAAAAAACAATTACTCAAATTTAGGAAAACTGTCTCTGTTAGTTGCTTATTACTTAAATAACATATAGGCCTATATCAAATTTCATATAAATATTGTAATAGAGGAGGCTGAACCTTTGACCCCCAAGTCAGCCTGTATAAGAGATTGTGTTTCTGGCATTATACCATCTTATTATCAATGGAAATACTAAGACTCGCTGAAAAAAATCAGCTCTCTATATGCGTGCGTACGCGCGTGAGCGCAGAATTTCATTGCACTATTTGTAAAATCATCTAGTCACTCAAAATTGTTCAAATTTCCCGGAATTTTTGCATGGCGTATCGTACAAGCATCCCCTACAATGTTGCGTTTTCGTTTACCCATATTGAATAACAGAAGGTGCTGAAAAAAATATATTATATAATTATTTTTGGGGTACAGATGATTTTGACACCAAAATGGTCAAAATTCGTATTTTTTCGGGAAATCGGCCATTATCTAAACGTACAGGCGGTCCTATATACCCCTATGTATAGTGTTTAGAAGGGGAATGAATTTGAGAAATACGAAAACATATAGATGCACTCGTAAGTACCAATATATGATCGCTGGCCACTGAAATTCTTAGATTTTCAGCCAACTAATTCCAATTTGGGGGAGATAGATCAGTTAGGCCTCCTTAGAAAACATTTTCTAGGATGCCGCGCTCATAGAGGATGGAGTTTTATGACAAACTAAATTAAAATGTTGTGAGTAACAAGACTTGACTAATAATTTCACACCAATTTTTACCAAATTCCATGATATTGGGGCCCCCAGATGGGGGTGCTAGGGATGTCATATGGGTGTTTATGCCCTCATATGATCATTTCTATTGCTTACAGAAGCCCTTTAGACAAAAGACACAACATTTTTATTTTGGTGGCTGAAGGCACAAATTTTCGTTTTTTTGGGGTCGTGGGCGAACCCCCGCCCCGGGGGGGTTATGGATGTGATATGTTTTTGTGTTCCTTCCTATGCTATTCTCCTATGTTGAAAGAAGCATTATAGAACAAGAAAAAAAAATGAAATTTTGATTTCTGCGCTCAGCCTACCCTTTCTTAATTTATTAAGGTCAAAGGTCAAGGTTAAATACAAGAGTGTTTGTCATTTTCCTTAAACTCCTCCTAGATTATTTAATGTATTGTCGCACAATTGTACAGGCAAATTCAGTTGGTCAATGCGACGACCATCCATATATATGTATTATATTCTTAGTCAAAGGTCAAAGGTCAAGGTCACAGTATATGATCACTATTAAAATTTTGTAATCTATAAGTTTGTATACGAATTAAACCATATTTATAATGCTAGTTAATACAAACATTGGTGTTAAGCTAATCCCTCGATAAGAATTTCTAAGGTCAAAATTCAAGGTTAAATGTCAAAATATGATTTTTACTAGTATTTCCTATAAAATGTAAGATTCTCACTAAGCATATCATGCATAATCGGAATTCCAGGGCCAAGGTCGTACAAGATTATTCATAATTTAATTTGATAGGTCAAGGTCACAGGTCGACGTCAAATATAAGGTCAATATGCTAATTTATTGACCTCATGTGAACTTCAAACAATTCTTTGATACAGTTGTGCTTTAAATGAAAATTAGAATGTTGCATTTTCAGACATCATGTAGGTCAAGATAAAGGTCATGGTCAGCCATTCCTTTAACCCTCTCCGACATATGACACAATTTTGAGCCTATTAGGGATACTTTAACCCTTCCTACCCGGGCTGTCTCTGCCAATGACGGTCGCCCCTACCCGGGCGATACGGCCGAAAAACGTCTAGGCCTAGGCTACCGTATTTATGTTTATTTTCACTGCTAGAACTTTCCCACTCATCTATAATCGTAGTGCGGTTTTCAATCTGTATTTTGGCATTGAGTAGAGCTATGTACGTCAACTGGTTCAGTTGTGATGACGATTTCAGTGGAGCCAATATTGCAGAGATGTTGCCAATATGGGGCTTTTCAGACACTAATTTCGTCATGACGTCATAACAATAACATTGAGGAGTCTTCTCCTTCTTGTTTTCGGAGGTGCGGTGACGAACGCTTGGGTTTGTTGACATACATCGTACGCACGGCGTTCGGACCAAGCTTAATTAGGCTATTAAGCTCATGCCTTAGATAAGGCATACCGGGTATTGGCCCTTCTTTCGTGCTGTCATTACCTAAGGCAGCCCGGGTAGGAAGGGTTAAGGGGACCGACCGGTTATTTACTAACTTCCAGGCCTTACTTCCAATGTAAATGCAATTTGGCACAGGTGTATGTGACCATAAAACTAGGTCAAAATATATATATTTTGTTTTTTTTGCTTTTTTCTTACAATTTAGGTACCAACAGGTTGCAAAATATAGCCCTACTACGACTCATTCTACTCCTACAGAAATCCCTATAGCACGTGCTGTTTGTGATCGAACAACTCACAATAGGTGTATCTGTAGTTGCAATAAGGAACATTTTATGTATTTTGTGTATTTTTGGATTTAGGTGATTATTAATTAAGGTGAAATTATTTTGTAGAATTTTACGACGGTGACAACATGCTGCAACCAAACAAAGTTGGCTAGAGTAAATTGGCTTTATAGGACTTGTAGTGTTTTTAATTACCTTTCAAATGGTATATACACCATTCCTATAGGTCCAATACAAATTTTAGAGTAACATCCGAAAGTGCGACAATATAGGTTCTGAGAAAAACATGTGAAAGTCTAAGGTAATTACTGTAGGTGATTTTTTTTTGTCTTTTTAGTTTTACAATATTTTACAAGGGAACACGGCAAAGTAGAAGATAAAGCGTATGGGAGGATGTAGAGAAACTTACGCTTTTCCATTTATATAGGTATGCTCCTCGTACGACCAGTAGTTACTGAGCATGTTAATTTCAAAGTTCGCTATATAACGTTTTTAGAATTACAGGAAAAGTTTGGAAAACATAAAAAAAAAAAAAATTCCTATAGGTTTTCACTAATAACATTTCACTGGCTTATGAAGGGATATTGACTCTTGTTGAATAAACACCTATTGGTATTTTCAGGATTTCGAGTTTTTTAAGCCTAAATCAACCGGTCGGTCCCCTTAAAGCCTTTGTTACCATCAGGGGTATTTAGAAACATTTAGTTTAGTTACTTCAACCTCTGCAGATGTCTTTGAGTTAGCTGTGGGAAGAAAACTAATTTTGGAGAGGAAATTATAAGAGAGATAACTCTATTTGTTATTGCTAATCTGGCAACGTCTGCATCATATGAGCGTGAAAGGGTTATTACCTCTGGAACTAGTTGATGATTTTTAACCCTGAATAGGTACGCATCGTTTTCACTGTTGTTTTAGGTGCGCTAGGGTCGTTTCCGTCCAGTGACTTTAAAAATCCATTACACCGAAACTAAGAACCATTATTTTGATTTTGCTATTGCTAAGCTTACTTAAACTATCCCTTAAGACTATGTGAAGGTCTAATAAAAAAATATTAATTTGTATTTGTTTTTATTGATTTTAGTACAAAATTATTGCTTTGAAAAAATAAAATATAATTAAAAATATAGAATCTATACTTAGAATAGGTTGAGGTCAATTCCGTCCTTAGCACTTGTAGGGTGATCCTGGGGGATACTGAGGTACGAATCACAGCCTTGTAGGTAGCAACAGAGCAGAGCTAGAACAAAAATGGCAAGATGTTAATTTTTCGATGATAAATAACGATAAACAATTTTCTAAAATCCATCAAGGCTGTAAATATTGAGGAATTGTTATGTAATTAGCATGACTGTATCCCCAAACTATATATAACATCCTAAACATAGAAAACCCCATATTATATAGGTATAAATAAGTATCAGGTAATTAAAGGTAAACAAAAACAGAAAAAAGTAAATACAGGTAATTAAACTATAACTAAGTAAGTTCATTTAATTGTAGGAACGTTTCAGGTAAGTAAATGTAATTACAAGGTAGGTAGCAATAAAAATGTATCTGGTAAGTAAAGATAAAACATATATAATAAATAATAATTACAGGTAACAGGTAATTGCAGGTAAGTAAATGTAATTGCAAGGTAGGTATCAATCACGAATGATCTGGTAAGTACAGGTAAACAAAATAAAATATAGTATGTACAGGTAAGTATCATGTAAGTAAATGTAATTGCAAGGTAGGTACAATAAAATAAGTACCTGGTAAGTAAAGGTATACATTTGGCAACACAGCATGAATCTGTTGGTTCACACATGTACACAATATATTTCCTTAAGTTACCACAAAGTATCATAAAGTTACTGCAATTACATAATCCTCTATATAATTAAATATATAAGTTTTGAAAAAAAAAAAAATCACTTACCAAGTACGCTGGTTCCGGATTGGAGACCGAAAATGCGCGGGACAGACGTCTGCACACTCCCACAGCACTAGGTAGACTGACTCCTGGACGAGAATGGTACCTCCTGGCTCCATCAAAGGTTGTGCAATATCTGATAACAGTTTCTGCGCATGGCGTGGGCCCAAAGCGACCCCTGCGTGCCTATTCTGCGTGAAGTCTGGCACGCTTATTTAATTTTCCAGGGTTACATAAATGCAAACAAAAAATATAATCCTACATAAAGGTCAAGGTCACAGGTCAAAGTCAATAGTCAACCTTCATAAAAAATACTCAAATTTTGATAAGTTGACTGTTAGTTGCATTTTACATAAATAACATAATTATATATTAATTTCATATACAAATATTCTAATACTTAAGGTCAAATGTCAAGGTCAAAGATCAAAATAAGAGTGTTAATCAATTTCCCCAAACTTTTCCTAGACTGTTTAACCCTTTCTGTACTGGAGACATCTTTTGTTTATCGTATTCTAGCTTTAATTAGACGATTTTGTGGAGCTTAAGAAGGATCTGTGGTAGAAAAAGGTTTATTTGGATAGTTGAAAGCCTGCTAATTAAACTAAATACAATCATCTATTATTATCCAATATAAAATGAAAAGGAAACTGGTACTGAACGGGTTAATGTATCGTCACCAAATTTTGCAGGCAAATTCGGTTGGTCAATTGTTGCCCCCCGTTGGGGGCGAGTTGTTTTCGGGGCAAATCCTCCAGTATTCTTGGTGATATTATTAATGATGATGGTGATAGTAGTAGTGATGATGGTGATAGTACTGATGATGACAGTAGCAGAGATGGTAGTAACAGCAGGTATGATGGTGATAGCAATGATGATGGTGATTATAGTAGTGATGATGGTGATACTTGTAGTGATAATTATGACAGTAGTGATGATGATGGTAGTAACGATGGTGACAGTAGTAGTGATGATGATGACAGTAGTAGTAGTAGGGATCATGGTAACAGTAGTAGTGATGGTGGTGACAGTAGTAATGATGATTGTAAGTGATGGTGATAATAGTAGTGATGATGTTGATAGTTGTAGTGATAATGATGACAGGAGTGATGAAGTTAGTGACGATGGTGATAGTAATGGTGATGGTGACTGTTGTAGTGATGATGGTGATAGTAATAGTTATAATGGTGGTTAAAGAAGTGATGATGGTAACCCATCGCAGAGTTGGGTATGTCGTTTTGCTTTTGGGCAAAGCGGCACTTCTACTTTATTATTAATTGTCTCGGCTGCTTCATTACTGGTGAGATGGTTGACACATGGGAGGGTAGAGGGTCGGTTCTTAAACCCACAAAAATCCTGAATTCGGCTAAACCTTTCACTAATGTTTGAGTGTTTCAAGTGTTGTATTTTGTTGGGATAGAAAGTCTTTTTTGACATTCTTATTTCTCTAATAACTTTGTTTCCAAGTGATTTGAAAAAGGTGTTGTTGGCTTTAAAGGCATTGTCACATTGTTGCATAAGGCGTTTAATACGGCAATTAATCCAAGGGAGGTCAGACTGGTGAGTGACTAAATGTTGGTAGGCTATATTAATAGTATTGAGATAATTTTCCCATTTGAGATAAACATCTTCAACAGTTAACACCTCAACCCAAGGGTATCGAACAATCCAATCACCGAAGAGTCGAATTGCCAGTCGGTTATAGATCAGTACAGTACGTTAGTGTGTTGTTCTTAGTTGTGTGAGCGAAAGTGGGTTTGGGAGTTCAGAAAACAGAGGTGGGATTGCTTCGTCCAAATGGCGACATTGGAATCGGGGCTTCATAAAGGTTTGACATATCTGTTAGGATTATATCTAAAATATTATTTTGGTGTGTAAGGAAATTTACGGTAATTATGGGGATAGGCTCGCACCCTTAGTTTTCATGTTTTTTCCTCCAGATTGTCAGATATGAGTGTTTTCATGGTCTTAGTTATAATTCCAATGTGGGATACACGGTTTTATAAATGTGATCAAAATTATTCTCCCACAGTGGATTATACATGAGTACAGCATAAGGATTCCATAGACCTACATTGTCCCTAATAAATTATGTATAATAAGCCTGCGAGCCCATTCCCTATAATTATCAAATTTACAACTTGGCTTAGCTGAAGGTGTGTTTGAAGGTCAGACGTGTCTATTTCATTAAAATCACCACATATAGTAAATTTAGGGTCAATATACAGGAGGCGCTACAATATAGGTAGCAAAATTCTAATGGTAGTTTTGGGTTCCTATCATCATATGCTTCATTTCTATATACTTTTTATCCCCGGGGAAAACAAAAATTTGGGGTTTTTTATTTTTTTCTTGGATTTTTTTTTTTTTTTTTTATTAACCTAACAAAAAAACCTAACCTAACCTAACCTAAATGTATTTGGGGGCTATTAGGTTAGGTTAGGTTAGATTTTTTGGTTAGGTTAATAACCAAAACAAAAAATCCCAAGAAAATAAATGAAAAATCCCAAGATTGTTTTTTTCCCCGGGGATAAAAAGTATATAGAAATGAAGCATATGATGATAGGAACCCAAAACTACCATTATAAGTTTGCTACCTATATTGTAGCGCCTCCTGTATATTGACCAAATTTAGATAATGAGTACTGTAATTTTAAAAGGTCAGACGTATCAAAAATATGTTGTAGAAGTAAATCACGTGTATGGTGTCTTGGGGGGTGATAAACAACACAACAAATAATAGATGCAACATGTCTGGGGTGCAAGGAGGGAGTGATTCGGATCCATAATGCTTCCACTTCGTTGGGTACATTAATGGGTAGGGGAAATGGGCAAAGTTCACTGCGGCAGAATAGGGCAACACCACCACCACGTTTTTCAGTACGCAGGTGACAGAACAGGCGGTAGTTTTCAATATGGATAGTTTCTGGTATTATTTGCCAGGCTTCAGTAATGGCCACGATGCCGGGTGAGCAATTCTTTATCACTGTTGTAAGTTCAACAATGTTATTTTTTAGTGAAGTAACATTGGATAACAGGAGGGAAGGAAGACTATACCAAATCCTGGCTATTTCAAAATGTCTGTACGGTTTTATAGTCACTGGTTTATTAATTTTTCTTTTGGTCTTCACAACACTTATATTACGAGGAAACTTTCGGGGCGCCCCCTTTTGTTGCCACGGGCGTGAAATATTTTCAGATATTTAAGTTTTTCTATAACACAGGGTGCAGGATATCCGTTACCTTTTTTCAGTAGAAATAGGTCTTTCCTGGTGTATTTTAGTCGGGGCATAGTGACTCGGTGGCGAGGGTTCGGTGCTTCACTCCACTCAAGCTGGTAAGATGAGGGCGTGGTTAGTAGGCAGCACACTGACAAACCACTAACGGCAACAGCGACCATCAGTAGTAATTTCTGCAGCATATTGTAGGATTTAGTAGTCCAAGACGTTATAGTTCCATGTTGAGCTTCTGTGTCAGTAGTAGTGGAGGAAATGAAGAAAAAAGGTGAAGACCAACAGCTGGTCTAGGCTGCCAGGAACGCCAGGTTGATGCGTCCGCACAGTACGGTGAACGATCAGGAAGTCTGTGTGTGTATGTGTGTGTGTGAAGAGGCAAAATGTGGAAAAGCTGGACATTGTGTGTGTGTGTGTATCTATGGATCAATGTGTACAAACCTTATCCCGGAATATCTGAACAATACTTGGGAGAACAACAATGATACACTGACGAATTATTCTGAACAATTAACAGTCCCACAGAACATTAAAAACAAATTATATTAACATTCGAAGTTCACAATCTCGTTTACATAATAATTATGATCTATTACAAAAACATATGCCCTCGAATCAAAATGTAAATATAATTGTGTTGGTATGTCTGAGTGTCTGTGCATCTATGGAATAGGTATATTACCACTCAAGATACAATTATGGATTTTTGTTTTTTTTTCCTTGCAATTACAAGACTATTGTATTCAGATTAGGAAGTGTATATGGAGGTCAGAGGGTTAATTGAGATACTCTTTACCCTTCTAGTTACCACAGATCATTCCTAAGCTGGATAAAATCGTCAAAAGGTAGTCAGAATATACTGTCAAAATGCGTCCTAATCTTCAAAGAGTTACGTAGAAGTAACTATTAAATTAACACTTTCAGTATTATGATAGTTTGTTTCATCTAATTCGAGTTATCATTTGTCGATTTAGGGGGATATTTCCACTTTTATTCTAAACCCCTTTCTCCGTCATGTTTAGCACCATTCCTTTGGACATTTTAAGACGTTCGCCCCATTCGAACGTTCCCTTAAACACAGATTAGACAGGGCCATTTGAAATAACTATGCCTCACATCTAGCCATCAATGAAACAAATCGGACAACTAATGTTGGATATGCGGTTTCTATGAGCGCATCACATACGAGTTAACAGAAGACTAGGCTAGGCTACGGTAAGTGCACCTTCTTCAGATATACAGTACCTACCGAGACCGATCAATACTTCAGTGGAGGCCGACATATAGCCACTTAAGAACACACACACACACACACTCGACATAGCCACACAACAATAACACACACAACACGTGTTTCGGTAATAGTTCCGGTACACTGACTTTTAATTTGAACTTATAACTCGTGTTATATAAGTTTATTATGAAATATTATGAAGAATTAAGGTAAGTATACATAACCTACTGTTATGTATATAGTACTGATGATTAAATTATCGTATTTCGGCGATGTTGGTCACTCGGAAAATCAGCTGATGAATCTCGGCGCTCCAAATTCACTTGCATTGAAATTATATTCTTTGTACAAGACCACCCATGGTTTTGGAGGGTTTATTTAAGGCTTAGAAATGTTTCTTTATACGCCGGTATATATGGTATACTCAGTTTAATTTCATCTGACGGTATTGAATCCCTAATTTCTCGATACTTAATGGAAACATATGAAACCATGTCTCGGCATCATATAAAGTCCAAGTTTATATAATTAGCACCACATTTTACTACAAAATCTTCAAAATAACTGAGAAATCCTGATGGGAACTTTGCATTTTTTTTACCATCAGATGAAAAGAAACAGAGTATAGCGAGAGGCACATCAACAGTCACATAAAAACCCACCTATCGCCTCAGTTCGCCACATATCGCATGTCATTCGTATGACATTGGCAATAATTCGCCGACACATTCGCTGCATTCGAGCTACTTTCGTAGGGTTATCGCCCTATTCTTTGCCAATAATTTGAATTTGCAAATTGGCGAATCAGGCGACTGGTACGAATTGTACGACTCTTGTGCGAGCCAAGACGAATGCTGTGAGACAATAGGACGACATTCGCCAGCATTTTGAATTCGCCGCCGTTTTTTGAACGTGCTAAAAAATAACGGCGATTCTGGGTGAATCTGGGCGAACAGGGGCGACGCTAGGGCGAATGCTGTGCGCTTTCCGCGACATTTGGAGAAAGTTCGAGCGAATATGGGAAACTTTGAAACATAGACAAAAATTTCTGTCGCCGGGCACATGCCATCGGCAGTTCGTATAGTGGGATACCGCCTTAAGGTATGTCCGTATATTACGTGCAATCGATAGCATGTTTTCAACTAGGTTATATCTATTATTGATAATGTAGTTTCCTTTTAACAGAAATGTTTCCAAATGGGGAGGCTTGACTGCCTTTCCTAACTATTACTCCAGCTAAGCTTCACTAACACAAACCTATTTGTCAAGTCTGCATAGATGGTGGGTATATTTACGTTAACTGCTACTCCTCAGTTCGAGTTAGACAACCTTAAAAATCCACTCAACTGATTCACCTAGTCTCATTCGATAGCTGGGCACATAAGTTCCTAATTTATCAATTACATAAGCTACAATTAACTTCTCAAAAACTTTTAGGAAATGACAAACTTTATTAACCTACCATTGATCTTACTAGCAGAACCTGTCACTATTTCTAGCTATATAGCTTTCACTAGTATAACCAAAGAAAGCTATACTTCAACTCTCCCAGCTTCTATCATCTCAGCGCCGGCTAATATACTGTGCTAAAAAAAAAAAAATCTATTTACACCTGGTTCCGATTCTGGATAGCTTGGGATGTGGTGTGTAAGTGTGCTATATGGGCACATTCTACTAGACATTGCCAGTGGATTTGAGCAGAGGCCAAGCGGTTGATATTCTCCTTGCTCTGGATATATGCCTCTAACATACTCAGCTGGCCAGGAATTATCTCTTCTTTTATCCCCCCATAGTGGTTGGGAAAGATAGTAAGCGTGTAGCTAGTGCCTTTAGAGAGAAGTTGTCTTGCCTGCCCTGTGTCATGGTCTGGCTCCTCCAGACAGACAGACAGGGAATACAGTAAAGGTGAGACAAGTAATCAAATTTACCCCAGGATACGACCATGCCAAAGCCTATATTACACTCCAGGTACCTACTTTTATGTCTAGGTAGGACAAGGCTAACACAAGAGGAAGTCAGCCCAATGACTCATGAGCAATCCTGCTGGCTAACCAAGTTCTCATTCTCGTGCGTTTGGTGGTAGCAGGCAAGCCACCAATCATGTCCTTGGATTCATTTGTGCCACAACGAAACCAGGTACTCATTTACGTATGAGTGAGACGGAACTACACAGGGATAGGAGCTTGTTCAACACTCCTGGGCTACTTGGACCTTGGTGGCAAACCAAGGAAATTTCACCCACCCCATGTATGTGTGGCAACATCTTGTGTGCTGGGCGGTCACCCATCCAGCTACTAACCTCCAGCTACTAACCTCAATTGTATGTAAAATGCTAGAAACGGTCATAAGAGACAGACTCGTAAATCACTTAGAGGAAAATAGCATACTTAAAGATACTCAACACGGCTTTCGTAAAAAACGTTCCTGTTTAACAAACCTCTTAGACTTCTTCCACGATATCCTCAACCTCTACGATGAGAGTAAAGCTGTAGATATTATATACCTTGATTTTCAAAAGGCCTTTGACAAAGTTCCCCACAAACGTTTACTGCTAAAACTAAAAGCGCATGGAATACAAGACGGTGTGTTGAAATGGATAGAAAATTGGCTCAGCGACAGAAAGCAAAGAGTAGTCATAAACGGTAAGGCATCTAAATGGACCAATGTAAGTAGCGGGGTACCCCAGGGATCGGTACTAGGACCAATTCTCTTTCTAATTTACATCAATGACATAGATGAGGGTCTCACCTGTACAATCTCAAAATTTGCTGACGATACAAAAATTGCAAATAGCGTACTCTCAAAAGATCAAGTTGACGATATGCAACACAATCTAGATAAATTGTCACATTGGGCCCAAATTTGGCAAATGAGTTTCAATGCGGATAAATGTAAAGTACTACATATCGGATACCTAAATGAGAAAGCAAACTATTCGATGAATGGCACTCAGCTTAAGAATGTAAACAGAGAAACCGATCTGGGAGTAACAATATCGAGTAACCTAAAACCGAGTCAACAATGTTCAGAAGTTGTTAAGAAGGCAAACAAAATAATTGGCTTTATAGGCAGATCATTTGAGCATAAATCCAAAGACGTAATCCTAACCCTTTACAATTCCTTAGTCCGCCCTCTTCTGGAATACTGCGTTCAATGCTGGTGCCCTTATTACCAAAAAGACATAAACAAGCTAGAACGAGTTCAACGTAGAGTTACCAAAATGATACCTAGCCTAAAGGACAAACCATACGAAGAGCGTCTTAGAGAATTAAATCTATTTCCTTTAACCCAGCGCAGATTAAGAGGTGACTTAATTCAAGTGTTCAAAATCATCAAAGGCATCGACAATATGAACTGTAGTAAGTACTTCACTATCGACCAATCTAATTACACGCGGGGAAACGGTTGCAAAATGATTGGTAAATCTTTTAACTCACACGAATCTAAGAATTTCTTCTTCAATCGAGTTGTCAACTTGTGGAATGGGCTTCCCCGAGACGTTATAGACTGCAGCACCGTTGATTCATTTAAATTCCGCCTAGACAAATATCTCGCATCAAACCCGCGACTGACTGCGTTTGTAAATGAATAACTTTATTTTATCCTCCCCTCAGTTACTAACCCATATGTCCCCTACTAACTTCCTAGTCCTGCCACGTTAGTGGCAGGGCAGTAGTTCCCTTTCCAATGTTCCCTTACCAACTCTAAACCACTGTTTGGACACTTGATCCTCAGTGTTTTGGAGTACAAGCAGCCTAGAAGGGTCACTAGACCTGTTGTTGCTTGATTTCCTTTGTACTCCTTTGTACTAACCAGACCTTACGGAGCTTAACCCCGCTGATCGAAACCAGCAATGCCAGCCACACAGGCCATGGTTGTCAGGTCAGGTCAGGTGGCTCTAGTAAAGTAGGAGAGTAGAGAGTTTTGGATAAAGGCAGAATAAGTTGAGACATGGGAAGTACAATAGAAGATAAAAGTACTTGGGCTCAACCAATTTGCTCCATTATTTATGTGTTTTTGCAAGCACTTTGTCAGCTTCTTCTGGATTGCTGGTGAGGGAGGTATTCCTGCTGCTACAGTCTTCTTAATTTCCATTGTCAGCTCACAGTAGGTCTTCTACAGCTCGCTAGCAGGTACCGCCAAGTCGATATCCTCGTCTCCTCCACGTCGACTTCTTCTCCCATGGTGGACTCGGAGTATTCAGACAACGCAGAGGAGGAGGCTGCCACCGGATGGTCAATGGTGGCTGGTGATAGAGCTGATGGTGATTGATGCTGGTCCTGCGATGTTGACAGGTGATGGAGGTGGTGGAAGTTTTGAGAGAGGCTTCTGGAGGTCCAATCGCTTCCTCGGGTGATTTCTTGGCCTCATAGCCTGAGTAGGGATGAGGCTGGGTGGTGAAGATAGTCCTGGAAGAGGCGGGATGATGATGATGTGAGGGAGGTTGTTTGCCTTTAGGAGCGTAGGAAGATACTCCTGAAGCAGGTTGTGATCCCCTTTGCAGAGGGTCACTGCAGTTGTGACAACAACCTGGACCAAATCCGGGTGTTTAACACAACTGGCTTCTGCTGTGGCGTGGTGGTAGTCCTCGCTCTTGCCTCTTCTACCATGTCTTGAACCCTTCAGGATCATTCCAATCCATCAGGGCCCATGACATTGATGGCCTCATCTCCTCTCCTTCTCCTCTTGATGGTAAAGGATACCCTCTCATTGGTGGCAAGAGAGGGCACAACATGGAGAGGATTGGGTTTGGAGATGCCTGTGGAGTGAACAAATGTGTCCCCTCCACTGTAGGTGATAAAACCAAAACCCCTTCTTGGCATTGAACCATTTACCATGGCTAGTGAGGTTGGTGGTGGTACTGGTAATGTCAGCAGGCATTTTGATTTGCTGGCTGGTCTCTGCTGGTGGTCCCTGGTCTCTGGTCTCTGGCCAGGGTTGCCACACCGAACCTCTCCTTAAATACTCACCCATCCTGGCAGGCAGCGTGCTGATTGGTGGAGACACCCGGGCAGAGTTACCTGGGTACGCGCAGCTGCTTTGAAGATAACGTTCCCTCTCCTCTTGTTTTATCGCATTGTAATAATATCCCGGCAAAGCATTTTCCACATTTTTGAGTGGGTGACGGGAGTATAATGCTGGCACCAAGGTATTAGAATCCTTTTTGCCGGGATATATAACACGGAAAGTGAATGAGGGCAAATTATAACTTAGTCGCTTTTGGGGGATGCTAATTTAGAAAGTCGGCAAGCTCCAGGCGACGGCGATGATTGGCGGTGACATTTGAGGTACTAATGTGACAATCTAGATTACAGTATCTTTCTTGTGGTATTCCTAGAAGGATTCTGCTTGCTAATTGGTGCTTGGAACTCTCACTTCAATATTATTAATAATAATAATAATAATAATAATAATAATTATAATAATAATAATAATTATTATTATTATTATATAACATTAATAATTATAATGATACTTGTCGGTTTATTGTCCACTTGCAGCCGTGAGGCTGAACATCGACAGAGTTTTTCTTACCTTGGTACAATGCTTAATTGCTTATACTACCTTAACCACGGGGTCACATGCGACCTTTGGCGACCGTGAGGTGCCAAGTTTCCACCATAGTACATATACAGATACACTGATAAAAGGTACGTGTAGGCTAGCACAGGCTGCTTATTGAGAAGCATGGCTAGGAATGGACCACGATACAATCCTCTTCATCAGGATAGCTGAAAGAACATTTAGGATGCTGTGTGTGTGTGTGTGTGTGTGTGTGTGTGTGTGTGTATGTATGTGTGTGTGTACAGTACACTGTCAAAAATTGTGGGTTTTAAAAAGGGTAATCAAATTGTCCATTATAATCCACCCATTTTCTGGGATATTCTTTGCAATAAACCCACCTAACACAAGGTTACAAAGGCAAATCACTATCAATATACCCAATAATTTCATATACCTTTATCATACCCTTTTTAAAACTTAGATTTTATTTCATTGTTTTAAAGTGCAACACTGATTTGTTTATATAATTTTAGCTAGGTTATAGTATAGTAGTGACCCAAATAGAAACAAATTGAATTATCCAAATTTTAAGTTTAAAACTGTATATTATATTTGCAATGTCTTTACACATTAGAGTAGCTAATATATAGTCCATTCAATGTATAATTGTATATAGGGCAAACATCTTGAACACTAACTTCTATAACTCAAACGCCACTAGAGTAATTGAGCTAATATTTCTACCATTTGGGAAGAGTCAGTCAGTGGAAATTGTAAAACACATTTGCTCCAGCCCTTATGAAACCATTAGCTGGCTCCCCCTCCTGGTCCTCACTTGGAGGGTGGGTGGTTAGACACCCTGCAGGACTAAAAGCAATACCTGTCAAAGGGCGGATGAACTATATAATATAGTCAACGACCATCTAGCAAACCTATGGTATTTTACCATGATGGATGTTTAGGATGCTGCCATAGCCTGCACCAAGGTCTTCCATTGTCCGTTTTCATCCATCCCTGCTGGTTGGTGCTATACAGCAACTTTCCTTCCTTTTCCTGCAATCTCCTGTTTGTTTCCCCACGGTGGTTAGCAGGCCAATGAGGAAGACTTTTGAGTCTGGTGGATTTTCAGGAGATTTGACATTCTTTTTGTTTCCCGTCTTTTCTAAACAAATAAAATCCACCGCTACTGCTCCCCCCTGGATATGGTGTCTTTGGGGCTTGTTTTATACCTTACCCAGATGTGATGGCTCCGTCTGGGTCGACCTGTTTATATCCATCTTTATGTATTTGTGTATGGATTGCTTTCAACTTTTTCTGTTTTTGTTTCTACTTTTGTCCGGTGATATAGAAGTTAATCCCGGTCTTCTCAGACAACCTGTTACAAGTTGTCGTGTATTTTATTCCAATATTCGTGGTCTCTATAAGAAAATCAAGGATCTTGCATTGGCATCTGTTGATTATGATATTATCTTTTGTTCTGAAACCCTTGTCTCTGGTTATAGAGATTATTCTGAGCTTCTTATACCTAACTTCAGTAAACCAGTTCTTATTCGGCGTGATTCTATTCCTCGTGCTCGTGGAATGAGCTTGTATATTAGATCTTGGTATAATGCTCAGCACTTAACTAAGCATATTTGTAAATGCCATGAGATGCAGTTAGTTAAAGTTTCCAGCAAGTATCATAATCATTACATTTTTAGCCTGTACAGAAATCCTGATGTTAACAACGACATATGTGACTGCCTCTTAACAGCCATGGCTTCAATACAGTCTGTAGATGTCAAATCATCCTTTATTTTTGTTGGTGATGTCAATGCGCATCATCAAGAGTGGTTGAACTAGGTCTCTCCAACTAATAGAAATGGTCATGCTGCCTTGGATTTTGCAAACTTATCTGGTTGTGAACAGCTAATCCAAGGACCTACTCATATGTCTGGAAATTGTCTTGATCTAGTACTAACAGATATTCCTGGCGTTGTAGAAACCTCCGTTCTTGTACCTGTTGGCACTTCCGACCACAATGCCATCATGTGTAAAATTAATCTTGATCTTTCTGTTCCTGATATTACTCTCTCACGTAAAGTCTACCTTAAATCCTGGGTTAACTGGAACAACGTTTTTAATGATGTTTGTAATATTGAGTGGAATCACATACTAAGATCTCATGACCCGGTTTCAGCTCTCAACAATTCCCTTCTTGGTGTCCTTCGCAAAAGAGTTCCATCAAAAACAATTAGGTCTCGTATCAGGGACAAAACATGGTTTAATGATGACTGCAAGCGTGCATTTGATGACAAACAGGCTGCATATTGTCTATGGAGGCGTAATCAAACCCCCTTGCATTGAGAAAATTATGTTTTTAAAAGGGCAGCTGCGCAGAGAGTTTATGATGGTGCTGAGAGGGATTATAACTCCCATCCTCAGGATGTTCTGGCAGGAGCTACACAGCCTCATAAATGGTGGTCGGCTTTGAAATCCTCTTTATTTGGAATAGATTCCTCCATGCCTCCTCTTTATGATTCTGATGGCTCCATCTCTTTTGATCCATTATCGAAAGCCAATATTCTATCTAATATTTATATTAATAAGCAGAGTAATCAGGAATTGTCTTTGCCATTGACATATTTCCCTAGACCCAACCTCAATTCAATGGCATTCAAATCAGCTGAACTGAAAAGGTACTTGCTGGATCTTGATACCTATGGTGGCACAGACCGGGATGGGTTTTTCCCTCTCTTTTTAAAAAAGGTTGCAGTGGTCTTGGCACCAAATTGGCCGTGGTGTTTAGGTTGATTTTGAAATCGGGTAGTTTTCCTCTTTGTTGGCATAAGGCTAGTATCACTCCTATTTCAAAGGGAAATACTGCCTCATCATCTCCGAATGACTATCGCCCTATCTCCATTACGCCTATCCTATCCAAGCTCTGTGAGAGGCTTTTGTCCAGACGCCTTTCCTCTTATTGTAATAGTCATAATTTGACACCAAACTCACAGTTTGATTTTCGTAAGGGACAGGGTACATGTGATGCACTTCTGACACTCACCCATGACTTGCAATCTTCATTGGACCAGGGACATGAGTCTCGTGTCGTGGCTATTGACTTTAGTTCTGCTTTTGATTTAGTCAACCATAAAGCACTTCTGTATAAGTTACAGCTCATCGGTACTGGTGGCAATTTTTTAAGGATCTTTGAAGATTTTTTGACGAAAAGATCTCAGTCTGTGGTCATTGATGGGTGTCATTCCCCTTCTGTTCCTGTTGTTTCTGGCGTTCCACAAGGCAGTGTCCTTGGGCCTTTGCTTTTTATTATTTTTACTGCTGACCTGTGTTCCGAGTCTTGAAAATATACTAATCTCCTATGCCGATGATACAGCTTTATATGCGTCAATTCCATCACCAATTGATCGACACGTAATTGCTACTGCTCTGAATAGGGATTTAGCCAAAATCACATCATGGTGTGAACTTTGAGGTATGAAACTTAATGCTAGTAAAACACACTCCATTATCATCAGCAGATCTCGTACCTTGGATCCTACCCATCCTATCTACAAGTTTCTGGCGAGCAAATTGAGAATGTGGATGCTCTGCGTTTGTTAGGAGTTACTCTGGATCCCAAGCTTACTTTTGAAAGGCATATTCGTTCTTTCTCTTCTTCCATTTCCCCCAAAAATGGTCTGCTTCGCAAGGTTTATAAAACATTTGCTTGTGACGCCACAGTTATCAAGTCTTTTTATGCTTTTATTTTGCCACTATTCGAGTACTGCTCACCTATCTGGTTGTCAGCAGCTGACTGCCATCTCAAGTTGCTTGACAGGTCACTAAATTCTATCAGTTTTATTCTACCTCATTTGTCTCTTGATCTGTGTCATCGACGTAAAGTTGGTGCCCTTAGTCTTTTATTTAAAGTTGTTAACAACCCTCAGCATTCCTTACATGGGGTTCTGCCTGGGCCCTATGTCCGGGCTCGTGCAACTTGATTCACAAGCAATCTTAATGATTTTGCCATGAGCTGTGTTAATTTTTCTACTACACAGTTTTCACGGTGTTTTGTGCCGGCCATGGTTGACTTGTGGAATAAGTTGCCAAATGAGCTAGTCAATTCAGCTCATATCTCCATTTTTAAGTCTAGAGTTAATGCTTTTTTGCAGCATTAATTCTAATGTTTAAACTTATTTTATTATATTTTATTGTATTATATTTATACTTGATGTCCTCCACTGCATGATATGTTATTATTGTGTTTTGTGAGGATTCATCTTGCTGGTGTTTCTGCACCTGGTTGGAGACTTCGGCATCTCATATAATATAATAATACTACTAATAATAATAATAGCAGGCGTACATTGCAACTCCCTTGACTTAGTCGTGGGACGCTGTAGAACGGGATTAGGGGAATTTTGTTTTATTTTGCTGGACCCCCTTCTCCTTCATACTTAGCCTCATTGATTTAATATTTTGGAGGTGTTCAGATAATCGCTTCATTATTTTGGCGATGTTATGACCTTTTGCTCACTACTAAATCAATATTAAGACCTTTCGTGCTATTTAATGTTATTTCTTCCTGGTGAGCGATAGCGAGCTTGTAGATTAGGAGGAACCGGCCTTTGGCCGGCCCAATTTTTCTACCAATAAATGTACACATTCATCTTGAAGGGGTGGGCAGGGGGGGGGATCTTCTTTGGGGGTATTTTCTTAAGCTTGAGAGAGGTCTGGGGAGCAAGCTAAACAAAACAATAATAATAATAATAATAAAATACAAACAAAAAATAACAAACACGTTAAATAAAAATTAAAAATATAATCAGCAGAATAGGAGAGCCAATGTTGAATGTTAAATAACCTTCACTTTAAACATTGAGTAGGCCTACATAATGATAACAACAATGGTAAGCAGGTGTGTTTGAATCGTTAGCGTGTTCAAATGAGCATAAATAATGAATTGCCAAGCTTGATATTAGATACATTTTGTTACAATTATATGAAGATAATGACACACTTGGACAGTTCATTCTGGCTATCATTAGACGATTTTGTACAATTTACGAAGACTCTCTAAGAATCAAAAGGTTATTAAATAACCCAATTAACTCTTTAGTTAGCACGACTTCTTCCAAAGCTGAATAAAACCGTCTAATAATAGCCAAAATAATCGTCAAGGGGTTAAGCGTTACATTGTTAGAGGGTAGAGTCGGTCGTCAAGGGGTTAAGCGATACATTGTTAGAGGGTAGAGTCGGTCGTCAAGGGGTTAAGCGTTAAATTGTTAGAGGGTAGAGTCGGTCGTCAAGGGGTTAAGCGTTACATTGTTAGAGGGTAGAGTCGGTCGTCAAGGGGTTAAGCGTTACATTGTTAGAGGGTAGAGTCGGTCAAGGGGTTAAGCGTTACATTGTTAGAGGGTAGAGTCGGTCTTTGCGGCAAACAAACAGGAAATTGTACGTTGAAATGGACTAGAAATGGTACAAATGACAAAAGTAAAGGTGATATCATACGAGCGGATTGTCTGGCAATTTTCGATGACCAACTTTGTTCTCGTACCATTGTGAGGCTCTTTCATATTGGGATCGGAAACTAGGTCGAAGGTAGATTATGTATGCCAGTTTAATTCTAATGAAACCTACATTTTAAACTGCCAGATTATAATTACTCGTAAATATTGACGGAAACATATCGTGTGACACTGGCTTAATGATGGACTTTTTTCGAATTATTTCACTTAAACTATTGAAGCACGTGCAGGTATAATTGAAGCACGTGCAGGTATAATTGAAGCACGTGCCGGTATAATTGTTGTGGTCTGTAACCCCTTGGTGATGGTGACACGTTTTGACCATTCTGGCTCTCGTTAGACGATTTAATTTAGCTTTGGAAGGATCTGTGGTTCATCAAAATGGGTAAATACTATACAGTGTATGTCAATTAACCCTCTGACTTCCACATACCCTTCGTAATCTGAATATATTCGACTAATAATAGCCAAAATAAACTTGTAAGGTGCATCATCTATCCTCAAGGGGTTAACCCCATATTTTATTTTACCTGTATTTAGAGGATGTTGTGTAGTTTAACAAGGATCTATGGTAGTAAAAAAGGTTAAGTGAGACAGTTTGAAGCCTATTAATTTCTGGAAGCCCTTTTGAAACTGAATAAAATCGTCTAATAGTAGTCCGAATAAAGTTAAAATGACGGCACCGGTACCGAAGGGGTTAAACACCAGTTAGTTGGTGGCTTGTAATATAACGACGTTCCCGTTTCAGCATTGTTAGACATAAAGTGTTCCACAAGTATATTAACCCCTTCAGCACGATGACGGACTTTTCATCCTATTCTGGTTAACATTAGATGATTTGTGTTGGCATATATTCTACTTTCAGGACTCAATGAGGTAAGTACCATCTCAATAAACCCATCTACATAACCTAGAACCTCCTTAAAAAGCACAACATCGTCTAATGTTAGCCACAATAAGCATCAGAAAGGTATCCTCCTACTGAAGGGGTTAAGGCGGGGTAGTATTTTATTTGTTATTCATATTTGTGTATTATTAAATATTCTTTTAGTCTGCTCCTTAGACCTCTATCAATCTTTAAGAAAAATACCCCCAAGATCCCTCTTCAAGGTAAAAACAATTTTTTTTTTTTTTTCGGAACAAAAATGTCATGCCGAAAGCTGGTTCCTATTAATTTACAGGCTAGGTATCGCTCGCCCGAAAAAATCAACATATAAATGGCACGAACATGTAAAATTTTGACAAAGATAAGGGGCAAAAGGGATAAAAATCGCCAAACTAATGGGGGGAACGTCTTAAAATATCGTATCCAATGGGGTTAAGTATAAGGGAGAAGGGGGTCCAGAAAAAACAAATACCTCCCCTTAACTTCTATTTCACTCAAACCCCAACTCCCGCGCGTGGCAACTCAATTTATCAGGTGGGGGGCTGACTAGAAACAAAACTGTAAGGAATTGAGTTGGTACCCACTTGAGTTGTGCTTTGGGTGGAAAAGGACGATGGTTAAAAAAAAACCAGTCACACTATAGTCCATTCAGTATAGGTAGGCCAGGAATTGTAACCCCTGACCTCTGTAACAAAAAGAGAGCTAGAGCAAATGGGCTGTAAATTTCAACAACTATTACCTGGCTTACTCTTCCTAATTGGTAGAAATATTAGTTCATTACTGAATTACATTTTGAGTTATAAGAGGCTGAGGTCTGGATTTCATGCCAACCTATAATGAACAAGGTATTACTTTTGGCAGTGTAGTTTAACCCCTTGTGGAAAATGACCGGTTTTATCAAAAGATTCTGGCTATCCTTAGACGATTTCACTCTGCTTAGAAAGGTACTATGAGAATCCATGGCATAATTAAGTTGGTTTTGATCCCCAAGACCACCCATCGAGATAAATGTGTACATATTTCGATATAAAAATGTCCTCTTGAAAGACGAGCTCGCTATCGCTTACCAGGATTTTTTTTTACATCTAAATGGCACGAACAGTTTAAATATTGACAAAGACATTGGGTGAAAGGTTATAAAATTGCTAAACTAATAGGGCGAACGTCTTAAAATTTCAAGATTAATGAGGCTAAAAACATGAGGAAGAAGGGGGTCCACAAAAACCTCCCCTTAATCATAGTGAGGCTGGTGATAGCGATGATAGTTGTGATGGTGATAGTGATGATAGTTAGGATGGTGATAGTGATGATAGTTATGATAGTGAAAGTGATTATGGTGATAATGATAGAGAGGCTGGTAATAGTGATGATAGTGAGGCTGGTGAAAATTATGATAGTTACTGTTATGCCCACAATGATAATTGCTGCGATCAACAACACCACAGTGCATCCTTCTTCCGCGCATGCAGGTGCCCCCACGTGACCAGGTGACAATCAAGAATGCCGTCAGAGGGCGCGTAAACAACACCAAGCCATGCTGTTGTAGCTCCCACAGGAACTAAACCAGCCTACGCAGGGATAGGAGAGACTACTCCAACCAAAGTGGCAGAAGTAAGCCAGCTAGGTACGTAACTATTCTATCCAGGTCTAAAGACTGGATCTTCCCCAAGTACGAGACTAGACACCTGGTCAGATGACAGGAAATTACTGTTGTTGTTGGTAAACAGTTGTTTGGTCCGCCAGCTACGTACCCCGTACGAGTACAAGGTACAAAGGAGTACAAAGGAAGTACAAAGGAAATCAAGCAACAACAGACCTAGCGACTCTTCTAGGCTGCTTGTCCTCCAAAACACTGAGGATCAAGTGTCCAAACAGTGGTTTAGAGTGGATAAGGGAACATTGGAAAGGGAACTACTGCCCTGGAACTAATGTCCGTGGCAGGATTAGGAAGTTAGTAGGGGACAGATTGGTTAGTAACTGAGGGGAGGATATAATAAAGTTATTCATTTACAAACGCAGTCAGTCGCGGGTTTGATGCGAGATATTTGTCTAGGCGAAGTTTAAATGAATCAACGGTGCTGCAGTCTATAACATCTCGGGGAAGCCCATTCCATAAGTTGACAACTCGATTGGAGAAGACATTTTTAGCTTCGTGCGAGTTAAAAGATTTACCAATAATTTTGCACCCGTTTCCCCGCGTGTAATTAGATTGGTCGATAGTGAAGTACTTACTACAGTTCATATTGTCGATGCCTTTGATGATTTTGAACACTTGAATTAAGTCGCCTCTTAATCTGCGCCGGGTTAAAGGAAATAGATTTAATTCTCTAAGACGCTCCTCGTATGGTTTGTTCTTTAGGCTAGGTATAATTTTGGTAACTCTACGTTGAACTCGTTCTAGCATGTCTATATCTTTTTGGTAATAAGGGCACCAGGATTGAACGCAGTATTCCAGAAGAGGGCGGACTAAGGAATTGTAAAGGGTTAGGATAACGTCTTTGGATTTATGCTCAAATGACCTGCCTATAAAGCCAATTATTTTGTTTACTTTCCTAACAACTTCTGAACATTGTTGACTCGGTTTTAGGTTACTCGATATTGTTACTCCCAGATCGGTTTCTCTGTTTACATTCTTAAGCTGAGTGCCATTCATCAAATAGTTTGCTTTCTCATTTTGGTATCCGATATGTAGTACTTTACATTTATCCGCATTGAAACTCATTTGCCAAATTTGGGCCCAACATGACAACTTATCTAGATTGTGTTGCATAGCGTCAACTTGTTCTTTTGAGAGTACGCTATTTGCAATTTTTGTATCGTCAGCAAATTTTGAGATTGTACAGGTGAGACCCTCATCTATGTCGTTGATGTAAATTAGAAAGATAATTGGTCCTAGTACCGATCCCTGGGGTACCCCGCTACTTACATTGGTCCATTTAGATGCCTTACCATTTATGACTACTCTTTGCTTTCTGTCGCTGAGCTAATTTTCTATCCATTTCAACACACCGTCTTGTATTCCATGCGCTTTTAGTTTTAGCAGTAAACGTTTGTGGGGAACTTTGTCAAAGGCCTTTAGAAAATCAAGGTATATAATATCTACAGCTTTACTTTCATCGTAGAGGTTGAGGATATCGTGGAAGAAGTCTAAGAGGTTTGTTAAACAGGAACGTTTTTTACGAAAGCCGTGTTGAGTATCTTTAAGTATGTTATTTTCCTCTAAGAGATTTACGAGTCTGTCTCTTATGAGTGTTTCTAGCATTTTACATACAACTGAGGTTAAGCTAATTGGACGATAGTTACTGGGTAGGGATTTGCTGCCTTTTTTTAATATCGGTGTTACGTTGGCTAGCTTCCACTGATCAAGCATAGTTCCAGACTGCAAGGATTTATTGAATAGCAATGTCAGTGGTTTAGAGAGCTCTTCCTTGGCTTCCTTTAGAACTCTAGGTGAGATTGTATCAGGTCCCGGCGTTTTATTTACCTTGAGTTTATCTAAACAATTCAATACTTCTCTCTCTGTAACGGTGATATTGCTTAGATCATCTGGATTATCAATCTGAATCGGCGATGGTGTAGGGATATCACTGAGGTCTTCCGCTGTAAAAACTGATGCAAAGAAGGTATTGAGGGCATTACTCATTTGTACTTCGTCTTTGGTGTTTTCTCCATTTTCATCGACTAACGGTCCAACAGTTGAAGTAACTATTTTTTTCTTTCTGATATAACTATAGAATTCTTTCGGGTTTGTTTTACTTTGATTCGCAACATGTAACTCCAGGGTGTTTTTACTTTGCTTAATTAACTTTTTGGCTTTGCGTCGTAGCTCTACAAATTTCACCCGTTCTTCGTCATTTTGTAAGGATTTTAATCTATCATTAGCAAACTTTTTAGCAAGCAGACAGTTTGAAATATCTTTATTCCACCATTTGGGCTTATTATTATGGTCTGTACGCCGTATTTTCGATGGTATGCAGTCCTGCACTGCTTTTAGGTAAGTGGTTTCGAATAATTCTCAAGATGTATTTATGTCGTTATTGTTAATTAAACAGCGCCAGTCATTTTCTTTAAACATAGCTCTAAGTTTATGAAAGTTTGCTTTCTTGAAATTAGGGACTTTTTCGATGCTGCTATTTGGTTCGTTACTAGTAAACTTTAAAGTGAAAGTTATTGTACGATGGTCGCTGTTACTGAATTCATCACCAACATTCAAATTCTCTATTAATTCTTCTTTTGTTGCAAGTACAAGGTCAAGAACGTTATTACCACGGGTCGGCGATCGAACAAATTGATAGAGTGAACTCTCTTGCAAGTTCGCATACAAGTCATGTCCGGAGTGTGAAGTAAGAGTATCGCCCCACTTGGTCACAGGTAAATTAAAGTCGCCAAAACATACGGTATCTTGTGAGTTAGTTACATCTGCAATTTGTTCATAAATTTCTCGTCCAGTTTGCACTGATTGAGCTGGAGGTCTGTATAGTAATGCAAGTATTATTTTTGTACCTTTATTATTCTTTATTAGCACAAAAGATGTGTCGACGTTCACAATTTGAGGTTTTGACAAGAGGGTTGGGTTAAGACTTTCTTTGATATAAAATAAAACGCTACCTCCATTTTTATTTATTCGGCTGTTCTCAAACATTACATAACCGGGAATTGAATACTCTGCTAAAAAGTCTCTATCTTCCGTACAGTATTGAGCCAAGATTCTGTTATGCCAATCACATCATAATTTTCTGTGAACACTAGTTCCTCTAAATCTGAAAAT
>CM064487.1:56024853-56320114 GCA_032716605.1 Paralithodes platypus | reverse complement strand
AGATTTTTTAACCTAGAATTGCCTTTTGGGGAGAGGGAAATTATCTGGAGACGAAGAGCAAAACAAAAGTTGTATGTTGCCTTTTATGGACTTTTTTCGAGAAGGCATCTCATGGACAGAGAGTGGATAGAAGAAGGTTTTGTGGAAAGAGTACCTTAGAATATACGGAGTAGAGTAGGCAAGTAGATAGAGGGAACTTGCTGAGACAGTGACGACGCAATGTATGAGGGTGCAAAGGCGGCAGTACGTTGTGTGAGAGTGAGCAGAGCGGGTTCTGTGACCTGAGTGGTTGGTTTGAAACAGGAGTGTGCGGATGTCCCCGTGGCGTTTGTTGTAACCTTGTAGTATAGATGGAGTCATGTGAAAGAAATACTATCAAGACGCAGTGGATGTTGGGTTGTTATCGGCTGATGAAATTTTGAAAAGGGAGGGAATTGAGTGGAAGCTACCTATACTGCTGGTTGCAGGATGATACAGTTCTCGATCTGAGTGGGGGGATTAATGAATGGAAGTTTGTCAGGGTCCTGGTAAATGAGTTTGGATGGAACAGTGTGTTGCGAAAAAGAAAAGAAAAAAAAAACAAAAACGGATGAAAAGAAAAAAAAAAAACGGAAAATTTGGACGAATTTGGAAGGGAATAAAATGCGGGGGGGGACGAGAAGAGCAAGAGTTAATTGGTCTTCGAAAGGGGTGAAGGTCACAGAGTGTGGAGGTTGAGGAGCTGCAACGGTCAGGCTATGGAGATCGTCCAACTCTTTTAATTATCCTGGGCAGTGTTGTTTGAGTAAGATGGGACTATGGAATGAATGGAAGAAATTGAAAAGAAGTTCGGGTGATGAGGGTTACCGCAGCGGACAAGAGGGTTTGTAAGGAACGCTAAAAGCAGTAAGTTAGTAACAAGAACTAAATAGGGTGGTCAGTTTTGGGAAAGTGAGGAAAGAAGTCCTTGCATGAAACAGTGTGTGGTAATCCCGACACTGACTTACGGGCAAGGCGAAGCATGGACTTTGGTTGAGAAGAAAGACCTCAGACCAAGAGTGAGAGCGTGAGTGGAAATGAATTACTTAAGGATGTGGTTGTGGCGGACGTTACATGGAGGGATAGACAGGGGGAAAACTAATGGAAGTAGTAAGAAAGAGGAGGTGTGGGTGTGTGGAGGTAGATGTGCTGGAAAGTGGTGAAAAGGAACAACTTGAGTTGGGTCTTCGGCCATATGGAACGTATGGCAAAGCGAGGACGGGGAGGGAGGAGTTGAGAGAGGATGAAAGAGAAAAAGACTAAGAGGGTGTACGTAGAGTGAGGTGGTGGAGGGACCCAAGAGAGGGAGAGAGAGGTAGACCCCGGAATTGATGAGAGGTGGAAAGGATGACTTGAGGAGGAGTAACATGAACGAAGGCGGTTGCTGGTTGGGGCGTAGGTGGCGTCGACTGACTGGGGACAGAGGTGCATGGGGGCGGTTCGTTCGTGGCCACACCTTCGGGGATCACGGCGTCAGGCAATAGATAGATAGATAGATAGAAGTATTACAATTAATTATAAGGGATAACAGATTTCTATTTTCAAAGTTATACATCAAATAAAACCCTTGCAAGTGTTTATTTGATACCTCCACATTTATTCCCATTAACATAAAGTGTTCCAGACAATTACGAGATCTACAACATATCTACGGGAAATATTGAGGTAAGAGAATATATTATTAACCCTATTAATTAAAGCCCGCTACATAAGTGCCCGATACACTAGTTAGATAAGCAAATATGTGTTGTATAGCTTCATTACAATTGTTTCTGAGGGATTGTTGGCTGGGGCAGTCTGGTAAACTAATTGAGTTATGTAAGGTAGAGTCCTCTGCGTATGAATGGATGGGACTGGAGGTACAGTTAAGAAGATCATTTATGAAAATTAGAAAGAGAAAGGGAGATAGGACAGAACCCTGAGGAACACCTAAGTTGATAGGATGATGAAGTGAACGATCGCCGTCCACAACCGCAGCTATGGAACGGACGGACAGAAAATTAGAGACAAAGGCACAGATGGAGGGATAAAAACCGAAGGAGGGTAGTTTAGAAATTATAGATTTGTGCCAGACTCTATCGAAGGCCTTCAATATGTCTAGCGCAATAAAAAAGGTCTCACCGAAGTCCCGAAAGGAAGATGACTAAGATTTAGTAAAATATGAAAAAAGATCACCAGTAGAGCAACCCTTAAGGAAGCCATACTGGCGATCTGAGAGTAGATTATGAGAAGTGAAATCCTTAAGAAATTTAGAAGTAAGAATAGTTTCAAAACCTTTCGACATACAAGAGATGAGAGCAATTGGACAATAGTTGGAGGGTTGAGAGCAGTCACCCTTCTTTGGGACAGGTTGAATGAGAGCAAACTTCCAGCAAGAAGGGAAGACGTTAGAGGAGAGACAGAGATGAAAGAGTTTGCCTAGGCAGGGAGTCAGCATGGAAGCACAGTTTGTGTGTACAACAGGAGGAACACCGTCCGAACCATACGCCTTCTTAGTATTTAGCCCAGAGAGGGTATAAAGTAAATCTTTAGAAGAGATTAGGATATTAGGCATAAGTAGGGTGGAGTGGGAGGAATAGGACCGGAATCATCCAAGGGTGGAGTTTCTAACAAAAGTGTTAGCGAAAAGTTCAGCTTTGTCAGAGGAAGAAGTGATGGTTGTGCCAACAGAGTGGAAAAGGGGAGGGAAAGACAAGGAAGAAAAATTGTTGGAGAGGTTTTTGGCTAGATGCCAGAAAGCTTGGGAAGAGCTAGAGTTGGATAGTTTTGTGCATCTATTATTGATGAAAGAGTGTTTGGCAAGTCGAAGAACAGATTTGGCTTGATTCCGGGCAGAAACATAGAAAAATAGAGATTCTTGAGTTTTAAAGCGTAGGTACTGTTTGAATTCTTCCTGCTTATTGCGGACAGCAGTAAAACAAACGTGAGTTAACCAATATGTTTTAGCATTAGACTGAGAGAAAGAAAATGGAATGTATGCCTCCATGTCTGATAGGATTACCTCGGTAATGCGTTCAGCATTCTCCGAGGATCCCCGGCCACGGAAGCAAAAATCATGCCATTGGAAATCAAAGAAGTACTGCTGGAGAGCCTTCCAGTCATCAGCGCCAAAGTGCCGCAAGTGCCACTGGCTGGTAGGATTGGATGGCCGTACTGGAGAGATAGGACAGGTCACAGAGATAAGTTTATGGTCAGAGGAGCCCAAAGGAGAGAAACGATTGACAGTATAAGAAGAAGGGTTGGAAGTTAGAAACAAGTCAAGAATGTTGGGCCGGTCTCATATGCGATCCGGGATACGGGTGGGTTGCTTAACCAAATGCTCTAGGTCATTTAGGATAGAAAAGACGTAGGCTTGTTCACGAGGTCGTAGTATAAGAGGAGAGCCATTGGCGGTGGTGAACATTGAAATCTACTAAGATGGAGATTTCTGAGAAAGGAGAAATGGATAGAATGTGTTCCACTTTAGAGTTTAGATAGTCAAATATTTTAGGAAGGACGGTAAAGTTAGGGGAAAGATAGACAGCACTGAAATATTTAGTATGCGAATGACAGGATAGTTTGAGCCATAAAGTTGAGAATTCAGAGGAGTTAAAATCGGGAACACAAGAGCAAGTGAGTTTGTTGTGCACATATGCACAACATCCGCCTTTGGCTTTGAAACTAAGATACAGAAAGTAGGAGGATACAGAGAAGGGGCTGCTGGCAGTTGCTTCATACACCTGAGTTTCAGTGAAGAAAAGAAGATCACGTTTGTAGAAGGAGAGATGGTGTTCAACAGACGGAATATTAGAGGAAAGTCCGTGAATGTTGCAAAGGTTGATAGTATGAGTGACAGGCTGAGGTCCAGAGAATTTTGTGGAGTCCCTCCTGGGGACTCCGAGGCTTGGCTGTTTTTCATCATTACAAAATGTTGATGTGGAAGAAGGAAGTGTGGTGTGCATGTTTAGTGTAGTGAAGTAGATAGGAGGAGGAGATGTTTGTGAGAGCAAGCTGGATTACTTTCAGTGTAAGTGAAGCACAAAGAGAATCAGTAAGCAAATTAGGGGAGGTGTGGTGGAATGGTCTTGCCACTGGACTGGTAATCCAATAGACCCGGGTTCAAATCCCGATATGTCAAGGAGAATATATTATTGGGATGGAATTTGTGCTGTACCTAGTATCAGTGCATTACCACAAAGCCCACCGAAACGCCAAAAAATACTCTCATTGTTCCCTGATTAATTAGCACTGTATGAATATTTCCATTTTCAAAATAGGCTGCAGGGGGAAAATGCCTAGTGAGTTTATTGCACAATAGGTGACGTTCTGAGAGTGAGGGTCCGAGTCTAGGAGAAGAGACAGTGAAGCACTGGAGCGAGGCAGTTCCAGAGATAGCCCCTAATATAGCAACTAAGCCCCATGCATCCTGCAAAGGCAAGGTGGCAGGGGCTGGTTGCAACTAAAAAGTGCTTCACATGTCTCCCTTCCTAGACTGGAACGAGACCTCACCGGCATCAACCTTCATAACGGTTGAATGTACAGGCTCCCAGCCTATGCCCGAGAGGGAATAGTTGGAATATAGAAAAAAACAAAAAAACAAAAACAATAACAGGATTTCCAGCGACTCCGTATCAAATGCCTAAAGCTTCTTCTGGGTCTAGCCCTGTTCAATTGGTGCCTACAATCTCCCCCTATACCAGTATATAATATATATATACTGTATATATATATATATATATATATATATATTTAATATATATATAACTAAACATAAGCATATCTGGTAAGACGTCTTGTTGGTTATTATGGTATTTTCTATATTTGTATTGAGGCTTTTGCTTAATTTTGCCTTCTTCGAGCAATGTTTGACACCTAGGCTAACCAAAACGCCTTCCCAGTTCTCCTACCTTCAAAATAGAAAATGCCCGCCCACGCCCCCTTCAAACTAAAATTTTACATTTTATCGATGGACAAATATCCCGTCAAAGGCCATTTTGTTGTTGTTGTTGTTGTTGTTCCCCAAGCTGCCTGGCCGAACAGCCCCAAGTCCCCGAGCAAGGCCAAGGCCATAACTGAGCGCCCCCACAGAACCCTCCCTGCCGACCACAATAAAGTCTGGGTGACCGAAGCCACTCCATGGCGGGGAGCTGAGGAGGGTGCGGAAACGCCCGGGAAACCAAAGCCCCACCCAGGGCCCTGTGCCCTTCAGCAATAATGAAGAGAAAGTTGAGGGGCAAAGGAAAAATGTGACGCTTTGGCTACCAATCTTGGTAGATTGGGAGGTCAATCCACGGAAGAGACGCCGTCACTTGAGATCTAGAAAATATATAAGTAAAAGGAACAGTCAGAGTAAGCTATGGGTATGGCAGAGATCGCTCAGTTCTCACTCTGATAGACCAGCCCATCACCACATGACTAGATTCCAATCCTCTCAGCATCAGCTAGGAAAGGCCTTAGAAAGCCGCCTTTGGCGGGGGGATAGCTCCCCTATTTCAACCCCTTTCGGGGTTGGGCTCCCGCTGCCCAATTGTAAATTACTATGGCTTACTATGGTCTCCCAGAACAAGATAATAGCACCCGAATTGGATTAAGCGTGTTATGATCGTCAAACTGATTGGATGAAACGTCTTAAAATCACCAACTTAATGGAGCGAAGCAGGGTAAGCCCAATAAATATATCTTCCCTCGGACCAAAAGACACAGCTGTACTAACCCTTTCAGTAGACGTAGACAATGATGGCTTTTGTGCAGTCTTCTATGTTAACATTAGGTGGTTTTATTCAGCTTAAGAAAATACATGTGGATTAGGATGGCTTTCGTGCAGTCTTCTTTGCTAACATTAGGGATTTTTATTCAGCTTAGGAATATATATGTGAGAGTTAGAGGGTTAATTGGGAGAATTTTTACTCCTTTCTTCGTCTGGTCTTGCTATCATTGGCCGATTATATGCAGCTTAGGAAGACATTGTGGGAGTTGGAGGGTTAACGAAGATAGTTGTGGAAGTTAGAGGTGTTATTGAGATAGTTGGCACTCCTTTGTTTCCTGGAGAGCGTTCCTAACGTACACTTGGGTGCCATAGTCTGTAGCATACCCAGAAAAATTCATGGATACACTGTGTTTGTCTTTGTGTAATTATAACTATTTATATTGATATCTGGATGGATCTTCATTTTCAATAAAAATTAGTATATATTACTTTGTAGTTGACGTATAGACAATTGGTGACCGGTCAACTCAACCAGTAGACCATTTCAACCAATAGCTCTCAACCAGTACCAAATCAACCAATACGGTTAGGTTAGGTTAGGTTAGGTTAGGTTAGTACTATATGTTGGCACTGGTTTGGTTGGTCTGGGTTAATTTGGCACTGGTTGAGAGCTACTGGTTGAAATGGTCTACTGGTTGAGATGACATGGAACCATAGACAATTATATTCATAAATTCGTGTTCAGAGATATACCTCCATAATTAGAAATAAGTGAAGTCTACGAATATTTATGAGTGGGGAAAGTACTTCGGCATCCAAGTGTACAGAATGTAGCCTAATATTAAGTAGTAATTTTAATGTGGATTGGCGTTTTAGATCCTCAAGGGTTAACACTCTCTGAGCTGACGTCTTGTCAGATACTATGATATTTAGTGTAATTATTATTGAGGATTTTACTTGGCTTTGCCATTTTTTTAGCATTGTACTTTAGTTTGTTCCCTAAGCAAATAAAAAAACACCTTCCCAGACTTCTTTCAAACAGTAAAATATACCCGCTCACACCCTCTTCTAGATAAATTTGTATTTGTTTTCGATAGAAAATTGTCCCTGCCGAAGATCGACTATTTTTAAGTTACCGACTTGCTATCCATTGCCCCGAGAAAATCGACACCTGAATGGGGTTAAACATCTTAGTATCGCCAAACTAATGGGGTTACACGTTTTAAATATTCCAAACGAATAGAGCGAAAAGGGGGAGTTCCAAAAAGCCCCCTTCTCGGACCAAATCGGGTTAAATACCAGACACTGACCTAATTTCCCTGCTATAAGTGCTTGTCTGCCACCGATTAACGAGAGGAGGAGGGAGAAAAGAGGTAATGTTGGGAGCCGGACTGATAAAACACCTGTTAACGACGAAACTTAGAAGGTGCAGGCCTTTTTAAACTTAGAGGACATTAAGCCGGTCGGAAAAACGCCTTCACTCTCCCAGAAATCTGATCTTGGTTAACCTCCTGATTCTGGCTATCCGTAGACGATTTAATTCAGTTGAGGTTGGTGTCACAGGGGCGCTTGTTCCGTCAATTATTATGAGCAATTGTACCCTGGTAGCTTTAAAATCTCAGTTATATCGCCACTTAACACAATCTAACTTCAGTCTAGTTTACGATACCAATGCAAAAAAGCCTCAACATATTAATATTATGAGAGAAAATCGCTCATCGAAAATTACCGGAAAAAAGCGTTCGTGTGGCACCAGTTCTAGGAAGGAAGTTTGGGAGTAAGAGGAATGGTTTGATGCACTTTTTTCCCCTTTGATTTTTCTAGAGCCTTCCAAAACTGAATAAAATTGTTTAACCAATTGAGGTGTTTAAAAGTGCCGCGTATGCAAGAAAAAAACACTTTGATTCTGACAGAATTAGTTATATTTACCATATAAAGCATTATTTCTTATCCATGTGTATTTATTTTATTTATATGATGAACATATGAACGGTGAAGACCAGAATTTGTTTATATATGTGTAAACAGCAAATATCTAGTGAAAAACATATACTTGTGGCGGGAGGGGGTGGATGGAGGAAAGAGAGAGGATGCAATATAGGACTGATTGCTGAGCCTGCTTGAGAAACACTGACCCTCCAGCTCTCTTCCTCACATGTGAAGGGGAGGAGGGAGTGTGACTCATCCTATTTCGTGTTGGGGATGGGAGGAATGGCGAAAATAAGAGGAATAATAGCCAATAGTTGAAGAGGGGGGAAGGGGGGGGGGGAGAGGGTGGGGGGGGGACACATGTAGGGGAGAGGAAGGAGATACTGGACAAGGATTATACTACCTAATCACATATTGCTTCCATTTGAGTGCCTGTGGGGCATTTTTTGGATATATTTTCATGGGCTGTCTTCCGTTAGGCCTATCGCATAAGCTATACAGATACTTCCGTGAGGCCTATCATGCTTGCTGGGTTAAGGGGAAGTATTTGTGTTTTTCTGGTCCTCCCTCTTCTTCATGATAAGTCCCATTGGTTTTGTAATTGTTCGACGTTCACCCCTTTCCTTTGGTGATTTTAAGACATTTCGACCCATTTCTTTGTAATTATTAAGACCTTTCATACCATTTAGGTATCAAGTTTTTCCTGGTTAGTTATAGAAAGCTTCTAATTTAGTAGTTGTGAGATTTTCTACCGATAAATGCACAAATTCATCTCGAAGGGGAATCTTGCGGGTATATTTGTTTAAGCTTGATGCAGGTCTAGGGAACAAACTAGTTTATATATATATATATATATATATTGTTACGTATCTTGATCCTCAAGTAGATATATTTAATAATTAGTTAAATTTATTTCTTAACCACGTAACATTGAGGTTTGATTATGAGTAAATAAAGTTACAGGATCGTTTCATAGATTCGATTCAGGTCTCACTCAAATAATATGAAAAGCAAAATATATATTTTGAAGCAAAAGAATTTTCTTCAGCTTAGGAAATCACTAGAAGTAATATTAACACAGCCATGTTAGTCTAAGGCGATATTACTAATACGAGACAATAGCATCACCGTACTAAGCACCATTAAGCAATGTAAGCTTAATTCAAAGAAAATGAAAGAACTCGTAAGTATTAATATAAAACAATAGTATTACTTTCATAATAACCCAATTACTTAAAGAGTTGCTTTAGTCCACAAGTTAGTCAACTAAAATAGTTAAGTACATAATAATAGCGTTAACGTTAATTCCCAATCAAATAGTTAAGTACATAAATAGTAGCGTTAACGTTAATTCGCAATCAAATAGTTAAACACATAATAGTAGCGTTCACGTTAATTCCCAATCACATATCTCACTAACCAAACATAACATATGTGTTTACACCGAACACACTTAACACACATTTATATAATCTGACTGACAGTCACAATCCCATTATAATACTTCACCCCGTCTTCCTCCAGCTGCAAGTTCACCTTCCCCAACTCCAAATGAGACTGATTTCAATGCCCACAACTCGGGTCTTATATACCAAACAATGATGGTGTAGGAACGAATCAGGAGGCGAGTGATGGTGCGCGCTCCAATCATAGCTCCTCGAATCACATAACAGGTGTGTCGTCCACTCACAGCTCCTGGCGTCGATCATACGTCATAGCATCGGTCATCGAGGTATGGGGCGAGCTGGTATGGGGCGAGATGGTTTGCCCACTCGCTCGTTCGCTCGCTAGTCTGCTTCACCACTTGGGTAGTTTGGCTCCTTGAACTCTAATTCTAACTCTTAAATTAACATACAGGGCTCCGTATGTCAGAATATATATATATATATATATATATATATATATATATATATATTATATATATATATATATATTATATACTGTATATATACTGTATATATATATATATATATATATATTTATATATATATATTTCAATTAAATGTTCAATTCAATTCAAAATATTGTATTTGTCATGAAAGTTTTGTACACTATACAGCCACATATTACATTATTTTGTATAAATTCCAAAACAAATGAGGATTTGATACCCTATGGTATATATGTCCTCTACTCAGCTACATAAATTGTATTATTAGGCAGGCAAACAGCAAGAAAATGGTGCATTATGAAACAAAGAAAATAGTGAACAGAATGGTGAGAATTATCTTAGTAATAGCAACCATACTAATAACAAATAATAATAATAATAATATATATATATATATTATTTTTTATTTTTTTGTTAGCGAGCCTTTAATTTAAGAGGAACAGGCCTTTGGCCGGGACATTATTCTATCGAAAAATGTATGATAGAGTGGAGAACACGCTCATGAGTGAATCTGCTTGACCTGGGTACGATCTCAACGAAGGCGGACATATTCTTTAGTGGGTGTGGTAGTACGTAAACATGAATTCAATGATGCCGTAGCCTTGAGGTATGGGTGGCCAGTTTCGAACCTGCCGCTGAAATGTGCATGTGGTGATATAAACAACTCAAACCACTGTATGACCTGTAAGAAAGGAGGATTCATCTGTATCCGGCATGATGAAGTACGAGACATCACTGCACAAATGCTGGACGAGGTGTGCCATGGATGTCAGAATCGAACCGGAATTTCTGCCTATGGACGGACAGCGCTTGGCCCACAATACTGCAAATACTTCAAATGAAGCAAGAGTGGACATAAGTGCTCGAGGTTTTTGGACGAGGGGCCAACAGGCTTTTTTCGACATCAGAATCTTCAACCCAAGAGCACAAACATATCGTGAGCGAGAACTCAAGGCGGCATACTTGAGAAACGAAAGTGAGAAAAAACGCGCTTATGAAGAAAGAATCTTGAACAGGGATCAAGGAAGCTTTACTCCTCTGGTCTTCTCATCGTCGGGAGGAATGGGACCTTCTGCAAGTGTCTTCTATGCCAGATTAGCTGAACAAATATCGGAGAAAAAGCGCTAGCATAGAAGCCAAGTCATAACTTGGATGAGATGCCGGCTCTCTTTCTCTCTTCTCAGGTCTGCACTCCTATGTCTCAGGGGTACAAGGTCCTCCCCGCTACAGAGGACAAGAGTAAGAGACTTGGACTTTGAAATGGTCGTGGCGGAGGGCCGAATTGGGGAACAACTAGGTTGATCGTAGGGAGGTACTGGTACAATAAGATAAACTATAATGTAACTAGAATAAGATAGATTGTACACCACTTTGTGACTGTCACCCCCAAAAAAAAAATAAAAAATAAAAGAAGGAAACATGCTTACAATACTGAAATGTTTGTGGACATGCAGTAATGCAAGTAATGGTCACTCTTCTGTAAATCTAAAATGGCTTACTTAAGAATGGGAAAGGGGTGGGACCTTCTATTTTTTTTTTTTTTATTATAAAAACAAAAATGGTAGTACATCCTAGTCAGACCTAGCGTGTTTCACATGCTCGCACCCAGTCGAGGGACACCTCGACGACGTATACATATTAATAACAAACATAACAAAGTTACTCCAACAGCTTCCTCTTTCTCCAACGGACCTTTTCCCTATCAACACTCTTCGGTAAGTAGATACGAGGTGTCGTTGTTAAGGCTTATTCCTCAATACCTTCACCTGACCTGACCACCTTGGGGTTATTGTTTAAAGCTTAATGGAGGACTTGGGAGGAAACTAAAAAACAATAAATTAATACATATAACAAAATGAACAAATAAATACAAATGAATACAAATAGATACAAGCCTCCCCTTAAAAACTAAAAAGGCTAATATTTGTCCCACGATCAAGTCCAAGCAAATGTACGTAGCGAGTGATTAGATGAAACACGATGCTGCCAACCGTACACTCGGATGTCATAGGCTCTAGCTCACTCAAATATTCGTAGACTTCACTTCTTGTGTCTAGTTATGGAAGCATATCTCTGGAAACGAGTTGATGAGTATAATTTTCCATACAGCAACTACAAAATTATACTATATACTATTTATTGTAAATCAAGTTCTATCCATAATCAATCCAGAGAATAATAATTGCAAAAAAGAAAAACATAGCAGTCTACGAATTTTCAGGAGTGGGACAGAGACTATGGCTTCCGAGTGTCCACCTGGCCAGAAGAGTTAGTTAGTTAGTTAAACTAGGACTTCGGAGGCTATCAACCCTATTGGATTATTAAGCCAGCACACTGTAAAATTCAAGAATAGCGTCATGACTGGAACTCGTTGTCGAGGACTCCAGTCCCTTGCAGAAGAGAGTTGGGCAACATGAAAGGGCACCAATGAGGGAGGTGGGGGGTGGGGTTTGGGGGGGCTCACTCGCTGCGTCAGGATGGATGGAGTTTAGCCAATCAGCGCCTTTGTTAGCCCCCGCCTCACTCACTCACTCACTCACGGATTTTCAAGCTGTAAACAAATGCCGCGAGGGGGGGGGGGGGGGGTACGGTGTTTTTGTTAGGGTTAGGAAGTCCGTTTTATTTGGATTTAACCCCATTAGTAGATTATTTGTTTCGGCTTGGAAAGGACCTTTTAATAATAAATACGGCTACAGACTATCTCATGTAATCCTTTTAGCTACCACAGATCCTTCCTAAGCTGAATAAAATGGTCTAATAGCTACTAGAATATGATGAAAAGGACTTCACCTGTACTAAATAGGTTAATGCTAGGAAGATTGATTTTTATCTATGTGTCTGAAGGAGACATAAGGCAAAGCTGCCTGTAACAAGTGTCTCACCCAAAGTTGAAAAGAGGGATAAAGAGCCAAATTCAAGGTAGGATAGAGTCAAAATATCTGGATACACGTAGCTTAAAGCAGTATAATTCATAGGATAAAGGAAAGACAGATTGAGGGAGAGAGTTTCAGAGCTTACTTATATGCGGTATCTGTTTGTTTAGCTGGGGTAATACAAAGACGTCAGAGAGCAAGATTAAGGTGCTTTGGTTAGTGTTAGAGAGCCACTAGTATCGGCCATATTCTTAACCCCTTCACCACCATCACGACATTTTACCTTTGCTTATGGCTAAAATGTCATGATTTGTATGAAGTTTAAGAAGGATCTATATTACTAAGTAGGTTTATTGAAATCGTATTTACCCATTTGAGTCGTATAAGTAGATTATAACCTAAAGAAAATCGTCTAATGGTATCCAGAATAGGATGCAAATGATGTAATGGTGGTGAGGGGGTTGAATGTTACTGACAGTATTCAAGGGTATAAAAAAGGTATATATTATCAATGGGTTTATTGCTAGGGATTCACGTTTCTACACGACAATGCAAGCTACGCAAGAGGCTAAACTATTGGTGCTCTGGTGAGGGAGAGAGAGTTCATGTTAACCCCTTCTGTACCGGCGACGTATTGTTAGTTTTATTTTAGCTACATTTAGAAAATTTTGTGCAGGAGACGCCAAGATAGTCCTCCTCCTCACGCGTCGTTTCGCTACACGTACGGTTCAACAATTCACCACTTAGGAGTTTCGGGCTGTATGGAAGTTAAGGGGAGGTTTTTGGTTTTACTGGACCCTCTTCTCCCTTATGCTTAGCATCATAAGTGTTGAGATTTTAAGACATTCGCCCTATTAGCTTGACGATTTTAAGGCCTTTCGCGCCTTTTAGGTGTATTCTTTTTCCTGGTGAGCGATAGAGGCCTTCGACCGGGAAAATTAATCTCGTAGAGGGGTCTGGCTTTTTTATTTATTATTTTTGCTTTCAAGTTTGATAGAGGTCTGGGCAACAAACTGGAAAACAAACTATAAGGGGATGTCATACGACCGCTTTTTCCGGCATTTTTCTACGGGCAAGTTTAATTTTTCTGGCAATAGTTAATAATGTCTCGTTTTACATTGGCATCGGGAACTACACTGTAGGTAGAATAGGCTTAGTGGCTCAAGACTACGAAAGGTTTAATTCTCAAGTTGCCAGACGAGAATGGCTCCAAAATATTACCGGAAAAATAATCGTGTGACACAGGCTTTAGAGAGGTAGTCGTCCATATTGGGTAGAATTAACAACTAAAATACGGTTCCAATCCATATACAGTATTAATACATCACATGTTTTATGTTTGGGTTTAATCCCTTCATCAACATTACGTAATTTCCATCATATTCTGGTTACTATTGACGATTTTCTTCAGTTTATAATCTACCTCTACGACTCAAATGGGTAAATACGATTTCAATAAACTCTCTAAGTAACATAGTTCTTTCTTAAGCTCCATAGAATAATCTAACTATGGCCAGAATCGAAGGTAAGAAAGCGTCATGGTACTGAAAGGGGTTAACTCTAATTGTTCAGACAACCTGGGGGTTATTGTTATGTTTTAATTAATTGTTATTCAGGATTTTGCTTGATTTTGCAATTGTCGAGCATTGTATTTTAGTTTGTCCCCTAGGTTAGCAAAAGTGCTTTCACAGACTGCCTTCAAACTAAAAAAAAAAAAAAAAAAAAATGAAAATTAAAATGTCCTGGCTGAAGGCTAATTTATTCTAAGTTACAGGCTCGCTACCGCTCTCCCATAAACAAAATATAAATCGACACCAGAATGGGGAGAAGCATCTTATTATTGCCAAACTTTTGACGTGAAACATCTTAAGCTCTCTTGGTCTCTGACCAATTAGAGCTAATATCAATGATTACGGCTCCAATTTTCCATAACCCGAATTTCGCAGCTGGTCAATTGATTTACTTCCGGGAATCGACAACACAGAACGGAGGCCTATTGAGGAAACTAAAAAAATTACAAATAAATAAATAACTAAACAAATATATAACACTTACCCCCTTAATATTAGACATTTAAGGGTCTAGGATTTTAAAAAAGAAACAATTCTGGCTTTGATCCTTAGTTCCTTTCGTAGAGGTTTAAAATCCCTTAGTGTTAGGAATCCTCATAAGAAACCTAAGCCATGATACTGAAAGAGTTGAATGTTCTTACTCCGCCTGTATACGTTCCTGTTGGTTATTTGAAGCCTATTACAACAACATCAGAGTGTTTTTTATTATAGACCAATAGAAAATGTCACACAATTATGATAACACCCTCAAAGTTCAATAGTGCGTAGTGTGTGTGAGTGTACAAATATATGTAATTGAACATTCAGGCATCTACGGGTTTCTCTCGAATGAATAAAGTCGTATAGCATTACCCAGAACAAAATACTCTATAATAAGACAAATGTTGAACTCTATCAAACACATTGCACTGTATAATTATTTGTTAAGCTACCCGTACATGATTGAATACAGATTAGGAAGTATCTCGTATAGTCAGAAGACAATTAAGAATACTACCTGTCCTAAGATTTGTTCATTAACTGAAGAAAATAAATTGCTGAAGGCAAACATGAAATGAAATATTTGTCTTGTGATTGAATTTTTTTAAATTGTGATACAAATTACCGATACGATGGTAACTCGTTCACGACTAAGCTCATTTACAATGGTTTATACAATTTCCTTATGTAATACTGAATATATTTGGCCGTGACAGGGGAGGTGTGGTGGAGTGGTCATGCCACTGGACTGGTAATCAAATGGTCATGGGTTCGAATCCTGATGTATCAATGGGAAGATATTATTAGGATGGGATTCGTGTTGTGCCTAGTATCAGTTCATTATCACAAATCCCACCGAAACGTCAACAAAAATACCCTCATTGTTCCCTGATTAATTAGAGCTGTATGAATATTCCCATATTCAAAATACCGGTATGTTATAGTGGGGCAATGCCTAGTGAGTTCATTGCTCAATAGGTGGCGTTCTGAGAGTGAGAGTCCGAGTATAGGGAGTGAGACAGTGGAGCACTGGGGTGAAACAGGTCCAGAGATGGGGTTGCTTCAAGCCGTGGATGAGCAATCGGGCCCTGTGCATCTTGCGAAGGCAAGATAGCGGGGGCTGGTTGCATCTCAAAGTGCTTTACATGTCTCACTCCCTAGACTGGAAGGAGACCTCACAGGCTTCACCGTTGAATGTATGGTTGAATGTACAGGCTCTCTGCCAATAGGGAGTAGTTAAAATAAAAATAAAAATAAACAAAACTATGAATAACGAAATTGCTAAATTATTGACCTTCGTATTCCAGCTCAATAAATTATAACAATAGCAATAGTTTCCCATTAGCCATTCACAACCCCTCTTTTATACCACACAAAATCACAAAAAAAAAAATTATAAAAACAATGTCGAAAGAAAGAGCTGGCCAGTCTCTCTTAATACAGGATCTCTAATGCAGTTATTACCTAGAGAATGAGGCTCTTGTTATAATTTAGCGTCATGGGGAAGGGAGAGTGCTAAGCCGGTGAAGTGTTTTCGTGTTTACCAGCGAAGTAAGAGGATTATGAGGTGCAATTCGCGGTGGTGTTAGGGAGGAAAATGCAATACGGGACGGAAATGTACTCAGACGCGCAGGTCACTTCGCTGTCAAAATTCTGTGTTCAAATGTAGCACAAATGGTGACCTAAATATGATATGTTCAGTAAATCTGTTCAATCTAGTACGCATAAACTATTATTAAGCGTCGTGGGGGCATGGGTCTTAGTTTACTCCCTAGTCCTCCGTCAAGATATAAAAAAAAAAAAAAAAAAAAAAATATATATATATATATATATAAAATAAATAAACTTACTTCGAGATTGAGTTTTACATATTTCAGCTGGTTTCCTCCTAAATACAGGCTCACTATCTCGCCAGGATAAATTCGACACCTAAATGGCACGAAAGGTCATATTATTGACAGAAAAGTGGGCGAATGGTCTTAAAATCGCCAAACTAAAGGGGCGAACGTCTTAAAATCTCAAAAGAAAGGGGTCTAGATAACGACAAAATACTTCCCTTAAACTACTTCTTATGTTGATCATACTTTCTACAATCGAATGCACGATTGTTACAGTGTTGTTCTTGGAAGAAATGTATGGGTGATTGGTAAGACACCACGTTTATCAGTATTGTGATATAATCTAATTAATTAATTTCACTCCCAACACCAAACACCTCCCAATTAAATTAATTAAAGCATGTTTTCCTTCCGGGATTCGAACCTGGGATACCACATACAGATCTTAAAAACTAACCATTACACCATCAAGACAGTTAAAGGTTAAGTACATGACTACGATTATATATCCATTTATCGAATACTGGATATCAATCTAATCATGAACTCAGACCCAACTGCACACTGAATACTGTAATGTTTAAGTGAAAGGAAAGAACAACTTATGGGGCACAGATCTCTAAGGACCAACCTCGCTAAGAAATGTTCCCGAACCTATAGGAATAATCTAATTAATACATTTCACTCCCAACACCAAACACCTCCCAATGAAACTTTATGTATTGTTGATGTGAGTACTGTGGGACTGTATAAAATCAGTATATTGTTCTCCTCACAAACACACACACACACACGCACACACACACACACACACACTATACAGTGTATATAAATGAATAGATATATAAATAAAGTAGATGTGCCGTTTTGCCCAAAATCAAAATGGCATACCCAACTCTGCGATGGGTCAACATCATCACTACTAGTCACTATCACCATTACTATCATCAACAATACTACTATTATAGTCATTACTACTACTCTTACCATCATCACTACTACTCTCATTATCACTACTACTGTAATCATCACTACAACTTTCACCATCATCACTACTACTCACTATCATCACTACTACTATCACCATCGTCAATACCATCATCACTAATGCCATCATTATCACTACAACTATCATCATTACTTGTCACCATCATCACTACTATTATGACCATCATCACTACTACTAGTACTGTCACCATTATATCTACTACTGTCATCATCATCACTACCATCATTATTACTACAACTACAACCATCATCACTAGTATTATCACCATTATCACTACAATTACCATCATAACCAATAGTATCACCATTATCGCAACAATTACCATCATCCCCACTATTACAAACAACACATCTAATGTCAACTAAACTAACTTAACCTAACAAATGCGGGACGAGATGTTTTCACCCCCAGAACGAAGGCGTTCTGTGTGTGTGCCCCTATGGGGCACACACACACAAAGCGCCTACATTGCAGGGGGGGGGGGGGGGGGGGTTACTGGGGGGCCCCCCCCCCCCCCCGGTGGGGAGGGGGGTTCTGGGGGGGGGGGTGCCGAGGGCGGGTGGGGGTAAAACCATATTTTTGGACCTAATATCATAACTATTGCACAAATTCAAAAAATCTTTTTTGACCGACGTTCGCATTCACCCAACAAATGTTCGTGTGAAATTTGGTGAAAATTCGTCCAACGGTCTAGGAGGAGTTTGGAGACAGACGGACGACGACGACAGACTTTTTTTTCGGGTGGTACCCACTATACGGGAGGGGGCGCTACCAAACTCTGCTTACGCAGAGTTGATAATTACTTGTTACCATCATTACTACTACTAGTACTGTCACCATCATATCTACTACTGTCACCATCATATCTACTACTGTCATCATCATCACTACTGTCATCATCATCAATACAACTACAACCATCAACACTACTATTATCACCATCATCACTACTATCACCATCAATCCCACTATTACTACCATCATTCTAATGCCAACTAATCTAACTTAACCTAGCAAATGCGTAGGGAGATGTTTTTGCCCCCAAAATGAATGCGTTCTTAGTGTGTGAGCCCCAAAGGGGCTCACACACTAAGAACGCCATCATTGCTGGGTGTGGGGGGGGCTTAGGGGGGGATAGAGGGGGAGGGGGGGTAAAACCATATTTTGGACCTAAAATCATAACTATTGCATAAATTCAAAAAATCTTTTTTGACTGACGTTCGCATTTACGCAACAAATGTTTGTGTGAAATTTGGTGAAAATCCGTCCAACAGTCTAGGAGGAGTTTCGAGACAGACGGACAACGACGACAGACATTTTTTTCCGGTGGTACCCACTATATGGGGGGGGGGGGTCGATACCATTGATAATTAAGTAAAAAAACAAAAAAAGTATAATATAGACAAAAATTATCCAATTCTAAGTAACAAATGTTCTATATACAGTACTTATCCACTTTTGCTGTTTGGTAATCAGTCATTTAAATTTGACGGTTAGTGAGCGAGGTGTGGTAGGGTGGGAGGGAGGGACTATACGCCACTATGAGGACGTTTACTCCTTATTTTTTCGTTATGCCACGATATCTTTGAAAAAGGTAATATTTCTAAACTGCTAATGCATAGATTTGTCAATTAGGATAAAATGAAGCCTTATAGTATAATAAAGAGCTTTTACACATTCTCTTCTGCAATGCAACTTGGCAGTAATGCACCAATTCGCGCAAAGTTTAGAACTTGAACACAGGAACACACATAACCTCATGACGTGATTATCATTGCTTCGTTAATAAAAAAAGATTATTATAAGAACCTCTCATTAAAGTATAAATGTACACTACTGTTCAGATAACATTAAAGGTTCAAATTGACTGCCGTTAGCTTTAATTCACAGCCTTCCTCAAAACTGTTTGTGCTGATGTTTGGGCTCTGTTTGACTATGTTAATAATCTGCCTTACCCTTGACTCTCTATTCGTTCAGTTATATTACAAACTCCAGTAAATGTTCCTCTGGCACGCAGATGCTGGAAAACACTGTAAACCACTTTAGAATTTAGACAACTGTTTAGGTGTCTCCTCTTGTATTAGGCAACAACAGCACTAAAACTTCCATTGTAGAACCCATAAACAAATATCATGTTTCCATTAGTGTTTGCATTCGAGTAAGTAAATTCAATTTTCTTGTAGTTTAACCCATGGAATCCGGGAGGCCTCATATGAGGCAAACCAAATTTTGGTTAGGAATCCGGGAGGCCTCATATAAGGCAAAATCAAAATCAAAGGGTTTAAATCGCGTGGGCGGATTTTTGTTTGTGCGTGGGCTACTGCAGCGCCACCAAGCACAAACTAACAGGCAGCATCAGTTCTTATCGCACATCCAAGATGGATGGAGGTAATCCAAAAAAAATCGCTGTGTCCGAATCGACGCCCGCCGCCGTGTCCCGTACGCTTAACAAAAGCAAGGCTAAAACGACCAAGAAAACAGTGCTTAGTCCCGGTGGTGTTGCACACACTCTGGAAGAGCTAAGCGAATATAGTGAACTGAATGAACTTGGGAGTGACTTTGACGAAGAACAAGTGGTTAGTGAAGATGAGGGTGAAGTGGCGGATGGATTAGAGTTTCTGGGCTTTATTAGTACAGATGAGGATGATCATGACGAGGATAATGACGATGGTGAATGCGGTGCTCGTGAATATAGTGAACTGAGTGAACTTGAGAGTGACTTTGACAATGAAGAAGTGGTTAGTGAGGATGCAGGCGACCCCGGCGTCGGCTGTCGGCATGCCTTCTCCTTCCAGTAACAATATAACAATATAACAATATGGGCAACTGATAGAGACACAAAAATATGTAATAATAACTAACTTTTATTGAAATAATTACAAGTGCAAATTACGCTAGCGCACGGTACCGTACGCTTGCCTAGCCTAGCCTAGCCTGGCCTAGTAAGTGAAAGTGACACACAAATGTATAACAAGTAATAATAACTCAATAATAACAGTGAGAGTAACAATAATTCATAACAAGAAGAGTAATAGGAGTGAAAGTGACACAATAATATCCAATAACAGTGAAAGTGCCGAAAATTACGCTACCGTACGGTACCGTACGCTTGCCTAGCCTAACCTAGCCTAGTAAGTAAAAGTGACACACAAATGTATAACAAGTAATAATAACTCAATAAAAACAGTGAGAGTAACAATAATTCATAACAAGAAGAGTAATAAGAATGAAAGTGACACAATAATATCCAATAACGGGGAAAGTGCCGAAAATATGTTATACAAAGTTTCACATAACTCAATAATGGTTGTAGAAGTAATAAATGACACAATAACGATGACATATCTCCACAGAAACGTAATATCGTCTACCGGTACCAAAGCCACCGAAGCGACGTTTGACTTAGTGCGTTCTAGCCAGGGTCGCGGCGAAGCGTTCGGACGCAGGCAAAAATACGCGGAAAAATACCTCCATTCCCATCATCATATCTCGGCAACCACTTGTCATAGCGATGTCAACTCAATGCCAGTCTACAGACGAAGGTTGGTTCTACACTATACAATTTAGTTGGTTGCTCTAGGTGGTCTCAATCAGTAGATATCGATTTATGAAGATAGCCATTTTTCAGAAATACCCCCGGACACGGCGATTGGCCTCATATGAGGGCCCCCGGATCCGGAGGGTTAATAGACTCTCAAATGGTGAAAATAACAAGAATCGTGTGTACCTCTCCATACTCATACAAGTTTTAGCACGAACTGAGCTACACAAGACTGGACAGTTGTTGTATTGGTGCCACGTTTCACTACAGTAGAGAAGGTGTAATAGCTAATTACAATACTTCAAGGCTTCATATTATCCAATTTGACAAATCCATAAAATAGCAGTCTAGAAATATTTCGCTTTACAAAGATATCATACCCCACCTCAGGCACTAACCATCTGAAGTGACCGATTACCAAATATTGACACAGAAAAACATATGTATATAGAATTTTGTTTACTTAGAATTGTATAATCATTCATTTCTGAAAGTATTTGTCATAACATGTGTGACACCCTATATATAAATATATACATATATATATATATATATATATATATATATACTGTACATATATAGGGGAGGTGTGGCGGAGTGGTCTTGCCACTGGACTGGTAATCCAATGGACCCGGGTTCGAATCCCAATATGTCAATGGGAAGATATTATTGGAATGGAATTTGTTCTGTACCTAGTTTCAGTGCATTACCACAGCATACCGAAATGCCCCCAAAATACCCTCATTGTTCCCTGATTAAATATCATTGTATGAATATTCACATATTCAAAATATGTTACAGGGGGGCAATGACTAGTGAGTTAATTGCTCAATAGGTGGCGTTCTGAGAGTGAGGGTCCGAGTTTGGGGATGAGACAGTGAAGCATAGAGGCAAAGTAGCTTCAGAGATGGGGTTGCTTCGAGCTGTGAATGGGTGCTTTGCATATCTCACTCCCTAGACTGGAACAAGACCTCACGGGCCTCACCGTGTTCAGCGGTGGAGTGTACAGGCTCTCAACCTACGCCCGAGAGGGAGTAGTTGGAATATAGAAAAAATAAAATAAAAACAAAAATATAATATTATATATATACCTGGTATATATATATATATATATATATATATATATATATATATATATATATATATATATATATACATATATATATATATATATATATATATATATATGTATATATATATATATATATATACTGTGTATATATATATATATATATATATATATATATATATATATATGTATATATATATATATATGTATATATATATATATATATATACTGTATATATATATACATATACCGACTGTATATATATATATATATATTTATATATATACAATATACTGTATATATATATATATATATGTATATATATATATATATACCGTATATATATATATATATATATATATATATATATATATATATATATATATATATATATACTGTATATATATATACATATACCGACTGTATATATATACTGTATATATGTTATTGTATATAGTATATAATAGTATACTCTCAATTTCGTGAAATGGATAAACTAATAAGATGGATTACAACAAAACATAATGTGTATAATATGTGTAATATTTTGGCTTTAGTAAGAACTAATACGTTTATTTAGTTAACTGAAAATAATGTCCTCACTTTATATCTTTCATCAATAATAAGTAGTACCCCTTTAAACCCAATAATTGACCAATTACCGTGTCTGGCCGATAATGACGGCATGGGTAATCAACCAATCAGCACCTCGTAAATCAAAGCCATAACCGAAACAAATATATATATAATATATATATATATATATATATATATATATATATATATATATATATATATATATATATATATATATATACATATATATATATATATATATACAGTATACATATATATATATATATATATATATATATATATATTCTTTAATACATACGAGGTTGAAAGAAATGGCAATTTCTGCGTTGGAAATTGTATTATTCAAAGTTTCCAGGTCTCTGATGAGTTTTTGCTGGGTGGCAGGAAGTAAATGAAGGAGATGAGCAAAATTCATGGTGGTACAGGGTTACATTAAAGTACATGAAGATACAGGATATACGACGCGTTTCACTGGACAACCAGCATTATCAAGTAAGGAAGGAATGATATAAAAGGTAAACAGGAAGGGTATATATAGAGGGTGGAGGATCAGAGGAGGCGAAAGACAGGGGGCAAAAGTCTGCTATTGGTGGAGGGGTAATCTAGGAGAGAGAAGGGGGGAACCGCTTCACGCATGCGCACTGGATGCGGGATGGTGGTCGGTAGGTGGGGTCGAAGCTGATTGGCTGCGTGTCGAGGGGCGTGGCCTAAGTTGTGTGGCGCCTGCGGAAGACGAAGCTGAAGGAGGTAGCGCGGGGTGCTGCGTCAAGGGCACCGGGGGGCGAGGAGGGGTGTTGGGTCCTGTAGGGTAGTGCCTTTTGGCAGAAGGAAGGATCTGAAGGTCCAGAGTTTGGTTGTTGATTTTGGGATGTAAGGCTTGGATATATAGAGCTTCGAGTATAAGTAATCTCCTTGGGTCACTTTCTTTATCGAGTATGGTGGTGTGTTTCTCTAACTCGTTGCGTGTGAGGTGAGGGTGGTTAGGGGTGAGATAGTGGTCTTTGATGGCTCCAGCCTGAAGGTGAAGAGTTAACCGACGTGAAAGACGAGTCTGCGTCATACCAATATAGGAATGAGGTCCACAGTCCTCATAATTACAGGTATGTTGGTAAATGACGTGATCGTCGGTCATCGGGCTCTTTATCTTGGTGGAGGCTGGTTTGTTGCGGAGAACGAGGTTGGAGGTCTTGGGGGATTTGTAATGAATTATTAATTTGATTTTGTTTTCCGGGTTGGTTGGGTGGACATGCTTGGAGATTATTTCTTTTAAGACGGCCTCGTCATTTTTGTGTTCAGAGGACATGTAATTGCGGTAGAAGATCTTAATTTCATTGGGGGGGTCAATGTTGGGAGGGCTTTGGGTGTACCATTTTTCAAGATGGTAGTTGATGGTGCTGGAGATGTCGGAGTTGGAGTATCCGTTATTTACTAAAACTTGGGATAGTCTTTCTGAACTAGAAAGACTATCCCAAGTTTTAGTAAATAACGGATACTATATATATACTATATATATACTGTTTATATATATATATATATAGAAATATATATATATATATATATATATATATATACTGTATATATATATTTATTATATATTTATATTGTATATTATATATATATATATATATATATATATATATATATATATATATATATATATATATATATATATATATATATATATATATTGTATACTGTATATATATATATATATATATACATGCAAACCCAACACATATTAAATTGTTTTGACAAAAAGACAATCCCCCACTCAGTACAATCGTGAGCTTTAATAAAATTCCAATATTAGAATCCTTGAATCTTTCGATCTAAATCTGAATCATCTGGAATATTATTAAACATTATGTTTGTTTTGTTTCGTTTTGATTCGATGTTATTTCAAATGGGTGCATACTTGTTAATGTTCAAGATTGTACATTGAGAATAATCACAGAAATCCATCTATCAGTGACCAACCCTTAAACTAAATCAAACAATAATATCAAAAGGTCTGTTGCCTAACCTGTATGCTGTACAAGACTATTAACAAATATGCATTTAGCTTTGACATAACCTTTGAGCTTATTTTTCCTAGCAATCACATTATATCCATAATAATTATATATATAATACAGTAATCGACAGTAAATTAAAGAACGATATTACAAACGGAGATTATTGTAAGAAAATGTAACAAAGTAAACACTAAATCATTATCAATACATACTGTATAGCCACCAATATGAAATTGACAGGATTACACAAGCGTCAATGTATATACATACAGGGTGTCCCATGAGGAAAAGTCATAACTTTGGGAAATAATAAAACAAGGTATTCTAATCCTAAAATGTCCTATAAGACATATATTCCAAATCTCAACCAGTATTGAGATATTGCATGTTGAAAATGGTATTTTCCTATGTATTTCCCCATAAGTTTGGCCTAGCTGTCCTAGTGCCTACCACACCTACATCTAACTGCAATTATGTTGCCATGTTGTTATAAACATATTATAATTCGGTAAGTTACAATATTATTAGAGACATATTAGCTCACTTTGGACCAGTTGGAAACTATTTGACAAGGAAGAGTCCATTACAGTGATACGGGGAGGACACTACATAAAACCTTCAATATTTGTTTAACTGTTGAGATTTCGAAGTTTTGTTATATAGCATTTTATGCTTATAATAGCTTGTTCTATAATTTGCCAAAGTTATGACCTTTCCTCCTGGGACACCCTGTATATAGATAATATATACAGCGTGAAAACAAACGACCACTCATTAACACTGGCTGGTGCACCATTTTGAGGATTATTATGATTTTGTTTAGTTCAAATTATTAATGAGGTTTTTATTGTTTATGCCATCTTCAAGCTATGTATTTTTAGCTTGCTCCCAAAACTAAGACCAACCCGCCTTTCTAAGCCCTCTTCAAACTGAAAATGCTCTCCAGACTCCCTTTAAACAAAATATGTAAATTTTTCGGTGGAAATATGTCCTAGACAAAGGCTGGTATCTCCTTAATTGTTGGCTCGCTATCGATCGCCCAGAACAAAACAATCGGCATCGGATGCCTGTGAAGTGCCTTATAACCTCCAAATAAATGTGGCGAAACGTTGTTAAATCTCCAATATAATCGAATGAAACAGAGAAAGACCGCCTCACACCAGAGAGGGTTAAGTCAGATAGCATATCTTTACCACTTCCAGTATTGTTGACATTGTTTTTGTTTGATTATTCTAGCTGTATTTAGACGATTTTGGCAGCTTAGTAAGGATTTGTGGTGGCTATATAGGTTAATTAAGATAGTATGTCAACTTTTCACTCCTAATATACTCCATAAGCTGAACAAATATCGTCCAATGTTAGCCAAAACAAAATGAAAAGGTATACAGTCTAATGATGTCACAGGGAATCAACTACTCAACCAACAAATAACCAATCATCACTGCACCTCAACCTGACGTCATAACCAAAATCCACTACTTAACACTTTGGCAATCAAATCAACACCCAATAATCCCAATAATCGACCAATTATCCCTCTAACCACTTCTAGGCGAGCGGTAGCGAGCCTTTGACTTACAAGGAATTGGTCTTTGGCCGGGAAATTTTTCTATTGCATACTATACAAATTTAGTTTTAGAAGTGGGTTTGGATGAAAATTTTATTAGTTTGAAGGAATGCTAGGAAGGCCTTTATGTTAGGCAAGGGGACAAACTAAAATACATTTCTCGAATCAAAACAGTGGCCACTAAACCAAACAATCAACGTCTTTACCAAGCTGATGTCATTACCTAAACTAACCAATCAGTGACTTACCTTGAGCTGACGTCATAACCCAAAGCCACCAATCAGCACCTCTAAATCAAAGCGACACCCACGCTATCCAACACACTATCAATCAGCGCCCTACTTCATGTTTTCGTCATAACATAAACCAACCAATCAGCACCTCTTAAATCAAAGCAATGCACACTCAATCCAAAAATCGACCATGCAGCGCCCTCCCTCAACCTGACGTCACCGGGCCACTCCACTAATGAACGTCCGGCAGGGGGGCCCCCCCCCCCCTTCACGAGCAGCTATTCCGTCTGATATATGGCCTACCAGTTGTCCCAATTCCAGAACACAAATTAGATCCCAACTCGGCCACATTATATTAAACTGGCTAGGGATTTCGAGATAACGGTACCTAATGACGTTGGGCTCTGGGTGTGGTCGTTGTGCTTTGTTTGCCTTGAGGATTATGCACTTAATTCGCTCATTTCCCAATGTTTATGAGTGTTGGCATCATTAAGGCTGGCACACACGCTCAGTTTGGCCTGACGATTCTCATTAGCACAAAGGTTATTTTGAGCATCTGTGGGGGTGGTTTGATGGCCTGAATAAACCGTCAAACCACCCCTACACCCACCCCTCTTAGCTCCAAACTGGCCTGTACAATCCTGAGCATTATATACCGACGCACCCTTTCAAATCAGTATTTAACAGAGATAATACCCTGCTGCATTACGACCAAATTGCTTCATTACTTAGCTTTTAAAGTTTAGAGAAGTAAATGGTTGTAACATGTTTTTTTTAAAGAGACAATGAATAGAGGAAGGAAAAACAAAGACAATGCAAAAAAGGTCCATGTGGCTAAAGGCATCCTCCATTCATGAAATGTTTGTAACAATTAGACTTAAACTGTTGTGGGTTGTAAATTTGTGGAAAACAGCTGCAAGGAAGTGAATTCCAGAGAGTAAAAGTTCTGGGGATAAATACATTTTGATAAGCGGAAGTTCTACATTGTGAAGGGGAGAGAGTGAAGTCATGGGTATTTTCAGCTGCCCTAGTTCTGCGGGGAAAGATGTGGAGAGGTGATACAATTGAAGTAATTCCTCAAAATATTTACTGTGAACATATCCGTAGAGTAATAATGCAAGGGATGGATCATCCCTTCGTATGAATAATGGAGGAAGATCCTGAATGGTTACAGGGTTATTGAGTAATCTAATTGTTTTATTTTGAATTTTGTCCAACTGCCTCAATGCAACCATTCCACATCCATTTCACAGGGTGAACAGTATTCTATCTGAGAATGAACATTACTTTTATACAAACCGGTAATGGTTAACTAGTGAAGAATTCTCGAACTCTGTATAGAAGTTCCATTTTCAATGGATCTAACATGAGGTGTCGAGCTCAGTCTGGCATTCAATGTTACACTAAGGATATCAATACTAGAGGACGTGGGAATATTTACATAATTACAAATTATGTGGGAGTCAGGAAGATTCTGTCTGTTAGAAAATTGTATGTTTTTTTTTTCTTTTTCTTTTTTCTTTTGCATTAAAGAAGACTAGATTTGTTTGTCCCCATTCCTTAATTTTAGATAGGACCTCGTTCAAATAAATTGTAGTATTTAATATGGTATTTAGCCTGCGTGAAAGAATTGCTAAATGAAAAGAAACTTTGGAGTGTTAAGTCATCTGCGTAAGAATGTATATTGGGTTATGAGAGATATATAAGAGATCATTGATGTGATTAAGGAACATAGTTGGGGCCAGAACTGATCCCTGAGGAACACCAGCATTTATGGAGTTAAACTTAGAATAAAGGCCATCTACCACTACATGTATTTGTTTTGTCATGAAGATAATAAGTGATTAGTGGAATTAGTGATGCAAGACCGTAGAATCACAACTTCGACAATAAGAATTGATGCCAGACTCTATCAAAATCTTTTGAAATATCCAATGTTATTGTATGCGTTTCACCATGTTGATCTGTAGCTTGGTTAATTTGATGCGTAAGAAGGCAAAACATTTCTGCAGTTGATCATTCATGTCTAAAGCCATACAAAACCTTACCAATCCCTTGAGGATTATGACGCGTTTTGACAGTGTATTTATTTATTTATTTATTTTTTGTTGGGGGGGGGGGGTTATTATTAAACAGTATGGTTTAGATTAGGAAAGGTATAATTATAGAAGTCAGAGAGTTAATATAAATAGTCTTTACCCTTTCCATTCCCATAGATCCTTCTTTAGCTGTATGAAATCGTCTAATGATGGCCATAGTAAACTGTCAAAATACGTCATAATCTTCAAGGGGTTAACCCCTGCTGTACCGGTGATGTACTTTCATTATATTCTGGCAAGTGTTAGACGATTGTTTTCAACTTAGGAAGGACGTCAACCAACTAAAAGGCTATAGTCGATCTCAATTAATGTTTTTAGGTACAATATATCCTTCTTAAGCTTCATAACATGGTTTAACTATAGCTGAAATCAAATAAAGAAGACGTCACCGGTACAGAAGGGGCTAATACTCCCGACTGTACAACGCTGAGCTTGGCATGTCCAACTGAGTGTACGTGGCAGCCTTCACACGGAGTACTGTTGTATTTTGGTACTTCACGGTGGGAATCAAATGGCTCCAATAACGTCGGATTCGGGGTGTGGTTGTTGTTTCTTGTTTGGCTTGTAAAATGGGTAACTTGATATGATATTCGTAAATCTTTTTGAGCGTAAGACAAATTTGAATATTTCAATCCCACAGATAGTGTAACCAATTGTTGTGTTGCCCTGTCCTTCATTTCTTTGGAGTCCGTTTAATTTTGTTGTGGGTAACACTAAACTATTATAGTGATCTCAGGAACGGCCGAAACACAATCAAAGAGCTGCAGACTATCTGCATTATACAGCTGAATCCTACAGATTATTTTCCAAATTGCCTGATAATGTCCAATGATAGTCAGAATAGACGGGAGAAAACAGCAGCTGAGTTTTGGGGTTTACGGTATAACTGGTAGGTAACTGTGTTTTATACAACTCGTATTTCAACACGTTCCCACCCCTATTTTGTCTAACTATGTATCCCAAGAGTGAACCGATTTTCCCAGTCTGTTTTCCACTCAACAAATAAACTTTGGAACTTTCTCCCTCAGTCTATCTTTCCCTCATCCTATGACTTAAACTGCTTCAGTATCCAGGCATTTTGACTCTAACGTACCTAAAATTTGGCTCTCTGTCACTCTTTCGATTTAGGGGGACACTCGTTAGAGGCAGCGTAGCCTTTTGTCTCCTGGGTACACATAGAAACCAGAGAAGGTTTGCTGACAGAAGCCATGTGTTCCACAATGTTTGTCCTATTCATTTGATAATTAAGTAGATATGGGCCATACTATCCATTCATAATTTTGCCAGGGCCCCTCGAAGTTTAAAAAAATATAAAAAAATAACCACATGACGATGTTGGATGTGGTTCATTTATCACATGTATTGAACATGGTGTACATACTGTATATGTGAACGCACCTAATATTAACAGTATTCTTCCACTTTAAGTAAAACTGTTGGTTATCCAATATGGGGTAACTGGTATATGAATATAATTTGTATCATATACTGTATTTGTAACTACTTCGTTTTGATGGTAATTTTCAAGAATATGGCAGTATATTTGATATGCCTTCTAAGAAAATCAGGGATGTACCACCAAAGAAAACAAACTTCACCATCTCAACATTAAACATTTACCATCGACGAAGGGTACATCCACCACCTGAGTGACCCACGAACACTACAGTATAGCAACAGCCCAAAGCAGCCTATCAGGCCAAGGGCGTTTACATACTGTATATGTCTATTCCGCAACACACCACCAGATGAATTCAATAACATGGATAACACTAGTTGCCCTCAGCAACCGTTCGTCAGGCAAGTACCGTCACTGAGAAAGCAATTTTTTGTTTTGTTAATCTTGACCAGAATACCAGGCAAGCAGGACCCACAGATTCTAGACACTTAGTCAGCAACCCAAACTGTACTACTAGCTTTGCTAGACATTTAGTTAAAACCACTAGACACTTAGTCAGCATCCCAACTTGTATTACCAGCACCGCTCAGCAATGCTGACTTGTACACCCTCTAAGTCCCACCAACTACCAGCTCTGTGATATTACCTACACCAGCATCATCGCCAGAAACGGTCTATGTTCGAACTACCGCCTCACACGCTGGAGAGACTACATAGCTCCTTGGGCGCCACCTTCTGCGATCTGTGTTAACATGTCTCCCCTGACACTTCTGAACCCATTATCTCTCCTATTATTGGATAATAAACAAATGACCCTAACCAGTGTAATAACTGAACCCTGTGCATGTACATGCTTTTGTTATATAATTCCATTGTCCAGATTCACTGTTCATAGCAGCCCATGACGAGATAGAAAAGACTGAACATTACTTTCCCAGTTCTGCGTTTTCGTGGTCGTAGTTAACCCATTCAGTCCCGGTGACGTATTTTATAAAGCATCTTTAATCGTCAAAGTAATGGGGCAAAACATCTTGAGGTTGCCTAAATAAAGTGGTAAAACAGAGATCTCTAAAAAGAGCACATCCGGCTCAGCTAGGGTTAAGGAAGGTTTATGGAAGGGCCGGAACATAACCCGGTGTTAGGAGGCTGCTGGCGCGGGGGAGAAGGGGAAACTAATCCAATTCTCACCAAGTTTGAAAAGCTAGAGTCAGCAAATATACGAATGCAGGCGAATCACTTCTAACAAGCTGTGTGTAAGGAGAGAGAGAGAGAGAGAGAGAGAGAGAGAGAGAGAGAGAGAGAGAGAGAGAGAGAGAGAGAGAGAGAGAGAGAGAGAGGGAGAATTTGATTGGATAAGTTTATAATGCACCAGATATACATTACACAGGCACATAGAGAAGAGTACGAGAGAGAGAGAGAGAGATGAACACATTTTTAAACATAAAACATAACGGGAAGAATACATTTATACAAAGGGATTACTAGTACGCCTCTCAATAATATGGCTAGTAATTAGGTGATATTTAGTACGGTCTACTATATGGTCTGACGTCTTGGTTTTTTTATGATATCTTGTTTAAGTATTACTGAGGATTTTGCTTGCTTTTGCCATTCTCAAGCAATGTATTTTAGTTTGTTCCCTAGGCTAACAAAACGATTTCTCAAACTTCCTTCAACCTAAAGAATGTCAACCCCAAACTCCTTCAAGCTGAGTTTGTACATTTTTCGATATAAAAGATGTCACGGCCGAAGCTCGTTATCGCTCATCCAGGAAAAAATAAATAAATACGTTCCGATTTAATTAGGTGTTGACATCTTCCTGGCTATCGATAGCGAGCCTTCAATTTAGGACTCACTGGCCTTAGTACACGTCATTGTTCTAACGAACAATGCACACATTTAGTTTGAAAGGGAAATATGAGGAGGCGTCTTCCTTAGTTTGAGTTGATATCGATCTAGGGGGTAAACTATACATAAAGTGTTCGAAAATTGCTCAAGAAAATATATACCTTTAATACAAATACTAATAATTGCCTACTAATTATAATAATAATTTAAATTGCAACTACCCCATTTCCTTGACTGTTTAAATCAAATTGTATTAATATCCCTAAAAAAAAAAAAAAAATCTTTGCCTGAAAAGCCTACTGGCTTACAAAAAGGCTTGTCATGACATGTGTTTTATTGCCTGAATTATTTTGTGTTCTCATTCTTAAACAATGTATCATGATATGACAATAATAAAGTGTTTAAAGTGTTTTAATAATAATAATAATAATAATAATAATAATATTAATAATAATAATAATAATAACAATAATAATACAATAATGATAATAATAGTACAACAACAACATAGAAACACATTGACCCCCCAACACGGCGGATCAGCTGGTGTTAAAGGATATAAGCTCTGAATTAAATATACACATACTGAACTTAATAGAGTGGTTTGAAACAACTACCTCACGACTCCATAACAAATTACCCTTCACAATTGCGGATGATTATAATGATGGAAATAATTGTCATGATTAAAATTATGAAGATAATGGTGATGATTACAATGATGGAGATATTGTTGATGATTTTAATGATGTAGAATAAAATGATGAAGATACTGATGACAATAAAATGATGGAGATAAAGATGATGATTCAAATAATGATGATTAAAAAAGAAAGATAGTGTTAATAATTAAACTGATGGAGATAACGATGATAATTCAAATGATGGATATAACAATGATGACGATAATGATGATGATTAAAGTGATGAAGCTAACGAGGTTAGTGTTTATGATGCTCTCTATACTTCCACTGCTATCAATACTTAAATCATCTGATATACATATACTTCCTGTTTGCTGGTTATTATTAGACAATTTTATTCAGATTAGGAAGGGTGTATGGAAATCAGAGTATTTTTTTTCTATGTGAATGAGGGAGACAAAAGGCAGAACTGCCTTTTACAAGTGCCTCCCCCAGAGTTGAAAGAGTGACAGGGCAGAAATAAAGGGACGTTGGAGCCAAAATGCCTGGACACACAGAGTTTGAAGCAATCTAAGTCATTAGATGAAGGGAAGAGTGATTCTGGGAGAGTGTTCCTGAGCTCAGCTGTTGAATAGAAGAAAGATTGAGAATAACGTTTCACTCTTGGGTTGGAGAGTTAAACAGTGTAGGGGTGGGATTATGTTGCAAGACGAGTGTTACATGCTCTATGAAGAGCACTGAGAGAGCTCTGAGGAACACTGATTTTTGTAATAGCGGTAGAATAGAGAGATATATGCAACATTGCAGCGAAGAGAGAGAGACTGCAAATAATTGGTGATTGGACGCGAGTTAATGAGACGGAAGGCTTTCTCTTCTACATTGTCTAGAAGTGCGGTGCGAGAGGATCCTAACCACACATGTGAACAATACTCAATACATAGACGCACTGTGCGCCTGTACAGAATAAAGAGCTGTGCAGAGGTCAAGAACCCCCGGAGGCGGTTGAGCACACCCAGCTCCTGGGAAGCTGTTTTAGCAAGAGTGGTAATATGCTCTTTCCAAGAGAGATCAGAAGAAAAAGAGACACCGAGAATATTAAGAGAAGATAAAGGGTTAGTTTGTATGTTGTTGAAGAGTATGTCATAGTTTTCTGGAATGGGGCTACGAGTAGACAGATGGAGTAATTGAGTTTTGGAAGCATTGAATGTAACAAGGTTTTCTTTTCCCAAATTTGAGATAGTAGAGAGATCAGAAGACAGGTGCTTTAAGTCCTCCTTACGTGAGTTTTGGAGTTCCTGCTGTGAGTGAATTTGTGGAAGGCTAGTATTATTGTATTGCAAAGTCGTCAGCATATGAGTGAATAGGGCTGGAGGTGCAATCGAAAAGGTCGTTAATAAAGAGTAGGAAGAGAATTGGAGATAGGACAGAACCCTGAGGAACACTGGAGTTGATAGTTTGGGGAAGTGAACGGTGGCCGTCCACAACCGCAGCTATGAAACGGCCGGAAAGGAAATAAGAGACAAAACACAGATGGAGGGATAGAAACTGAAGGAGGGTAGTTTGGAAATGAGGGATTTGTGCCAGAATCTATCAAAGGCCTTCAATATGTCTAGCGCAACAGAAAAAGTCTCACCGAAGTCCCAAATGGAGGATGACCAGGAGTTAGTAAGATAAGAAAGACGATCACCAATAGAGCAGCCCTTAAGGAAGCCATACTGGCGGTCTGAGAGTAGGTTATGAGAAGATAAATGCTTAAGAATTTTTTAGGTAAGAATAGTTTCAAAAACTTTAGAAATGCAAGAAATGAGAACAATTTGGACGATAGTTGGAAGACTGAGAGCGGTCACCCTTCTTTGGGACAGGTTGAACGAGAGCAAACTTCCACCAAGATGGGAAGATGTTAGAGGAGAGACTGAGACAGATGAGTTTGCTTAGGCAGGGAGTCAGCACGGAAGAACAGTTTTTTAGTATAACAGAAGGAACACCATCCATCCGGACTGGTACGCCTTCTTAGTATTAGACCCAGTGAGGGAGGAAAGTACATCCTTGTAAGAGATTATGATGTTAGGTATAAGTAGGAAAGAGGTGGGTGGAGAGGGAGGAATAGCACCGGAATCATCCTAGGTGGAGTTTCTAGCGAAAGTGTTAGCGAAGAATTCAGCTTTGTGAGAGGAAGAAGTGATGGTAGTGCCGTCAGAGTGGAAAAGAGGAGGGAAAGACGAAGAGGAGAAGTTGTTGGAGAGGTTTTAGCTTAGATGCCAGAAGGTTTGGGAAGAGCTAGAGTTGGATAGTTCAGTGCATTTATTATTGATGAAAGAATGCTTGGCAAGTCGTAGAACAGATTTGGCTTTATTCCGGGCAGAAACAGGAAGTATGAGATTCTTGCGTTTGGTGGCGACGGATCCGTTTGAATGCTTTCTCCTGTTTGCGGACAGCAAACAAGCGTCAGTAAACCAAAAATGTTGTGCATTAGACTGAGAGAAATGAAAGGGAATGTAAGATTCCATGCCCGCGAGGATTACCTCGTTAATGCGTTCAGCACTCTCTGAGGGCCATGGAAACAAAATTCTTTCCATGGGAAGTCAAAGAAGTACTGCCGGAGAGCCTCCCAGTCGGCATTGCCAAAGTGCCCCTAGCGCCACAGGTTGGGAGGATCGGGTGGCTGTACCGGAGAGATAGGACAGATGACAGAGTTAAGTTTATGGTCGGAGGAGCCCAAAGGAGAGAAAATATTTACAGTATAAGCAGAAGGGTTAGAGGTTAGAAATAAGTCAAGAATGTTGGGCCGATCTCCGAAGCGATCCGGGATACGGGGGGGTTGCTGGACTAACTGCTCTAGATCGTTTAGGATAGAATAGATGTAGGCTTGTTCACCAGGTTTTTCAGTGGAAAGAGAGTAGAGCCATTGGCGATGGTGAACGTTGAAATCTCCTAGGATGGAGATTTCTGCGAAAAGAGAAATGGATAGAATATGTGTCACTTTAGAAGTTAGATAAGAAAGAATTTTGGATAGTCAGTAGAATTAGGGGAGAGATATACAGCGCAGAAATATTTAGTTTGAGAGTGACAATACGTGTCGAGATAGTCTTCTTTACCTATATAATTCCCACAGATCCTTCCTAAATTGTATAAAATCTTCCAATGATAGCCAGAATAAACTCAAACTCGTCAAACGTTTAAGAGGGCAAGAGAGAACAAAGCTTTATGGCATATGGAAGAGGCTGTGTGATAATTATTATAGTGTATGCTGTATATTGGTCTCACCAAGTGGAAAATTGAATCCTTTAGAAGCTGAGGGAAATAATATGAAACATTTTTTCCCTCCCAGTAGAGGGATCCGTTAAGGGGGAGGTAGCGGCTTTTTCTGGACCACCTTCTCCCTCATATTTATTTAAGCCACATTAGTATTGAAATTTGAAGACGTTCCCTCTTTTTTGTCGGTTTTTTTCCCGGCGAGTGATAGCAAGCCTGTAATAATGGAGGAACCGGCCTATTACCGCGACATTTTTCTACCGAAAAAAGGACGATTTTATCTCGAAGGGGGTTCTTGAGGATGATTTATTTAGCTTGATGGAGATTTAGGGAGGAAACTTAAACAATAATAACTGTATAAATAAACAAACAAATAAATAACACTTACCCCCTGGGCGGGTGCCCAATCCCGAAAGGGGTTGAAATAGGGGAGCTATCCCCCCGCCAAAGGCGGCTTTCTAGGGCCTTTCCTAGCTGATGCTGAGAGGATTGGGTTCTAGTCATGTGGTGATGGGCTGGTCTATCAGAGTGAGAGCTGAGCAATCTCTGCCATACCCATAGCTTACTCTGACTTTTCCTTTAACATATATATTTTCTAGATCTCAAGTGGTCTCTTCCGTGGATTGACCTCCCAATCTACCAAGATAGGAAGCCAAAGCGTCACAATTTTCCCTTGCCCCTCAACTTTCTCTTCATAATTGCTGAGGGGCACAGGGCCCTGGGTGGGGCTTTGGTTTCCCGGGCGTTTCCGCACCCTCCTCAGCCCCCCGCCATGGAGTGGCTTCGGTCACCCAGGCTTTATTGTGGTCGGCGGGGAGGGTTCTGTGGGGACACTCAGTTATGGCCTTGGAATTGCTCGGGGCCTTGGGGCTGTTCGGCCAGGCAGCTTGGGGAACAACAACAACAACAACAACTTACCCCCTTAATGCCAGAGTTTCATAATTAGCATCATATTTCGTCAAAAAAGTCCGAAATAGCTAAATATTTAAGATGGAACCATACAAGATTATCGTTAGCTGATAGTAAACAGACTATGGCCAATAATAATACAAAAATAATTAAGTAATAATACAGATCAAAGCTGGGAATTATGCCGGTAATACCCCTCCACATAAAATTCCATATACCTACGCAATCTACTTGTAATTTAACAGCAGTCACAGAACCGGAAGATATTATTTTGAACCGGTATATTTCAACGATTTCCGAGAATGGGTTAGGCAGCGCATCGTTTAAATAGTAAGCTCTTATAATCCTCACAGCTTTTGTGTGATGTTCACTGAGCGTAATTTTGAAATAATATTCATGAAAGAATTATTTTATACCCAGCGTAGTGTTAAGGGACCAGTGAACATGATTGTGATTGTCATAAGGATTTTCTAATGCGTTCCCAGGTATATACTCGGAATATTATAATTATGTAGTACCAGAATCATGTTTTGGTGTCCAGAATAGATGTGGAGCTCCTGTTGCTTTTGTAGTAATATATTATTTGTTCTATTATTAATATTATTATTATTATTTTGATTATTGTTTTTATTATTTTGTTTTCTTTTTCATAGTACAATAGTTGACAAATAGAAGTAATACAAATATTCTTTAACAATTCTAAAACCCTTATTAAGGAAGGTTTCTGTTTTGTTCTGGCCCCCTTCTCTCTCATATTTATTCTAATTAGTTTTGATATTTCAAGACGTTCGTCCCAATCGTTTGGCGATTTTCAAACTTGTCATCCCACATCTCTGGTAATAAGACCTTTTGTGCCATTTAGGTGTCGAGTTTTACCTGGCGAGCGTTAGTGAGCCTTTAATTTAGGATGATTCGGCCTTTGGCCGAGACACTTTTCTACCGAAAAATGTACAAACAAGTCTGGAAGCGAGGTCTTGGGGTGTTTTTTAAAGCTCGATACATTCCCTCTAAACACATGGCCGAGTCAGTATGTTCCCTCCACCGATGTTCGCTGTCCCGAGTGAACCATTGTTTTCCTCTGTGGCTGTATAAGACAAACGGCAAGCTGCCTGTAACAAATGTCCCCCCCCCCCCCCCCACCACCAGGTTAAAGGAGTGATGCAGAGCCAACATCAAGGTACTGTACGCTAGAGGTAATGTAGGTGTGTTAGAAAGAAGTGTGGTGTGCTTGCTAAGTGTTATGAAATTAATAGGAGGAGGAGGAGATGTTTGTGAGAGTTAGCTGGATTACTTTATGTGTAAGTGATAGGAGTGTACCAGGTACTTGTGCAGGTAGCTGTAGCTTATTTACATGCGCAATTTTAAAACAGGTGGCCATTTTTTATCTCTCCCTTTTTGCTCCATTAGTTTGGAAATTTTATGACGTTTCACCCCTCTACTTTGCCGATATTGAGACGCTTCACCCTATTTGGGTGTCGATTTTTTTTTTGGGCGAGTGACAGCGAGCCTGTCTTAGGCCGGGACCTTTTTTGTTATCCAAACATTTACACCCTTAGTTTGAAGAGGATGTACATACAGGTATGTGTCGGTATTTAGTTTGAAGGAAGACATAATAGATGGTCGTCGGATATTCAAGTCCACTAAAGCTTTATTTAATTGGCATAGTGTAAATAGGTCGGGGTAATTTACTTCTTGCCAGTTTTAAGCTATAAGGAAGTTGGAGCTGTAGACATCAATATTAAACAGAATTACCAGCTATAATACGGTTGCAGTACATTGATAAATACATATAAAAACCAATTAAACATACTTTATATTTCCATCAAAAACCTAAAGTATTATTGCATTTCTGCTTAAGAGCAACTTTTAGGTAACTTCCTTATAGCCTGAAACTCGCATGTGGTCTATTTAAAAGGAATGGAAATGATTGAAACGTAAATTGAAATAGACGAAAGGAGACAGTAGAGAAGTCTAAAGTCCAGAGAATAATGGGGTAAATATACAGGAGACGCAACAATATAGGTAACAAATTTATAATGGTGGTTTTGGGTTCCTATCATCATATGCTTCATTTCTATATACTTTTTATCCCCGGGGAAAAAAACAAAATCTTGGGATTTTTCCTTTTTTTCTTGGGATTTGTTTTTGTTTTATTAACCTAACCGAAAAACCTAACCTAACCTAACCTAAATGTATTTGGGGGCTATTAGGTTAGGTTAATGACAAAATGATATACGTGTATATATATATATATATATATATATATATATATATATATATATATATATATATATATATATATATATATATATAGCCTATATATATATATATATATATATATATATATATATATATATATATATATATATATATATATATATATATATATATATATATATATATATATATATATATATATATATATATATATATACACACATATATATATATATACATATACCTGTATATATATACACCGTATATATATATATATATATATATATATATATATATATATACTGTATATATAAAGGGCCACATCTTATTTCGCAACGTTTCGATTATGTTCAGTAGTCATCATCCGGCTAAAAATTGTCTGAGCAAATATGTACAATTATAATGATTACCTTGCTAGTAAAAAGTATAATATGACATACCTACAATATTTGATCTGATAAAGTGATAAGAACAAAAACACTAGAATTAATCTAAAGTAAGTTTAAGTATTTATCAATAATTGAGGTAATAATACATACAACTGATGATTGACCTTATAAGGGATATAGTGTGACCAATGGGTGCGCCATGACACCTTAGGTTAAAACAGGCAGTGGTCTGTCAAGTTGTAAAACTTAATGTACGTTTGGCTAAGTAAAACACACAAGTTATGTAGACAATCAAAAGAAACGCATAATGAACTTAATACACATTTAGATACAGTTTATATTGTAATCTAATCTTAAATTATGAACTTAATTAAAATGAGAACATACTATGGAATAAAATATAAATGACTCGGGACGGATTATCTAGTCACAGCGGAGAGCTATGTAGACTGACTATCATTTACAAACAAACCTAAGAAGTAAAATGGGGGGAAGGGCAACAATACATGAGGATAAGGGAAACAAAATAAGAGGGTGTAGGGGAGTAGGGGGCAGCGTTCGAACGATATGTTTTAGGTATGTTTACTAGTTACTAAACTATTTATCCATATTGAGTTCGGGAGAAACAAGATTAATGTAGAGCGATTCTAAAATCTTTAGATCATTGGGATTTCTTGCCTTAGTAAGTATTTTGAAATAATTTACATCAAACGGGTGATCAGAATTGTGTGAATGATCTCGAATAAAAGAGTTTGAAATATGGGAAAGAAGAAGGTTCGTTCTTGCTTAACGACCTTTATGCTCGGCAAATCTAAGCGTTAGGTTACGCTTAGTTTCGCCTATGTACCGAAGCTTAGATAAGGGTAGGAAGTACGAGTGCGTGATACCTTCCTCATTATTTTCTGGAATATGCTTCTAGGTTGCGTTGGTTTGCGACCTTAATGATATATATATATATATATATATATACACAGTATATTGTTACCCCCTCTGGAGTCTGGATGCTAGATGAAACTGGCCTATTAATTTATAGCCAGAAGTCTGAGGGAATGGATACCCCAGAAGGACACATAAGAATGAACTTTACCAAAATGATGTTCAGTGACTAAGAGAGCAACTTTAAAGTCTTTCTCAACTCTTATTATACCTCTAGCACAGAGTTTCTTAATGGGGGGGGGGGGGGCCGCCCCCCTAGGGGGGCGTTTAACAATGCTAGAGGGGGCGTGGAGTAATCAAAGTTCAAAATATAGCTAGGCCATTCAAATGCATACAGGGTAATCGCAAAGATATATATAAATATGAAACTTTGATAGGAAAAATTCACAACCGCCATTCCGAGCAACCACATATAGTGTTGACATAAAACCATTAATCAGTTTTAATCCTTGCATGCAGATTGGTTATTTTGTCGCCCTTTTTACAGTACCTTGCATCTTTAGCATCCATATGGAATGGATAAAAAAACTAGTTTTCTAGGCATCAGAGGCGGAGGGAAGGGGGGGGGGGGGGCATCATGAATACAGTCCTGACCAAAGGGGGGCGCGGTGCTAAAATGGTTAAGAACCACTGCAGTCTAGCCAGTATCATATTATATATTTATTGAATACCAGATATTATAGACATCAGCGTAACTCATATAATCCAACCACCAAACAAAACATCTATATTTAGCCTTCCCTAAACTAATCAGGTCCACAATAAAATGAAACAATTGAAACATTTAATAACTTAGTATTATTATAAAGTTACTCAATTATAGAATACAGAAAAGAAAGTAAATTATGCTTACACACACTTGCTAAATAAATATGTATTTAACATTACAATAATAAATAATTAAACAGCAGGTGTGGCAGAGTGGTCTTGCCACTGGACTGGTAATCCAATGGACCCGGGTTCGAATCCCAATATGTCAATGGGAAGATATTATTGGGATGGAATTTGTGCTGTACCTAGTTTCAGTGCATTACCACAGCTCACCGAAATGCCAAAAAAATACCCTCATTGTTCCCTGATTTAATAGCATTGTATGAATATTCTCATATTCAAAATATGTTACAGGGGGGCAATGCCTTGTGAGGTAATTGCTCAATAGGTGGCGTTCTGAGATTGAGGGTCCGAGTGTGGGCGATGTGACGGTGAAGTGCAGAGACGAAGCGGTTTCAGAGATGGAGTTGCTTCGAGCCGGGGTGCTTCGCATGTTTCACTCCCTAGACTGGAACAAGACCTCACGGGCCTCACCGTGTTCAGCGGTGTAGTGTAAAAGGTTTCTCAGCCCTATGCCCAAGAGGAAGTAGTTGGAATAAAAAAAAAAAAAAAAAAAAAAAAGCTAGCCGGCTGTAATCTGTGTTAACTCATGATTAATTACCAAGTATCGGCCACTCTTGTCACACTCAGAGAAGGTGAAAAGGGCGAGATGAAATAATCCTCTTCTAGACAAAGTAGAAAAGAAAGCATTCCGTCTCATTAACTCACGTCCACTCACCAACTCTCTGCAATCTCGCTCTCTTCGCCGCAATGATGCATCTCTCTCACTATTCTACCACTATTACAATAATCAGTGTTCCTCAGAGCTCTCTCAGTGTATTCCAACCCCTCTTCGTAAATCACGTAGCACCCGTCTTGCAACATAATCCCACCATTACTCTGTGCAACTCTCCAACCCAATCTTTCTTCTATTCAAAAGGTGAGCTCTGGAACTCTCTCCCAGAATCAGTATTTCCCTCTTCCTATGACTTAAATTGCTTCAAACTCTGGGCATCCAGGCATTTTGGCTCGAACGTCCAATGATGTTGGCCCTGTCTTTCTTTCAACTGTGGGGGAGGCACTTGCTACGGGCACTTCTGCCTGTTGTCTCCCTCACTCACATAATAATAATAAAAAATAAAAATAAATAAGGTCGACGTAATCCAAGAAATCCCCCTCTGAGACACCAGTTAATCTTCTACTGCCTGGGCTAGCTTCTCAAAAATCCCACGTCACCTCGGAAAACCTCCACGTCAACGAACTTGACAATAATCGTGATCCCTGACCTCACTCTAACTCAAAGGACCTTGAACAAACTGGCTGTAAATATCCACACCTATTTCCTGGTGGACTCTTCCCAAATGCTAGAAACGTCAGCCTGATTGCTTTAATTCGTTTCGAGTTATAAGAAGTTAAGGGGTCAAGATTATTGTCAAGTTCGCTGGCGCTACCTTGTAGTGGCGAGTAGCGAAGCAGTGAGAGGGTAGTGATGGAGGAGGTCGAATCAGCGCATGGGAGAGTAGCAGTTAGAGGGTGGTGATGGAGGAAGGTCGAATCAAAGGGCAGCACGAAGAGCTCAGAACGGAACAGGCGAAGAATCAGGGCGCTACAATCTCTCTCTCTCTCTCTCTCTCTCTCTCTCTCTCTACATATATACACATATATATATATATATATATATATATATATATATATATATATATATATATATATATATATATATATATATATATATATATATATATATATATATATTTGTTCTTTCCACATTTTTTATTTCTAAGTGTATGTAGGAGTCAATAGGCAAAACTGCCTTTAACAAGTGTCGTCCGCAAAGTTGAAAGGTTGAAGGAGAGCCAAATTTAAAGTACGTTGGTTAAAATGCTTACACCCACAGAACTTGAAGCAGTTTAATTCAGGCTTGCAAAGATTACACCGTCATAAGTAGACGAAAGATAGGAGACTATTATTTGTTGCCATTGTTCTACATATTATTTTCTGTCTACAGGATTGGAAACAAAACGATTAAAGTGGATGCTAAACATGGGAATATGATTATACATAAGAAGTAACTGGAAAAGCGTGAGAAACAACATATATCTTTTTTTCGGTAAAGCTAAAAATATATTATTTTACTTGATAAAACTCTCTCTATTAAGCGCCAAATGGTACAGTAAAGAAAAAGAGGTTAATGAGAAACAGAGGGTCAGTAGAAATGGAAGAAATTTACTAAATACAATAATAAAGATACAGATATAGAAACTAAAGAATAACGGTATTGAATCAGAAGTGATATTCAGTATATGCTGTAGGGGAGGTGTGGTGGAGTGGTCTTGCCACTGGACTGGCAATCCAATGGTCCCGGGTTCGAATCCCGATGTATCAATGGGAAAATATTATTGGGATGGAACTTGTGCTGTACCTTGTACCAGTACATTACCACAAAGTCCACCGAAACGCCAACAAATACTCTCATTATTCACTGAATAAATAGCATTGTATGAATCTTTCCATATTCAAAATATGCTACAGGGAGGCAATGCCTAGTGAGTTCATTGCTCAATAGGTGGTGTTCTGAGAGTGAGGGTCCGAGTCTTGGGGATGAGACAGTGAGGCACGGAGGCGAAGTAGATCCATATATATGCGAAGATGGCAAAGGCTGGATGCAGTTATGAGTGTTTCACGTTTCTCGCTTCCAAGACTGGAACAAGACCTCACGGGCTACACCTTGTTGAGCCGTTGAAAGTACAGGTGCTCAGTCTATGCCTGAGAGGGAGTAAGGTTGGAATATAGAAAACAAAAATAATAAAAAGGCAAGAGATTGGTGGCACCGATCGATCAGGGCAGTACCCAGGGGAGGCCACAGATACATATGATAAGGAGTTGCTGGAACTCCTGTTACATTTGCCTGGCTTCCCCGACTGTATGTATTTGAGCCTCACCTACACAGAGAGTAATCCAGCTAACTCTCACAAACATCTCCTATTCATTTCACTACTCTTAACAAGTACACCAAACATCTTTCCAAATCATCTAAATTACTTATGATGTACCTTGAATTTAGCTCTATCTCTCTTTAAGTATTTGGGGGAGACACTTTTTACATGCAACTTTGCCTTCTGTCTCCTTCATACACATACAAACAATAGATGATGAGGAAGTAGTATGTATAACAAGTAACACCCCGTTCTTATCATTAATCATCAATTACAAACCCCAATGTACTTGAATAAACTAATGAAAGAATATGGTCCTCCCGGGATTCGAACTCGGGATACCACACCCAGAATATAAGCACCTAAACCAAATACTAGCAAACATATCAGGAGAGCGAACATGTTAAGATGATAGAACACTATTTACTTTCAATCAAATAATGACGTATATTCTCAGCTTAGGAAGGATTTTAAAGTATTATTTGACAATTAGATTAGAAATTATCATTACTATGGTAAATACAAATGATTTAATGTAATTTAACTTATTTCTGATGGAAAAGGTTGAGAAGGCTATGATGAACAGAACATAAATGACTGGGCAGAATGATAGCAGCAGGAAAAGAATGTTTTGCAATCAATAATAATAGTAAACATAAATTAAATTAATAATAACATGCATAATTATTCATTAGTTGATATATTGAGAGATGTATGTGCCCCGACGAGGCATACACATCACATTTCAACAACACTATCACAACTACTAACCCAATCACCACCACCATCACTACTATTACCATAATCACCACCATTTTAACTCCTGTGATGTGTGGGCCCCCACAGGAGACACACTCACAGATCATCACCACCATCACAACTTCTACAATAATCACCCCCACTATCACTACTACTATTACTACTAAAATCAACATTTATCTTCACTACACATCCCCACTACACAGACACACCATATGCCGAGATGTTTAGTGTAGTTTTATATAAATTCAAGGTTTAATATAAACAATTATTATAGTGACACATATATTTACAATGTCTTATCTTGATTTATCAAAAAACACTTCAGGACGGAGATCTGCTTTAGGGACTATTGTATCCCAAATTTTGAAAAAAAGTAGCAAAAACTTGCTTTAATATGTTGGCAACACTGTTGTGAAGAAATTGCATCATTTGTTAGAGTATTGCATTGGTTATCAATATTTACATATATTTTAAGCAGGAGGATAAATAACAAAATACTAAATTTTATGTTCATTTCCCACAGTCTTTATTATGATAATTTAATGAAAAAACTAGCTAAAGTGTAGCTTAATGTGTTGGCAATACTGTCGTGAAGAAATGGCATCATTTGGTAAAGAAGTGCATTGGTAAACAATATTGTATTTTATTTAAGCAGGAGTATAACAAAACATTTGTTTTAACTTTGACGCCCATTTCCCAGAGACTTTATTATGCATATTCAATGTTTTTCAAATTGCTATAACTTTTGCAATTCTTGTTTAATTTGCATGATTTTTTGTCTATCGTCTAGTTTACAGTTTTTTCTAAAAAATGCAGCACCTATGGGTCTGTAAGTTACATATTTTACTTATGGGTGCAGTTTAAATTTTATGTAGGCATATAAATGCAGTAAAGTGATTTCTTTGGAAAAAGCAGAACCCAACCGTTGGACCTACAGAAGTAAAAGTGCCGGAGCTTTACAAGCATGCCCCATACTTATCTCAAATAAAATATGAAGGCATAACTCTCAATAGCAAATTACTAGATGTGAGATGAATAATGGACAAATTTAGTGCAATATTACTATACAAATAGTAAAAATAATTATAATTCAATTGAAATTCACCAGTATTTTCACCATGAGGCACGCAACTATCAGTGAAAATTTCAGTATCCTAGATTAATTAGGGATAAAGTGTTCCTATAACCGGACCTCCGTCCTTAACCCTTTCACCCCAATGACGCTTTTGTACTTTTGTGTCTTGCTAAAATTAGGATATTTTATGTAGTTCACGAGGGATCATGGAGATCATATAACATACCCTTTTTAGTCTCAGGGTAGATTACAAGCTCAAAAAAATTGTGTTATGGTAACCAGAATATGATGAAAACTACGTCATCGTGTTGAAGCGGTTAATCACATACTGTGATGTACAGACAAACACAGCTTTTATAGTACTATGCCACCCCGATGGGTGGCTATGTAATTACTATCACAATCACCACCACCACACATACTACCAATAGCACGATCCCTATAAACTTCACTACTGTATATGTGTGCCCTTACATGGAACACACATAGAGATCCTCACTACATAAACACTATCATCATCACTGTTGTGCTGTGTGTGCCCCTACAGGGCAGACACACAAAGTTCACAGACAGACATCCACACAGACGAGGTGATTACAATACTACACCACTCCTACAAGGGAGTACGTAAAAATACAGTGCCCATTGACTTGAGGCCCAAAATAATGCAATATGCTTTACCCCTTCCACCAGTCAAATAAATAATAAAACTAAATCTACAGCAGAATAGACCAACATAAAGTCATCTATTTCCTTAGTTTATTATGTAATCATCTACAATAGTAACTAAGTTCATATTCATATAATCATATTTAAAAAATATTTCAAATATCCCAACTTCACTATTATCAAAGCACTATTGCAAATGTGCGGTTCAATTATTTTTCTTCAATACATAATTATATTTCACTGCTTCTCAAGAGTAGCTTTTGTAAGAGAAGTTTTTACTATATTCAATTCGCACAACAAAATCCCACGTGTAAAATCCCTTTCACAAACGTTCTGGATGCAAGCACACAATTCAAAGGCTGTTTTGGCTTTAGTCTTTCATTAGCATAATTTTGGTCGACTGCATAATGCATTTTTCTAGCTGCAATTACGTACGCATACACATTCATACTTGTTTATTTCAATTTCATGCCTTGGGTGCTTTGATCGAGCACGCGTCAACATTAATATCTTGATTTTCTGCCCTAGTTTGATCGCTTATATAAAGTGCCTATTTAATCTATAGGACAAATTTATAATGACTTAGTCTAATGATAGTTGCAAAACCATATATAACACATACATGTTGCATGCGTGTGTGTGTGTCACATATACACACAAATATTTGTTTTTTCTCTCTCTCTCTCACACACACACACACATACGTACTTCAATAACTCATTCTTTTCCTAATACTGGTATAATAATGGTCGACTGCACACCTGCAGGTTTCATACTCCCTCCTCAGCCTGCCAGCTCAGACAGAAAATATACATGGATGAATTTTTCCGTGTAACGGTCAAAACTAATCCTGATTCCCTCGTGTGGCGGCAGCGAGCGTGGAATTGGGCTGTCTTTATTTAAATGAGATGCAAAGTCGAGGACAATGACTACATCTCGGTGGTATCTGAAACCATACTGAACCCACGTTGGATACTGTAGTGTACAGTTGCTCACACGAATTCAAGCCCTCTCAAAACTACCATATTTTACTTACAAGAATACATGATAAATTGTCAGAAAACGGTTACGGTAATTTATCAAATTTATTACACAATCCAGTACAAACCAAAATGCACTTCTATTTCAGTCACACCAATATGCCTTCCAGTTAAAATATCACAGAGTGAATGCAATTTTGTTTCCCTCTCTCTCTCTCTCTCTCTCTCTCTAGAAAGCTCAGAACATATTGGGCTATATCAGGATGCAATATCATAGAAATAAAGTAGACGTGCCGTTTTGCCCAAAATCAAAACGGCATACCCAACTCTGCGATGGGTTACCAACATCACTACTAATACCATCATCAATCACAATATCCATCATCACTACTACTGCCATCATCACTACAACTGCCACAATCATCACGACTATTGTCATCATCACCATTACAATGATAATCATCACTACTACAATTACAATCATCACTACTACTCTCACCATCATCACTGCTACTGTCACCAGTCACTACCATCTAAATCACTACTATACTATAATCATTGATACTACACCAATCAACCATCATTACTACTATAATCACCACCATCTTACAATCATTATTACTACAGTTAACATCATCACTACTACTATAACCATCATCATTACTACTGGCATAAGTATTACCATCATGTATCCTAATATCACCATATTACTGCCATCCTCACTACAACTGCACCATCATCACTACTACTACCATCATCACTATTACTATGATCTTCATCATCACAACTATTGTCATCACCACTACAACTTTGACCATCATCCCTACTACTCACCATCACTAATACTCACACCATCGTCACTACCATCATAACTACTGTCATCATTATCACTACAACTATCATCATTACTTATCACCATCATCACTACTATTATGACCATCATCACTACTACTAGTATTGTCACCATCATATCTACTACTGTCACCATCATATCTACTATTGTCATCATCATCACTACTGTCATCATCATCAATAAAAATACAACCATCATCAATACTATTATCACCATCATAACTACATCACCATCAATCCCACTATTACTACCATCACTTCTAATGCCAACTAAACTAACTTAACCTAGTAAATACGGACTGAGATGTTTTCGCCCCTAGAACGAATGTGTGCTTAGTGTGGGAGCCCTTTCGGGGCTCACACACTTAGCACGCCATCATTGCTGAGTGAGGGGGGGGGGGGGGGGGGGGGGGGTTGTTGTTCCGGGAAGGGGGGGGGGGGCTTGGTAAAACTATATTTTGGACCTAAAATCATAACTATTGCATAAATTCAAAAAATCTTTTGATTGACGTTCGCATTCACGCAACAAATGTTCGTGTGAAATTTGGTGAAAATCCGTCCAACGGTCTAGGAGGAGTTCCGAGACAGACGGACGACTACGATGACGACGACGACGACGACGACCACAGACATTTCTTTCGTGTGGTACCCACTATACGGGGGGGCGATACCAAACTCTGCTTAAACATAGTTGATAAGGAAATAGTCCTCACACATTTATCACTTTACAACGGTCTGATACGGCCTCTCCTGGAATATGCTGTTCAATTCTGATCTCCAGCACTCAGGAAAGATATAGAGCGATTAGAAGACTGAGCTATGAGGACTGGTTGAGAACTCTTGATCTCTTTTCATTGGAGACACGCAGACTACGAGGTCAGCTCATTGAAGTTTTACCATGCTTAATGGGTTTGACAATGTGGATTTTAAATACAAATATTTAGTCTCAATATGAATACAACATGCAACCATGGCTGGAAATTAGAATTGAAAAGGTTCAACACTAGTATTTGTGGAAACTTTTTTCACATACTTCGAGTATTCCCTCGGAATGGACCGCAAGGTCTCTGAGATACTAACTATTACTTGTAACTCTCTCTCTCTGCACCCTCTCAGCTCCCCGCCATGGAGTGGCTTCGGTCACCCAGGCTTTATTGTGGTCGGCAGGGAGGGTTCTGTGGGGGCGCTCGTTTATGGCCTTGGCCTTACTCGGGGCCTTGGGGCTGTTCGGCCAGGCAGCTTGGGGAACAACAACAACAACAACAACTCTCTCTCTCTCTCTCTCTCTCTCTTGCATCTTCACAGTGAGGATTAACAAGCTCTAGAACATTAGCAATTATAGAGAGTACACTATATTAAACACCTGTCTCTTGCGTATATAGACTGATATTATATGCAATTATAAAAAAACAGCCTCATATAATTATTAAAGAGTACCTAAGAAATAAACGTATATCTGTAGCAAATTGGAGAAACACAGTAAAGCGACGAGTACAACATATAATAACAAGTTCTGGTTCGATGTCTTGTGGGTTATTATAGTATTTTGGGCAATTATTATTGAGGATTTTGCTTGCTTTAGCGATAATGAAGCCAAAGGCGGATGTTGTGTATACGTACACAAAAATTCAATTGCTCCCGTACTCTCGATTTCAACTCCTCTGAATTATCATCTTTATTTCTCAAAATATCGTGTCACCCTCATATTAAATATGTCTGTGCTGTCTATCTTACCCCTAACTATACTGACTTTCCAAAATTCTTTTGACTATCTAAAGTCTATAGTGGAACACATCCTATCCATGTCTCCTTTCTCAGAAATCTCCATCTTAGGAGATTTCAACGTTCATCACAGCTAATGGCTCTCCTCTCATTCCACTGACCAACCTCGTGAAATAAGTCAACATCGTCTCTATCTTAAATGACCTAGAGCAGTTGGCTCAGCAACCCTCCCGTATCCCAGAGCGCTTCGGAGATCGGCCCAACATTCTTGACTTGTTTCTAATGTCTAACCCTTCCTCTTATACTGTCGATCCTGTCTCTCCTTTGGGATCCTCCGATTATTACCTTATCTCTGTCACCTGTCCTATCTATCCAGTATGGCCACCTGATCCTCCCAGCCGGGGCCACTTGTGGCGCTTTCTCGCTCAGTACTTTTTATACTTCCCATGGAATTATTTCTGCTTCCGTGGCCGGGGACCCTCAGACAGTGCTGAACGCATTACCAAGGTAATCTTTTCAGGCATGGAGGTATACGTTCTAATTTCTTTCTCTCAGACTAATGCAAACAAATCTTGGTTTACTCACGCTTGTTCTACTGCTGTTCGCAATAAGGAGGAAGCATTCAAACGGTACTGATGCCTTCAAACTCAAGAATCTCATTCTTCCTATGTTTCTGCCTAGAATCAAGCCAAATCGGTTTGTTAACTCGCCAAACACTCTTTCATCAATAATAAATGCACTGAACTATCTAACTCTAGCTCTTCCTAAGCATTCTGGAATACAGGCAAAAACCTTTCCAACAATCTTTCTGCCTCATCTTTCCCTTCCCATTTCCACTCTGAAGGCTCTACCATTATTTCTTCCTCTGACAAAGCTGAACTCTTCACCCAAACTTTCACTAAAAACTCCACCTCAGATGATCATGGTGCTATTCCTCCCTCTCCACCCCCTTCTCAGTTACTCACGCCTAATATCCTAATCTCTTCTAAAGATGTACTTTCCACCCTCTCTTGGCTAAATACTAAGAAGATGTACGGTTCGGATGATGTACCTACTGTTGTACTCAAAAGCTGTGCTTCCGTGCTGACCCCATGCCTAGGCAAACTCTCCGTCTCTGTCTCTCCTCTAACGTCTTCCCTTCTTGCTAGAAGTTTGCTCTCAATAAACCTGTCCCAAAGAAGGGTGACCGCTCTCAATCCTCCAACTGTCTTCCGATTGCTCTAATTTCTACAAAGTATTTGAAACTATTCATACTTCAAAGTTTATTAAGAATCTCTCTTCTCATAATCTACTCTCAGATTGTTAGTATGGCTTCCTTAAGGGTGATCTTCTTTCATATCTTACTAACTCTTGGTCATCCTATTTTCGGGACTTCGGTGAGACCTTTTCTATTGCCTAGACATATCAAATGCCTTTGATAGAGTCTGCCACAAATCTGTAATTTCCTTCGGTTTCATTCTCTCCATCTGTGCCTTTATCTCTAATTTCCTTTCTGTCTGTTCCCTAGCTGTGGTTGTGGATGGCCATCGTTCACTACCTCAACCTATCAACTCAGGTGTTCCTCAGGGCTCTATCCTATCTCCAGTTCTCTTTCTAATATTAATTAATGATCGTCTCAACTGTACCTCCAGTCCTATCCATTCATACGTTGATGACTTTACCTTACACTATTCAACCAATTTTCAGAACGCCCCAGTAAGCGATCACTCAAAAACCCATGTGATATCTCCACAGAACACCTATCCTCTGATCTCTCAACCATTCTTAATAACTGGGGCAGAGAAAATCTTGTTGCTTTCAATGCTTCCAAAACACAATTTCTCCATTTATTTAACCATCAAGAATTCCCACTTCAACAATAAACAAATCAAACCTTCGTCTTCTCACAGTATTCTCAGTGTCACCTTTTCTTCTGATCTCTCTTGGAAAGATCATCTTACCACTCTTGCTAAAGCAGCTTCCCAGAAGCAACCACCTCCAGGGGTCCTTTACCCCTTAACAGCTTCTTGCTGTGTACGAGGCACGGTGCGTCCATGTATTGAGTAACGTTCGAATGTGTGGGGAAGATCATCTCGCACAGCACTTCTTGACAAAGTAGAAAAGAACTTTCATTTCATTAACTCACATCCACTCACCGACTCAATGCAATCTATCTCTCTTCGCCCCAATGTTGCATCTCTCTCGCTATTCTACCGTTATTACAACAATCAGTGTTAATCAGAGCTCTCTCAGAGTCTACCTCCACCTCTACGTAGAGTATGTAGCACCCATCTTGCAACACAATCCCACCCCTATCATGTGCAACTCTCCAACCCAAGAGTGAAACGATATTCCCAATCTTTCATCTATGCAATATCTGAGCTCTGGAACTCACTCTCTGAATCTATCTTTCCCTCATCCTATGACTTAAATTGCTTCAAACTCCGTGTGTCCAGGCATTTTGGCTCGAACATTCCTTGATTTTGGCCTTGTCACTTTTAATTCTGGGGAGGCGTTCGTCACAGGCAATTTTGCCTTTTGTCTCCCTCATCCATATAAAACAAAAAAAATTGTTTTTGTTATATATACACCGGTATATACTGTATATATATATAAATATATATATATATATACATATATGTTTCTAATCTCTCAGTGGGGTTCGAACCGCCGACCGTCAGGACGATAGCCGACGCTTTAATCAACTACACCACGGCAGTCAAAAGACACTCAACCCTCTATCCTATTTATGTTAGGGAGAAGGGAAACCCACTAGGCGAATATATTTCAATTCATACCTAGTCGTAGGATCCATATTCCAGAATACCATACAAGGATTTCTGAGTGTCCCGACGCAACTCGGGCCGAAATTGATTTCATTTAATTCTAACCCACCAAGCATGAGAGTTACTGCTGTGGTGTAGTTGATTAAAGCGTCGGCTATCGTCCTGACGGTCGGTGGTTCGAATCCCACTGAGAGATTAGAAACATTTAGTGGCTCACGTGTATTTGTGATATATATACTCAATATTTGTAACTCTCATGCTTGGTGGGTTAGAATTAAATGAAATAAATTTCGGCCCGAGTAGGGTCATAGTTAGGGGAGGTGTTATCGACAGTAATGCCGACTGTCGAGTCGTCCACGTACTTCCAGTGGAATGGGGTGTCCTTTAGGGCATCATTAATCAAGATGAGGAACAATAGAGGCCCCATCTTTGTGCCCTGTGGGACTCCACATGTGATGTCTAGGAAGGTGGAGATGAAGCCTTGGTATCGCACTGCTTGTCGTCTGTCACTAAGGAAGTCGGTCAACCACGCAACCAGGGTAGGATGTAGCCCCAACTTTATGGCTTTGTTGATGATGATGGTGTGGTCAACAAGGGCAAATGCTTTCCTGAAGTCAATAAAGGCAAGGGCGAGGGAAGTCTTTCTCTTCTCAAGATTTGTGTAAATATAATCTAGGAAGCTAATAAGACAGTGAGTGGTGGAGGAGGTTTTTATGTTGCCAACATACATGTGTTGCACACATACGTGTAGAGTCGTGTAAACTCGTGTTTGACTCTGCGTAACTCGTCGCTACTCATGATTACTTGTGTTAACTCTTTGGTGATTCGTCCTCGATCGTGGACATTTCGATGTTGGCGAGTTAACACGACTCAACACGTGTCTACACGAAACAACACGTGTCAACAAGAGTTGAAAATACGAATATGAGTGCCAATAATGCGGGCAATCATGAAACCAGAGTCTAGACGAGTCAAACACGAGTGTAAACACGAGTCTACACAAGTCATCCAGGTCCACTCAGAAAAAAGCACGAGTGTAACACGAGTAGGCGAGAGTGCAATGTGGATGACCGTTATTTCAAAAATGTTGGACGAGTTAACACAAGTTTACACGGATGCAACAAGAGCCTACACGTCTGTAACACGAGTCTACGCGTGTGCAACACGGATCAAACGAGAGTCAACACTAAACTACACGAACCTACACGAGTGGTGGAGTGTAGCCCGAGTGCTGGCAACACCGCGTGAAGAGTTGGCAGCCGCGCCGTTCACAAAGCCGCCTCACACCCCCTATAAAGGCACCGCCCCACTCTGCCTCGGCCCATTCCACCAGCACAGCACAGAACGACCACAACCTGCCTCTCCGACCTGCCTCTCTGACCTGCCCCATCTACCCACGCTGCCCTTCGCCATGGCCCCTGACAAGAAGAAGGTCACCACCATGAAGTCTACCACCCCTCGACAGGTGCCGAAGGGGCAGGAGAAGTGAAGTTTAAACGTGTCGTCAAGCCGCTGCCTGGGCCCTTCCAACCACGTGACGCACAAGCCACACCACGCCGCCAAGCCCAAGCCAAGCAGACACGTGATGCGTCGCCGCTTGAGATAAGCTCCGACGAAATAATAGAGGATAGCCAGGCCCCAGGTCCCAGTCATCGCCAGGAAATCGGCGATGATGCCGATGATACCTTCTTCGACGATCACGAGACGCAGCTGGAAGCCAGGGAACACGACGACGACCCAAACACAGAGGAGCCAGATGAAACAGAAGCCATATCTGGCCAGGACGACCTAGGCAACTCTCAGAACTCCCAGAACTCCCAGAACAGCATGGCCGAGGACAGACCAGTGTATGGGGCCATAAAGAAAAACAAACTGACCCGGATCTTGTTTGGCGACGAGGCAGAGGACATGCTGGTAGAATGGGTGAAGGATAACCCCATGCTCTACCATAAATGCCTCAAGGAGTACAAGGACAGCAGGAAGAAGGTGCGTATGTTCGAGGAGAAGGCTGCCACCCTGGTACCTCGTGTCACAGGTAAGTACCACAAACAAAGCTTTCATTATGTTATTTTAGTGTAAATAAGTTTTTTAATACCTTGTTGTTGTGTTCTTGGTTCAATTCCAGGTATTTCATACGTTAAATACATCAGGATTTTGTTCAAATGTTAAAAGTTCCATATATTATATGCTGTGTTGCCAATATCACCTACATTCCATTCCATTTGTATGTTTTCATTCTTGAATATAGATTTGACTATGCACCTATCTTTTAGCTGTTCACGACGATATATAAAGCATTTATACATTATGTCCAGTGCATAGTAAATGTTTATGTTTCCCCAGGAGCAAATCTGAACAAATGGGTGACGGGTATGCGGACACGGTATGCAAAGATGACTGACGAAAAGAGTGGTGCGGGTACACCTGGGACAATTAAGGGGCGGCCAAGGTCAGCGAGGGATGACTGGATATTAAGAAAGTTCTCCATCCTGAAAGGGAACAGTGCCCGAGTCAAGACCCGGGTCACAGCTAAGGTGAGAACACTAATATACATACCTAATATGTGTGACAATAATAGATACATGGGAAATTATAAGAACAAGTAATAAACAGCAACAATATATAAAAGTATTCGTCTTTAAAACAGAAAAGGTTATAATATGCTCCCATTTACCTAATCGTGTAGGTTATAACATATTTAACGTCGCCATATATACTTCTTTGGTGATTTATTGTAGGTATACATTTATAAAGGAAGGCTTTATATAAACATCACATGTATTTATGTACTAATATTTATTGGCAAGGTACATATTATAAATTATAGATAAATTTAAGATAATTTCATTTTGCATCATATATATAACGCTATACCTTTGTCTGCGAAATAATATACAATTGATATTTATTAATGAAAGACTAAATATATGACTTTCTTTCAGTTCCAAGAATCAGAGCAGGACGCCCCCACCCCTCTACTTCCGTGCCCGAGGAGACAACAGAAGACCCCGAGAGTGGTGAGGAGGACTCTTCTGGCATGCCCCCGCCATCCGGGACACCTTCTGCCACAGGTCCCATCCCGAAGAAGCGCCGCAAAAGTGCCGACACGAGCCCACCTGTTGAGGTAAATATGAAAGCATTGTTAAAATAATTCATAATGAGAGTATTCCTATAAATTATATTTTGTTGGAGGCTGGAAACTGCTGACACGAGCCAACCTGTGGAGGTAAATATGAAAGCATTGTTAACATAATTCATAACGAGAGTATTCCTATAAATTATATTTTGTTGGAGGCTGGAAACTGCTGACACGAGCCCACCTGTGGAGGTAAATATGAAAGCATTGTTAACATAATTCCTAGCGAGAGTATTCATATAAATTATATTTTGTTGGAGGCTGGAAACTGCTGATAAGTACTGTAGATTAAAAGTCATACATTTGTGTACCATTTATAATAATGCCTGTAGAATAGGCCTAAATTCTGGGGGAACATAACGATAATAGGTTAATTATTATAACTTACTTTGGCGTCAATGTATTAATATATAATTATAACATGTTTTTAACCCACAAACTTTTGTTTCTCTAGTTGTCTGCCAAGCGGGATGAACTGAGGGACGACATGGCCACCCTGATGTCAACCCTGGCATGTAAGCAGACACGGTACTCCCACTTTGTGGCCTACTTGGAGCAGCAGCTGGACATCCTGCCTGACCAAGTAGGAGATTCATTGTCTAGGAAGATGATGATGCTCGTGCTGCAGGGCAGGGAAAACATGGATTTCACCCCCTCCGTGTTACCCTCTCAACCCACTCAATCACCTCAGGCCACCACCTCAGCACAACAACAGCAGCCCCCAACACCACCACAGCAGGCAGGACCGTCATCGGGGGTATCACGCGCGGCCCCAGGTTTCACCACCCCCACGTTCTCTGAGATGATGGCGGCCTCATTCAGGACCCCTGTACCTGAGTAGTGGGCGGGGTCTCTAACCCCCCCACATGGCACCAACATGCCGATCCCTTCTACCCCTAGCAGGCCACCAACACCTGGAAACTTTCTGCAGTACACCCGGATGAACCCGGTAGTCAGCACCCCCAGGTATGGGGATGACGAAGTGTGATTACTGTAAAATGTACAAGCTAGTCATAAACCCCAGTGATGGGGATGACGATGAATTATATTATTATGATTGTAGCATTTAAGGAACCTTTATATTTTATATATAAAAATAAAATGAATGTGACTCCAGCTGTTGTTTTGCATCCAAATAATATTTACAGTTATTTTAATCATAAGTTTCAATAACAATTTTACTTTACTCAAATTTTAAATGAATTGATAACAGAGAAAGAAATAAGTAATATGAATGAAATACTTTTTGGAAGATTAGATACAATAATTATAATGATTAACCAATTTGAAGAACATAATTAGGGGAAGAACATATAATGGCAATATGCTGAAAAATATGATAAGACTTTTATGGATATACAGAATGGAATATATACAAAGAAAATATAATACAGATTTGTACCTAGAAAAACATACAAAACATTTGAGACAAATATAAATATAAACATATATCGAATATATAAATGATTCTGAAAGCACATAGAAAAACCTACAACAATGATAAATCTAAATGTATAATATATAGAGAGAATATAATAATGATATTGAAAGGACTTAAGAAAAACATTACCAAAATATGAGACTAAAAATGAATGAAATCCTACTAATGAACATCATTGCTGACATATATATAGAAAATACATAATTATGTACGAGGATTGTTAATATTGATAAATATGAGAAGGGTGTACAAAGGTCATGATGAACCGGGAGATGCTTGAAGAGGTTATACACATTAGAACAAAGAATGCCAACATATTATGGTTACATACCTTTAGATCATGTCATTCTGCTAGGAGACAGTCCCCCTTGGTGATGAATAGTAGTCGGTGAGGTGCTGCCGTTGAATCTTGGCCTGGGCTGTCACGACATTCCCGGAGAGTCTCTGCAGGGGGTTCATCCTCTCCAGCTCCTCCCTCCAAGCCCCAGGAATGACAGCATGCATCACAGGGTCCTCCTCGTCCAGTAGGTTTTCGTGGTAACCAGGGTACCTCACCCACATAAGGTTGTGCATACAGCAGCACGCCAATACCACTGACTCGACACAGGACGGGTGGAGGGGTATATTGCCGAGGAGGCACCTGAACCTGAGATTGGGAGAGAATGGTTAGGATCATGAATAGTTAAATACTTGACTGTAGTTATAGTTCATATTATTACGGTGGCATATAAATTGTCTTGTCATATCTCATGTCGCATCGACGAAACCTGTATTTGTGGGAAATAACTTCACATTACCATACGCTTACCTGGAGGACATGATATCGAAGGCATTCTCCACAACGCGACGAGCCCTGGACAGACGGTAGTTGAAGATCCGTTGAGGTACAGTGAGGTGGCGGGTAGAGTGTGGCTTCATCAACCACCTTCGCATGGGGAAGGCGTCGTCACCAGCCAGAAAGTACGGAACAGGTGTGTCGTCGTTGGCCAGAGGTTCGGCAGCAGGGGGTCCCAGGGTGCACCCATCCAATGCTGCTCTGATGCTTGTCCTTCGAAAAAACCCTCCATCTGAGCAGCTACCGTGATTACCTATGTCGCAGAAGAGGAATTTGTAGTCTGCGTCTACAATAGCCATGAGCATGATGGAGTGGAAGCCTTTGTAGTTGTAGAATTCAGTTCCGCCTTGTGGAGGGCATCGGATGGCGCAGTGCTTTCCGTCGATGGCACCAATGGCATGGTGGAAATCCCACCGTTTGGAGAACTCCCTGGCAACCTCCTTCCACTCCGCCGGGTTCCTGGGGCAACGTATAACCTCCTGCTGGTGTTCTGCAATGATGGCCTCGCATGTTTCAGGCACAATGATGGAGATGGTGCTCCGGGCCACACGGAACGCGTACTGCAGGCTAGGATAGGAATCACCTGTGGCCAGGTAGCGAAGTGTGATTGCCAATCTCAGCCCAGGTGACAAAGCCTCCCTCCAAAAGGTGTCCTGCTTCTCTATCCTTGGCCCGACACGTTCCACCAACTCCCTAAACATGACTTGCTCCACACGCAGGAAGTTCTTGAAGGATTTAGGGTCCTCTGCCTCAAACTCCTTCAGGAGTTGCTCGTACACACCAAACTGTGCCCGTCTCAATAACCAACTCCTTGCCCAAACTGTCCTTGGTTTCCTTTGCCGTTGACGTCTGCGTTTAGCTAGCGCCTCACCTTCCTCAATGTCTATGAGATCCATCCGCATCTTCAGGAGTATCACCCTAGCTGCTGCGTTGCGCCGATTGATGGCCATGGTGGGTGGCTGTATCCTGTGTGTGTTTCTTGCGTGGTGACGAGTGGTTGTGTGGCAATGGGTGGTGGTGGGGGCCGCTTTATATAGGTTTCGTGCACAATGGCTGTCACTCGCCGTGACTCTTTTTGGACTCTCAGCAACTCGTGCACATTCGCTATACACTCTCAACGACTCGTGTGACACTCGCGTAAATCAGTGTTACAATCGTGCAGATCCGTGTTACATTCGTGTTGATACGCGTTACACTCTTGTTGACCAGTGTAGACCTACTCTTTGTTTTCGTCCCCTGGAATTTGACAGTTATTTTTCAAATTTCTGACACTCGTGCTGGGATCGTGTTACACTCGTGTTGACTCTCCTTGACTCGTGTAAACTCTTGAATGAACATGTGTTGACTCGTGTAGACTCGTGTTACACTCGTGTTGACTCGGGATCGGTTACTACTCGTGAAGTAATCGGCCTCCAGCAACGCCGATAATCGACTAGTGTCACTCGTGTTGGACTCGGGCACCGACTCGTCTATGTGTGATCCAGGGTTTAGACTACTTACGTGCTAATTGATACACTGTTTACAAATTTACAACTTGTGAGTTTCAGGCTGGAGCTAAAACTTCTTTATGTCCAAAAATATCCATTTATTTTTTATTTATTTTTTTATGTGAATGAGGGAGACAAAAGGCATAAATGCCTGCAGCGAGTGTCTCCTCCAGATTTCAAAGAGTGACAGGGCCGAAATCAAGGGACGTTCGAGCTAAAATGTCTGTACACACGGAGTTTGAAGCAATTTAAGTGATAGGAAAAGGGAAAGACTGATTCTGGGAGAGAGTTCCAGAGCTCAGCAGTTGAATAGAAGAAAGTCGGAGAATAGCATTTCACTCTTGGGTTGGACAGTTGCACAGAGTAGGGTGGGATTGTGTTGCAAGGCGGGTACATGTGGTATACACTGGGAAAGCTCCGAGGAACACTGATTATTGTAGTAGCGATAGAATAGCGAGAGAGATGCAACATTGCGGTGAAGAGAGAGAGATTGCAGAGAGTTGGTGAGTGGACGGGAGTTAATGATACGAAAAGCTTTCCTTTCTACTTTGTCTAGGAGTGAGGTGTGAGAGTATCCTCCCCACACATGTGAACAATACTCAATACAAGGACACACTGTGCCCCTGTACAGAGCAAAAAGCTGCGCAGGGGTAAAGAACCCCTTGAGGCGGTTAAGCACACCCAGCTTCTGGGAGGCTGCCTTAGCGAGACTGGTAATATGGTCTTTCCAAGTGAGAGCAGAAGAAAAAGAGACACCGAGAACATTGAGAGAAGATGAAGGGTTGATTTTTGTATTGTTGAAGAATAAGGGATAGTCCTCTGGAGGTTCCTGACAGGTAGTAAGATAAATAAATTGAGTTTTTGAAGCATTAAATACAACAAGGTTTTCTCTACCCCAATTGGAAATAGTATGCTAGATCAGAAGATAAGCGCTTTATGGCTTTATTACGTTTGTTTTTGAGGGACTGCTGGCTGGGGCGTTCTGGAAAACTAATTGAGTGGTGTAAGGTTGAGTCGTATATATATACTGTATATATGGATGGAGTTATGAAAGAAATACTATCAAGAGCAGTGGATGTTGGTGTATCGCTGAAAAGGGAGGGAATTGAGTGGAAGCTACCTATACTGCTGTTTGCGGATGATACAGTTCTGATGAGTGATAATGAATGGGAGTTGCAGGGTCTGGTAAATGAGTTTGGAACAGTGTGCGAAAAACGGAATTTGAAGGTAAATACGGGGAAGAGCAAGGTTATGGTCTTCGAAAGGGGTGAAGTCACAGAGTGTGAGGTGAAGCTGAACGGTCAGGCTATGGAGATCGTCAACTCTTTTAAGTATCTGGGCAGTGTGTTGAGTAAAGATGGGACTATGGATGAAGAGGTGCGGGAGAGGGTACAACAGGGGAAGAGGGTTGTAGGAACGCTAAAAGCAGTAACAAGAAATAGGGTGGTCAGTATGGAAGTGAAGAAGTCCTTGCATGACAGTGTGGTAATCCCGACACTGACTTACGGAAGCGAAGCATGGACGTTGGTTGAGAGACTCAGACCAAGAGTGAGAGCAGTGGAAATGAATTACTTAAGGAGTGCATGCGGAGTTACATGGAGGGATAGACAGACTAATGAGGAAGTAAGAAGGAGGTGTGGTGTGGAGGTAGATGTGCTGGAAAGTGTGAAAAGGAACAACTTGAGATGGTTCGGCCATATGGAACGTATGGAAAGCGAGAGAATGACTAAGAGGGTGTACGAGAGCGAGGTGGAGGGACAGAGGGGGAGAGGTAGACCGAATATGAGGTGGAAGGATGGAGTGAGGAAGTACATGAACGAAGGCGGTGCTGGTTGGGGGGAGGGGCGTCGACTGACTGGGGACAGAGGTGCATGGGGGCGGTTCGTTCGTGGCCACACCTTCGGGGATCACGGCGTCAGGCAATAGATAGATAGAAGGTTGAGTCGTCTGCATATGAATGGATGGGACTGTAGTAGAGTCATTTTCAGAGCTTCCGTGACCGTGTTTAGGATACCAAAGTTTCTCAGTGAATTTAACAAGGGCAACTGATACTAAAAAAAATAAATCCCCATACACCTAACCAAAATGACGGGAAAGTTGTTATTTTAGACGTTTTTCAAAATGGCCGCCGCCGTCATCTTAAAAAATTTATAAAGTTCTATTTCTTGAAGTGAATGGCCTAAAATGAAAATTTTGGTGTCTATTCCCACTAATTTTGGTGTCAGAAGATCAATGGCATGGCACAATTAAAAAATAATTAATAAATAATTACCGAATAATTAAGTAAATAAGAAAATAATTAAGAAAATCAATGGGATGGCATAATTCATGATTTAGAGTCCCATTAACCTCAACATCTAAGACAAATATGATGTTGTTAAATCCACTGAGAAACTTTGGAGATGGTAGAGATACTGACTCAAAATATACATGCTATAAGGACAAGAAACTGGATCGAGTTCAAGTCTTCACTGAAGTTGATGCTTCCTTGGATGCATATTTATGACAACGATAGATATGGGCGCCATCTTCCAGATTTCATAGCAGTCCTAGAAAGTCATATGTTCAAATTATGCCAAATGCATTTCTCCACTGTCGTGGATCATCAGTGGCTAGTGTTTACTATGCGGTGTCTAAGACAGGACTGAGGGACCCAGGCAAAAGTCCCCACTGCTGAGATTTATGGTATACTACCGCCCTCTTTTGTCTTGGAAGGATATTAACCAGATATCCAAGCGAGACTCAATGGTTTGAACCCGCGAAGAAATCATTTCTTGAGACAGACATGAGGCGAATTACTTATTTGTTCAACTCTGGTTTAAATTTATTTATGAAATATTGTTCTTTCTCCTTTCTTATTTTCTCATCATTTTTGTTTTACTTTATAGAAGGGCATTATTTTGAAAGGTAATTTACAATTTTTGCAGCAAAGAGATATATGTTTGCTTACATACAGGCCTTCACATTTGTTTACATGGTTTTTATGTAAGTTTGTTCGTAATCTAAAGTTTGACGTCTCCCCAATGTATAATTGTATAATGTACAATGTATAATATAAATCTATTTTGGATGCATGTGAAACTAAGATGAATAGTCTCATACAAAAACACAGCACCCCTGAAGTGAGACAGAAACTGACTGAAATGTTCATCAAAGAAATAAACCATGAGCAACAAAAATCTGAAGCAATCTGGGCCAAACAAAAGGACTCGTTCTCCCCCGAAACTGAGAAGGAACACGATGAACAGTCCCAACAACCGTATCGAGAACCTAGAACAAATCAAAACTACCCTAGACAGAATAGACCATACAACTCGCATCACAATGGTAACCAGAATCATCAGAGACAAAGAACATACAACTCCCGACATAATGGGAACCAGAACTACCCTAGACAAAGAACTAACAACTCTCAACGGAACACTCGGCATTATCAAAGGCAGCAATCCTATGACTCTCAAAGGACGAATACCAATAATGTAGATTGGAGTAAAATCGGAGAAATCCTTATGAACACAAACATTGACTCATCTAATAACCCTAGGCAGAATGATCACCTTGACAGCCAAAACCATTTTTTTCAAAGGATCCGCAATTGAAGGACAAATCCGAACTAAAGGTAAAAACTAAAATAGTAAACCTATCGTCCCACATCCTCACAAAACAGGAAACTGCAACCCTCCTAAAAGGCCTAAAATTCTGCCCTACTCCCCTTACCAATAATACACAGGAGCTGACGCATGATATCAATAGCTTTGCAGGAATTTACGTTTGAGGGAGTTCTTTAATGAAAGCGAATTTGTGGATGAATCGATAGTTACTCAAAAGTCCTCTTGGGAACTTGAAAAGGGTAGAAATGACACTTTGGATATAGCTATCGATTTCTTGAAACACCAACCACCACCAGTAAAACATAAATCAAAGTCAAACATTTCCAAATTAGAGAGGAATGCGGTCACTAATTTGAAGAATAATAACCAAATAGTAATAAAGGAGGCTGACAAAGGTTCGAGTGTTGTTATCATGAATGAGAAATTTTATGAAGAACAAATTCTAGAATTGCTTAACGATAATTGCACATATGAAGAAATTCCCAGCAATATTGATTTAAAAGTAATAAATAAAATAAATAAATTAACTTCAAAATATAAAAACCAACTAACGCATAAAGAGACCTCTTATACTACTAACTTTGATTATAAAACCAGTCAATTTGATGGCCTTCCCAAAGTACATAAATCTGAAAAAATAAATAACGAAATTTTAAAGCATAATGCCATCAGTGTATCCATAGAAGATCCTGCACACTTAAAACTGAGACCCATAGTAGCAGGGCCAGCATGTCCCACACACCGTCTAAGTCATGTTCTTGACTTATTATTACAGCCATTTGTAGGAAATATTGACTCATATGTTAAAGACTCTGTAGACTTATTAAATAAACTACCTACCACTCAAAATAAGAAAGAAATTTTCATAACATTCGATGTAGTCAGTCTCTATAGTAATATTGAGCATAATTTGGGCTTAAGTGCACTTGAATACTGGCTTGCAAAATACCCTGAACACTTTCATGAACGTTTCAGCCCTGAGTTTATTATAGAAGGATGCAAACTAATCCTAGAGAATAACTCTTTTCAATTCAACTCTAAATAAACTACTGCTAATAAAGCAGTAACAAGAAATAGGGTGGTCAGTATGGAAGTGAAGAAGTCCTTGCATGACAGTGTGGTAATCCCGACACTGACTTACGGAAGCGAAGCATGGACGTTGGTTGAGAGACTCAGACCAAGAGTGAGAGCAGTGGAAATGAATTACTTAAGGAGTGCGTGCGGAGTTACATGGAGGAATAGACAGACTAATGAGGAAGTAAGAAGGAGGTGTGGTGTGGAGGTAGATGTGCTGGAAAGTGTGAAAAGGAACAACTTGAGATGGTTCGGCCATATGGAACGTATGGAAAGCGAGAGAATGACTAAGAGGGTGTACGAGAGCGAGGTGGAGGGACAGAGGGGGAGAGGTAGACCGAATATGAGGTGGAAGGATGGAGTGAGGAACTACATGAACGAAGGCGGTGCTGGTTGGGGGGAGGGGCGTCGACTGACTGGGGACAGAGGTGCATGGGGGCGGTTCGTTCGTGGCCACCCCTTCGGGGATCACGGCGTCAGGCAATAGATAGATAGATAGATAGAATTCAACTCTACCAATTACAAGCAAATACTTGGCACGGCAATGGGAGCAAAATTTGCTCCCGCATATGCTACATTAGCATTAGGTTTCTTGGAAAAAAAAATCTTTCAAAACTTGAGCAACAAATTCCCTGTAAATATTATCACTGACATAAAGAAAAAATACTTTAGATATCTCGATGATATCTTATGTATATGGAATGTTGAAAGGGGAGATATTTCATCTTTTGAGGCAGAATTGCAAGTCTTGGATGACCGCCTAACTTTTAAATGCGATCAATTTGGCAATGAGGTGACCTTCTTGGACCTAAAAATAATTAAAGAGGATAATTTAATTCATACATATATTTGCTATAAACCCACGGATTCGAACCAATATCTTGACTTTCACTCTAGTCATCCCCGGCATATTAAAACAAATATACCGTTCAATTTAGCAAGACGAATTTGCACTTTAGTCTCAAAACCCCAATGGAAAAACATTTGCCTAAACGAACTTTCACAATTCTTAAAACAATGTAATTATCCAAACTTTTTAATTCAAAACGGCATTAAGAAGGCTTCGGAAATCCCTACAGATCAACTCAGAAATCAGAATAAAGACGGTAAGATAATATATGCTACATTTCAACGTTCAATCCTAACTATGAAGATCATTCGGAAACTGTAAATCAAACCTTTAATTTCCTAAAAAAGTGCCCTGCGACTAAAAATCTTTACAAAAATTCTAACCTAATACAATCAAAGAGACAGCCACCAAATCTTAATTTTTGTTTAACCAATGCAACATTTTCAAAAACAGACAATTTTTCTGTTAAGATGTGCAAAAATAAAAGATGTCATATATGCCAAATTATAATTGAGGGCAACTCTTTTAAGTTTAATGACTCAACGTTCAGAATAAACGAAAACATGGACTGCAATACTCGAAACTGTATATACGTCATAAGGTGTGACGGATGTGGAAAATTATACATTGGGGAGACGTCAAACTTTAGATTACGAACAAACTTACATAAAAACCATGTAAACAAATGTGAAGGCCTGTATGTAAGCAAACATATATCTCTTTGCTGCAAAAATTGTAAATTACCTTTCAAAATAATGCCCTTCTATAAAGTAAAAACAAGATGATGAGAAAATAAGAAAGGAGAAAGAACAATATTTCATAACTAAATTTAAACCAGAGTTGAACAAATAAGTAATTCGCCTCATGTCTGTCTCAAGAAATGATTTCTTCGCGGGTTCAAACCATTGAGTCTCGCTTGGATATCTGGTTAATATCCTTCCAAGACAAAAGAGGGCGGTAGTATTCCATAAATCTCAGCAGTGGGGACTTTTGCCTGGGTCCCTCAGTCCTGTCTTAGACACCGCATAGTAAACTTTTTGTTCAAGGTTTAATCATATATTATCATTATTAGTATCAGCATTATTATATTTAATTGTTTATTGAACATTTTAAAATATCTTAGTTAGCCTTTTGAAAGATGCAACATAAATGTATGTCTCCGTGTTTGCATACTTATAATCCGCTATTTTTGTTTATCCTAATTGGGCTACCCCCAAGATGGGGATTGTGCCTGAGCATATAGATAGATAGATAGATAGAAGTAGATTAAATCCTTCAGTTATCTTTGTGCCTCTTTTACTTGTTCTATTTTGAACCATCCATTATGTCCATTATTTTTCATAATCTGTTTTTTATTACATTTACTGTTTTATTCTTGGGTGTTCCCTCTCCGCTCTCTCTCCCCTTTTACTAACTCCGGGTAATCTCTCTCTCCCCCTTTTGCTCATTATCTTCTAATTTCTTTATTTTTCATGTAATCCCTCTCTCCCCTTCTGTTTATCCTACTTTTTCTTCCACTCCTCCTCCTCCTTTCTCCCATCCTCCCTCTTCCTTTCGTCCTTCTGCACTTTTCCTCCCTCCTCCTCTCATTTTTCTTCTCCCCCCTTCTTCATCTCCACCTCTTACTTCCAGCCCTCTTCGTTTTCTTCTTTTCCATCTCCTTTTCCCCTCCTACTTTTCTCCATCTCCTTCGTATCCTATTCCTACTTATTCTTCATACTCCTCCCTTTTCTTTTTCATATATCATATCATAACCCAATTTAATAGTTGCCATTGCATTGTACAGTATATCTTGAGTACTTATATACTGTATTTATTTAGCTCTACCTGTCCTCATCCACTTTACTGTACTTCCCAGTCCTCAACTTATTCTTCCTCCATCCAAAACTCGCTACTCTCCTAATTTACTATAGCCATCTGATCTGATCCTCCACTTATCCATTAGCATTATCGTTATTAGCAACAATTTATTATTACTATTATCATCCCGTCTCCCTCTCCCTGCCCTCCTACTCATTCCTCTGGTCTCCTTTTCTTCCCCCTCCTCCCCTTTTTCTTCTCCACCTCTCCCCACCTTCCCCTCCACTGCATATTATCACCCAACCCCACCCTTTCTTCCTAACCCCCTCCTGCTCCTCCCTCTCCCTTCTCTTCACCCCATTCCTTCTCCGCCTTCTCATATCCTCTCCTCTCTCCCTCCCCCCCCACCCTCCTTTCCTTCTTCCTCCTCCTCCCATCCATCAGCTTAGCGACACAGTAATTTTTGAAGGCACTGACCATAGTAAACATAAGCCACTGAGGATCCACGACAGTGGAGAAATGTATTTGGCATAATTTGAACATATTTCTCCCTATTGTCTTTGCAAATATCTTATTGGCATATTTTGTACATATATTGCCCATTTTCTTGACATTTTTTTTTTTTTTTTTTTATAAATGATTAAGCATATGGCATGAATAAATTGTTTATCCTATTTAAGGGCAGATTTCCACTTGAGGGATTTTTTTCTTGACCCGTTTCTCCCTCATGGTTAGCCCCATTGCTTTTGATATTATAAGACGTTCGCCCCATTAGTTTGGCGATTTTAAGAACTTTAGCCCCATTTCTGTCAATTTTAAGACTTTTCGTGCCATTTAGGTGTCGATTTATTCCTGGCGAGCGATAGCGAGCCTGTAATTTAAGAGGAACCAGCCTTCGGCCGGGACATTTTTCTACCAAAAAATTTACAAATTTATCTTGAAAGGGGGTCTAGGGGCTGTAATGTTAAGCTTGATGGAGGTCTAGCGAACTAACTAAAAACCTCCCCTTAAGTAGACTCCGCATAGTTGAGCTTCGATCTTTTATTTACATAAAGAACGAAGACATCTTGAGTCACAAATCTTTTTAATTACCTGCAACAAAGTGCAGCATACTTTTTAAACTTCATTAAGCATTTTGCATGAATAAATGTTTTAAATGTTTATGTACAACCAGCATAAGTTGAGCTTAGTTGTATAATTGCATTCCTGATTTGGCATAAAGAACGTCTAATAAGACATCTTGAGCCACAAACCTTTTCATTTTGGCAACAATACGCAGCATACTTGAGCTCAGTCTTTTATGTGCATTTTGTATTTGGCATCAAGCATATCTAAAACTATATCTTGAGCCACAGACCATTTATATTTGGGCCCACAAAGTTTGTTTCTCTGCACTATATATCTCTTTATATATATATATATATATATATATATATATATATATATATATATATATATATATAAGTAAACCAAAATAAATAAAACTCTCCCCTAAGATGATGGTGGTGGTGGTTGAGAGGTTTTCATCAGTGATAGCTAAAAGTTGTGATCACCTCCCCAAGACTTCTCCGATACACGTGCACCCAGGAGGAATGAGCCGCCAAAGAGAGAGAGAGAGAGAGAGAGAGAGAGAGAGAGAGAGAGAGAGAGAGAGAGAGAGAGAGAGAGAGAGAGAGAGAGAGAGAGAGAGAGACAGAGAGAGAGAGAGGGAGAGAGAGAGAGAGAGGAGCTTATCTATATATTAACATATTTCCGTCGTTTCCTTCAATCAAGAATATGCGGTCTATGAATGGTAGTCAGAATGAAGGATATCTATATATTGAAAAAATGTATTCTAGTTTTTATTACATAAACACTTATTTACTAATTAATATCCGTTTATCAAAATAATTTTTGGTTATTAAATTTGATGGGATTTTGATTGATATTATAATATACTGTACTGTACATATAAATAATATATATATATATATATACTGTATATATATATTTATATATATATATATATATATATATATATATATATATATATATATATAATATATATACTGTATATATATATATATATACTGTATATATATATTTATATATATATATATACTGTATATAATATATATATACAGTATATATATATATATATATATATATATATATATATATATATATATATATATATATTGTGTGTGTGCGTGTGTATGTATGGGCTTTCGCCAAATTATCTCTCTTGTTTGTTAAAAAAAACTTTTATGTGGTATGCACACAATAATAATACCAATGTTTCCTCTGTTCAGTCTCTTAACCCTAGCCAATAACCGGTCGACAATTATACTTCTCCTTTTCTTCCTCTTCTCTTCCACTCTGATGGATCCACAATCACCTCTTCCCCTGGCAAAGCTGATTATTTTTCTTATTTTTAATATATATATATTTATTTTTTTACTCACACCTCTGCCTCTAACTCACGTTCTGATAATTTCAATGTTGTTTTCCTTTTCCATCCCCTTCATCTTGTTTACATGTGATCATATAAAATCTTCTGAAACAATGTTTTCCTTTCTCTGTGGTCTTGGCATTAGAAACTTATGAGTATTATATGTAGTATTTGCATTAGAGATGGACCGAATATTCGTTTCGTATTCGTATGTGCGAATATTCGTTATGTTTTTCAATATTCGTATTCATATTCGTATTCGCATTTCCATTCATAGCTATTTGCAAACATGCGAATATTTTCACGAAACCAATAGAAGATATACAAAAATGTAAAATATTACAATTTAAAGCGTGCTTTTGCTTGTACGATGTCGGGGAAAGGCATGCTTCTTTATTAAACCCTCTAAGTACCATAGTATGTGAATGTTTTTAACTAATGGAACTGAAATTGTGTACATCGACTTCCAAACCAATCTGATGATCTCTGAACTTTGAAATAATTGTAATAGTTCCGAAATCTGACCTTGTTCATTATAACGGAATAAATTGTCTTGGTACAATGTTGCCAATGTACCGGCTACCGCTAGATCCAGCGAATCACTTCCATCACTTCCATCTAGCGACATCAAGATGTGATGAATTCTAGCGATATTCAAGTTATGTTCCCTATTTTAAGGAATTGTATAGAGATTTTTCGATTGTTAAAGATTATTCTAGATACTTCAACATATGTTTTCTAGTGACATACAATTTTTTAGTGTCTGGTGACTATCTAGCGATTTGTCAATGCTATCCTAGCATACATTTGTGCTTTAGTTTATCATGCATTGTTTAATATATTTGCCCTATTTCTCCAGAAGACTTCCTACATGATATAGTGTATTGTTATAGTGATAATTAAATATTATACAGGGCTATTTTAAGTTGGCTGATGATTATGAAACAGTAATATGCTGGACGACGAGAATACTGTATGTAAACATGTCTCGGATATCACTGATCAATTTTGGCATTTTCTGCCAAAAGCCCAATGGCTAATGAGTGGTGGTAACGAGACACGCAGCTTTACACATTCACATCGTCATTGGCTTCCGGTAATTAATTTCATAGTAATTTAATTAACGTTTGTTGGTGATATAAAAAGAATTACCAGTTCTTGAAGGATGACAATATCATCCTTCAAGAAAGATTGAAACATTCGCTATTCGCTATTCGTATTCGCGAATTTTACCCAAAAAAAAATCGTATTCGTATTCGTATTCGCAAATAGTGAAAATTGATATTCGTTCCATCTCTAATTTACATATTGAGAACACCGTCACCAGGTAATAGATTTTGAATATTCCTTTTTGCTAATTTTCTAATATGAACATGTTAGCTGAAGATGGTTCACGACCAATAAAACAAAATGACACCCATCATGTATTATACCAAAATCTCATATGCCTCGTATATATGATGAATCTTATCACTGAGAAAATTACCCTTATGTGAGACTTATCGCACTGGACATATCAAAAGCTTTCGATAGAGTTTAGCTAACAATTCGTGATGCTACACTAACCTACAGATTCTACCCTTCAATTTGTTTCTTCAACTCAAGCTCCTTCTCTGATTGTTCCATGGCTGTTATTGTGGATGAATATTGCTTCACTCATAAGCATAACTTTAGCGTTCTTGATGGTTTTGTAATATCACCAAGTTATCTTTCTATTACACGTTAATGACCTTAATATTTGCATATACATATCTCTTCACAGATGAATCCTTATTGTGGTGATAGCATTATTCAATTTATTCATCCCTCTGCTCCTCAACATATTTTAAACAGCATTCTCATACTCTTCGCTACACAATAAATAACCCTTCCGCTTCTCTTAGTATGTTTGTTGTCTCTTTTGCTCTTAAATCTTCTTGGCCAGAACAAGTCGAATATTTTGATGAATCATTTCCCCAGAAGCTAGGCATGTTCCACCATGTCCATGGGATTTTATCCCCTATATAGTATATGACTCCATACAATTTTTGAGTAGTGTCTGTAAAAGAGGGAGGAGTCCAACGATTCTTTTCTCGTGAACTCTCCTCATATGTTCTCCCCGTTATTCTGTTCGATTCTCTCACTCAAGAGTGAACTGTGTTTTCCCTTTAGTTTGTTTTTACACTACAAGTAAACTTTATAACTTACATTCTCAGTCCATCTTTTAATTTTCAAATACCTTAATTAAGCTCCTTTAAACGCTGTATATTATGGCATCATATCTTCTACCTCATTTATAGAACAGAAGAGTATATTCTTTGTAACTAATATATACTTTATACACATAGAGTAGCAGGAGAGATACAATACACCCATCTAATATGAGCAGGTATAATTCCAATGATAATTAGAAAAATACACTGCGTATGTAAACAAAGCCATCCGACAGATCCATTCCGATTATAAAATTTTACCCAAAGATTAAAATATGCCTCGGTAATAGACCCAGCGAGCACAGAGGGTCCACTTTCCAATACAAGCTTGCTAAAGGGTTTAAATATTCATGGGCAAAAGGTAAATCGTTTAAAGGATGGGGGGGGGGGGGGGGGGGGGGCGAGAGGGGGACTGAGTGGCCCCTTCATTAAACAAGCAACGAGTTCGGCCCACCTCGGTATGGCAGCCCCAGGATGTAATTTCGGTAAAAGTTCTATTCGGTACAAAACACTCGGTCAGCATATGATGGTCGAGCCGCATCAATATGTAAAAGACATGGGCTAGGCTGGGCAGGGGGGGGGGGGAAGAGAGAGAGAGAGAGAGAGAGAGAGAGAGAGAGAGAGAGACAGGGAAGGAGGGAGGGAGGGAGAGAGAGAGATATTTACATAGATTTACATATATACACTGGCCACATAGTTGTTATGATCACTGCGAGGTGAGGGAGAGCGATACGAGAAATAGTTCCATAGTATCTCGAAGACCTTTCGGTCCATTCCGTGGGGATGGAAAGAGAGATTGTGAAATGCACTACACTCATTGCAGAGTTTGCAAAAGGGTATCTGCTCAGCTGAGAGAGAGAGAGAGAGAGAGAGAGAGAGAGAGAGAGAGAGAGAGAGAGAGAGAGAGAGAGAAGGGAAGGGGCTTGTAATGGAAAACGAAAATACACCATCAACGCAATTTATAAAATCCTACCAAAGAGAGGGACCACGAGAAGAAAAAAGACACAGATAGAAAAATATATTTAACTTAAAAGAAAAACGAGGGATGAAAAGGGGAATAGGAAATGGGGAACAATGGAAAAGTGGAAAAGTGCAATTGGAGAGAGAGAGAGAGAGAGAGAGAGAGAGAGAGAGAGAGAGAGAGAGAGAGAGAGAGAGAGAGAGGGAAGAAGTTGATAAAATCAGACTCAGACTCAATATTTAATTTCGTAAAAGCTACATAGGATTGTGTACATAGTAAACTATAGTTTGATATGTAGGTGAATAGATAGATAGATAAATATATAGATAGATAGATAAAAAGATATATAGATAGAGTAGGGATCAACAACGCAAATGAGAATAAGAGCTTACGGGGATTCACATCCTGAATTATATATTGGGAGAAAATGCTGGTGTTTGCCCTTGAGGATTCGGTACAATTAATAGTGTGTATTGGAGAGCCGAACCTGCATTTATTGTTTACGTTGTGTGGTGGCCGCTAGGGAGAGAGAAAGAGAGAGAGAGAGATAGATAGAGAATTATTACTACACTATCGTGTTCTATGAGTTACTGTATCTAAGTTATAACCTGTAATTATTGTATTACCACACGTTCAGTTATCATTCTCAATTTATGCTTTCTTATATATAAATATATATATATATATATGTGTGTGTGTGTGTGTGTGTGTGTGTGTATGTGTGTGTTTGTAGTAAAACTCGCTAGGAAAATTGAAGCAATGGAACACAAAGCTTTCGTCTATTTGCTCAAGACATCTTCAGGGTAATAAAAGAAAACAGTTAGTTAATTAAAATAGGACTTCAGAGGCTATCAACCCTGTTAGATTATTATGCCAGCACACTAAGTCAACACTAACGTCAGGACTGGAGCCTCTCTGCAAGAGCTCCAGTCCCTTGACAAGAAAACAAGAGGGGAGTGAGACTTAAATACCCGTCCTAAATCATCTGTGAGTTGCTAACTAGCATATAAATACAAAAAGTGTTGCCCCCCTACTGCCTGTTGCCATATTTTTAAGAACATACTTCTTTTACATACAAAATTAATATCTTACAAAATATATATACCTATACATGTATGCATATACATTGAAATATGCCTAACAATACAGTATAATCTTATCAAATATACAGTACAATTTGCTTAGTGCCACAGTGTGCAGTATTAGTGCCACAGTGTACAGTATTAGTGCCACAGTGTACATTATTAGTGCCATAATGGACAGTATTAGTGCCACAGTGTGCAGTATTAGTGCCACAGTGTACAGTATTAGTGCCACAGTGTACATTATTAGTGCCATAATGGAGAGTATTAGTGCCACAGTGTGCAGTAGTAGTGCCACAGTGTACAGTATTAGTGCCACAGTGTACATTATTAGTGCCATAATGGACAGTATTAGTGCCACAGTGTGCAGTATTAGTGCCACAGTGTACAGTATTAGTGCCACAGTGTACAGGTGCCACAGTGTACAGTATTAGTGCCACAGTGTACATTATTAGTGCCATAATGGACAGTATTAGTGCCACAGTGTGCAGTATTAGTGCCACAGTGTACAGTATTAGTGCCACAGTGTACATTATTAGTGCCACAGTGTACAGTATTAGTGCCACAGTGTACAGTATTAGTGCCATAATGGACAGTATTAGTGCCACAGTGTACAGTATTACTGCCACAATGTACAATATTAGTGCCACAGTGTACAGTATTAGTGCCACAATGTACAGTATTAGTGCCACAATGGACAGTATTAGTGCCACAGTGTACAGTATTACTGCCACAATGTACAATATTAGTGCCACAGTGTACAGTATTAGTGCCACAATGTACAGTATTAGTGCCACAATGGACAGTATTAGTGCCACAGTGTACAGTATTAGTGCCACAGTGTACAGTATTAGTGCCACAGTGTACAGTATTAGTGCCACAGTGTACAGTATTAGTGCCACAGTGTACAGTATTAGTGCCACAGTGTACAGTATTAGTGCCACAGTGTACAGTATTAGTGCCACAGTGTACAGTATTAGTGCCACAGTGTACAATATTAGTGCCACAGTGTACAGTATTAGTGCCAGAGTGGACAGTATTAGTGCCACAATGGACAGTATTAGTGCCACAGTGTACAGTATTACTGCCACAATGTACAGTATTAGTGCCACAGTGGACAGCATTAGTGCCACAATGGACAGTATTAGTGCCACAGTGTACATTATTAGTGCCACAGTGTACAGTATTAGTGCCACAGTGGACAGCATTAGTGCCACAATGGACAGTATTAGTGCCACAGTGTACAGTATTACTGCCACAATGTACAGTATTAGTGCCACAGTGGACAGTATTAGTGCCACAGTGGACAGTATTAGTGCCACAATGGACAGTATTAGTGCCACAGTGTACAGTATTACTGCCACAATGTACAGTATTAGTGCCACAGTGTACAGTATTACTGCCACAGTGTACAGTATTAGTGCCACAGTGGACAGTATTAGTGCCACAGTGTACAGTATTAGTGCCACAGTGGACAGTATTAGTGCCACAGTGTACAGTATTAGTGCCACAGTGTACAGTATTAGTACCACAGTGTACAGTATTTGTGCCACAGTGTACAGTATTAGTGCCACAGTGTACAGTATTAGTGCCACAGTGGACAGTATTAGTGCCACAGTGTACAGTATTAGTGCCACAGTGTACAGTATTAGTGCCACAGTGTACAGTATTACTGCCACAGTGTACAGTATTAGTGCCACAGTGGACAGCATTAGTGCCACAGTGGACAGTATTAGTGCCACAGTGGACAGCATTAGTGCCACAGTGTACAGTATTACTGCCACAATGTACAGTATTAGTGCCACAGTGTACAGTATTAGTGCCACAGTGTACAGTATTAGTGCCACAGTGTACAGTATTAGTGCCACAGTGGACAGTATTAGTGCCACAGTGTACAGTATTAGTGCCACAGTGTACAGTATTAGTGCCACAGTGTATAGTATTAGTGCCACAGTGTACAGTATTAGTGCCACAGTGTATAGTATTAGTGCCACAGTGGACAGTATTAGTACCACAGTGTACAGTATTAGTGCCACAGTGTACAGTATTAGTGCCACAGTGTATAGTATTAGTGCCACAGTGTACAGTATTACTGCCACAGTGTACAGTATTAGTGCCACAGTGTACAATATTAGTGCCACAGTGGACAGTATTAGTGCCACAGTGGACAGCATTAGTGCCACAGTGGACAGTATTAGTGCCACACTGTATAGTATTAGTGCCACAGTGTACAGTATTAGTGCCACAGTGTACAGTAGTAGTGCCACAGTGGACAGCATTAGTGCCACAGTGGACAGTATTAGTGCCACACTGTATAGTATTAGTGCCACAGTGTACAGTATTAGTGCCACAGTGTACAGTATTAGTGCCACATTCTAGAGTATTAGTGTCACAGTGTAGAGTATTAGTGCCACAATGTACAGTATTAGTGCCACAGTGTACAGTAGTAGTGCCACAGTGGACAGCATTAGTGCCACAATGGACAGTATTAGTGCCACAGTGTACAGTATTACTGCCACAATGTACAGTATTAGTGCCACAATGGACAGTATTAGTGCCACAGTGTACAGTATTACTGCCACAATGTACAGTATTAGTGCCACAGTGGACAGTATTAGTGCCACAGTGTACAGTATTACTGCCACAATGTACAGTATTAGTGCCACAATGGACAGTATTAGTGCCACAGTGTACAGTATTACTGCCACAATGTACAGTATTAGTGCCACAGTGTACAGTATTAGTGCCACAGTGTACAGTATTAGTGCCACAGTGGACAGTATTAGTGCCACAGTGTACAGTATTAGTGCCACAGTGTACAGTATTAGTACCACAGTGTACAGTATTAGTGCCACAGTGTATAGTATTAGTGCCACAGTGTACAGTATTACTGCCACAGTGTACAGTATTACTGCCACAGTGTACAGTATTAGTGCCACAGTGGACAGTATTAGTGCCACAGTGGACAGCATTAGTGCCACAGTGGACAGTATTAGTGGCACAGTGGACAGCATTAGTGCCACAGTGGACAGTATTAGTGCCACACTGTATAGTATTAGTGCCACACTGTATAGTATTAGTGCCACAGTGTACAGTATTAGTGCCACAGTGTACAGTATTAGTGCCACATTCTAGAGTATTAGTGTCACAATGTACAGTATTAGTGCCACAGTGTACAGTATTAGTGCCACAGTGTACAGTATTAGTGCCACAGTGTACAGTATTAGTGCCACATTCTAGAGTATTAGTGTCACAATGTACAGTATTAGTGCCACAGTGTACAGTATTAGTGCCACAATGTACAGTATTAGTGCCACAGTGTACAGTAGTAGTGCCACATTCTACAGTATTAGTGTCACAGTGTTAAGTATTAGTGCCACAATGTACAGTATTAGTTCCACAGTGTACAGTATTAGTACCACAATGTACAGTATTAGTGTCACAGTGTACAATATTAGTGCCACAATGTACAGTATTAGTGCCACAGTGGACAGTATTAGTGCCACAGTGTACAATATTAGTGCCACAGTGTACAATATTAGTGCCACAATGGACAGTATTAGTGTCACAGTGGACAGTATTAGTGCCACAAGTTCACAAGTGCCACAAGTCTTTTGAATTTTGTCCTGTCACTCTTTTGGCTTTGGGTGAGACAATCGTTACAGACATCCTGCCTTTTGTCTCCTTCATACACATAAAATAACATAACAAGTAGTAGTGCCACAAGTTCAGTATGTGTGCCACAAATTCAGTATTAGTGCCACAAGTTCAGTATTAGTGTGTGTTACAAGTTCAGTATTAGTGCCACTAGTTCAGTATTAGTGCCACAAGTTCAGTATTAGTGTCACAAATTCAGTATTAGTGCCACAAGTTCAGTATTAGTGTCACAAATTCAGTATTAGTGCCACAAGTTCAGTATTAGTGTCACAAGTTCAGTATTAGTGCCACAAGTTCATTGTTAGTGCAGTAAGTTCAGTATTAGTGCCATCAATTCAGTAGTAGTGCCACAAGTTCAGTATTAGTGTCATAAGTTCCGTATTAGTGCCATACATTCAGTATTAGTGCCACAAGTTTAGTATTAGTGCCACAAGTTCAGTATTAGTGTGTGTCAGAAGTTCAGTATTAGTGCCACAAGTTCGGTATTAGTGCCATAAGTTCAGTATTAGTGCCACAAGTTCAGTATTATTGTTACAAGTTCAGAATTAGTACCACAAGTTCAGTATTAGTGCCACAAGTTCAGTAATAGTGCCACATGTTCAGTATTAGTGCCACAAGTTCAGTATTATTGTCAGAAGTTCAGCATTAGTGCCACAAGTCTATTATTATTGTCACAAGTTCAGCATTAGTGCCACAAGTTCATTATCAGTGCCTCAACGTGTATTGAAGCTTCTTATTAATTGTTTACCTGATATTCGCATTTCGGAGGTTCGTTTTATAAGTTTGGAGGCCCAAAATGTGTCGGAAATAGTTAGGATATACCTCTATACAGTGGGAAAAAAAAGTTGAACGTCCGGTATCATATATCACTGCCAGTTCGTCTGATCCTAGAGTAATGGCTAAAATATAATTATAAGATTAAATAAAACGCGCAATTTATTGTCAGTATTGATGTGTTTGCCGCGATCATTAACCTTGATACATTTTGCAGCCTTGACAAATTTAATGGAACCTCCGAAATACAAGTATCAGGGAAAGAATTAATATAGAGTTTCAGCTCAACCTGACACTCCTTTGAACATGTATGTATCAGCATATATAAGCGCGACTGTACAAGTTAGGATATGCCTGTACACGGTCGGGAAAAATAGTTGAGCGTCCGGCATCATATCTCTCTCCGCCGGCGCTTCTGGTCCATCAATCACAATAACAAAGAATCTCCAGGACTATCCTTCATCCCGGCGAGTGCTCAGCTGGCCCCCCTGATCTCTCTCCAGGCCCGGTTAAATCCCCTCACTGGCTGCTGGCTTCGACCTGATCAGTTGGACGTACAATTACAGACAATAGACTCTACTATGTTGCCAGAAAATTATACTTAAACGTAAGATAAATCGTTGTGTTCGAATTTACTTGCTCTGGGTCAGGTCAGAGGTAGTTATTAGGACTAATCAATATTTGGTGGTTATGCAGCTCACAAGTTGGTTCTAACGTCCACCAGAGTTCTCTTGTGATGCCCACGGATCTGCGGGGGTCTGTGGATGGCGTGGCTGGAAGTGATCTGGTGGGTGCACAGGACAATGACCTCCTCAGTGATATGGGTACTGTGAAGAAATGCTTCCGGCGGCCTGGTGGAGTTGTGTTGTTTTACAAGTTGCTTACTGTAAACAAGGTGAAGGCTTGATTGTTGTAAGCAAGGCCAGGAACTCGCCAGTTGTAAATTAAGTGAATCTCAGGATCCCTAACTCCTGAGCATTGATTTGAGTATTACATTCAGCACTTTCATAATGATTGCCAGATTGTTGTTCAACGACTTTGGTAGTACTCATGATTTGGCTGGAGTTCTGGATAGCGTGTTTGTCAGAAGAAGGGCATTGGTAAATGGGGTTAGTGGCTGGCCGATCTAGTCCACAATGCTATGCTGGATCCTTGGCATCGCTTTACTATTTCTTGTACTCTCAGTACATATTATGGTGATGGCGGATGTGCCGATAACAGAGTCTGGTGAATTGCTTGGATTATCAGATAAAATATGGTTTCATATAAAGAGAGATAAACATATAAATTTGGAAGTCTGAATGTCTCGAAACGGGGAATATTGGTCGATCAAATACATCACATTCACGGTCAAAAGTGTCTTCTAACATTCATATTAATTTTCCTCTATTAGTTTTATGCAAAAATGCTTCTGAACAGCACCGAACAAACCTTGAATATACAGGCTCTATTTGATGGGCATTTGTTAACTTATGAATACAGAGATAACCGAGTTGAAATTATGGGAGGCCGACACGAATTTTTTACCGCTACTATACATACGAATTTTGTGTCCTTCCTGTAGGTGTATCGTATCATTGTCTACCAGCTAAGTTGTGAAAAGGAGGCTTTTGTCCAATTATTATTATTATTATTATTATTATTATTATTATTATTATTATTATTTTTATTTTCCTATTATTATACTGGCCTAACTATTCTTCAAGGCATTTACCAACAAGATTGCTGGTAAAGTCGATGGCAACTCAGCTTTATAACCTCCAAATCTTATCCACCATTAATTATACACTTACAACTAATTTGATTGATTGATAGAAAACATGGCACCGCAACAAGGTCATATGGCGCCGGACAAGCTATAATATACACAGAAAGACTAATAACTAAGCTTCAGGACGAATATAAACCATCAATGTAAAAGCAATGCTATCACTTCAAGTGAAAGAGGCCAGCAAAAATATAAATAAATAAATAAATAAATAAATAAATAAAATAATAATAATAATAATAATAATAATAATAGTGTTTCCAGGGGTACCAGGCCACTTACAATATAGGGGAGGTTTATCTGGACCCACTACTTGTTCATGCTTAGCCCCATTAGTTTTAACATTTAAAGACATTTGCCCCACAAAATTGGCGATTTTAAGACCTTTTGCCTCATTTTTTTTATCAATATTAAGACCTTGCGTGCCATATTGGTGTCGATATTTTCCTGGCGAGCGATGGCGAGCCTGTTAATCTAAAAGGAACCATTATTCTACCGAAATATGTACACATTTATCTCGAAGGGATGTCTTCCGGGTTTTTTTTTTCAGCTTGATAGATGTTTAGGAAGCAAACTAATAACCCCTCTCACCTTATCCATCCCATTTCCATGCCATGTTAATGATGAGTATGGGATTAACCCATCAGTACTGGTTACGTTCTTTTCATTATATTCTGGCAAATACTAGACGATTACATTCAGCTTAGGAAGAACCTCAAACGATTAAAAGGCTACAGAATATCTTATGTAATCATTTGAGCTACCACAGATCGTTCCAAAGCTAAATGATGATTGTAGTGCAGCGGGAATGCTAAGTGTAAAATGGTATGGTCACATGGATGAATCCCGGCTCAGACCAGTAGAATCGTCGCAGGGATCATGTTCTCGATTGCTTTTGTCTATAGTTTATCACACATTAACCCTTTCAAGATACGATGACGCATATGAAAGGCAGAGGCTTAATTGATATAGTCTCTACCATCTTCATTCACACAGATTCTTCTTAATCCGTTCTTTACCGGTGACGTCTTTTTCATTATAGATCAGGTATATTTAGATGATTTTTTGAAGTTTAGGAAGGATCTGTGGTAGTAAAAAGGGTTAAGTGAGAGAGTTCGAAGCCTGTTAATTGCAGGAGGGCCTATTAAAACTGAGTAAAATCGTCTAATAGTAGCCAGAATATAGTTTATAGGACGTCGCCGGTACAGAAGGGGTTAAGCTGTATACAATCGCCTAATGATAGCCATGAAAAAGTGCCAAAATGCATCCTAGTCCTCAAGGGACTCCTTGCCAAACATAAACAACATTTCTGCAGTGTTTTACCACAAAATTATATAATTCTATTACATGTTGACATTTGCAAAATGTGCCACCAATTTTGAGCAGGAATTGAGCCACGTCATTTAGGGGGGTTCGTATTCGAATATTATTACGTGGCAAGTGTGTGGTAATGGAAGTAACAATAGCCTAGAACAAGGTAATGGCTATGGATCGCTTTTAATTTTAATCAGTGTCTGAAAAAAAATTGGAGTCAAGGAATACTGTGAGACACATTCAATTATTGACATTTTCAGTTGCCCTATAGACATACACATACACACACTGGGAGATATATCTATCTATCTATCTATCAATCTATATATCTATCTATCTATATGTATTTAAGGGAACGTTTGAATGGGGCGAACGTCTTACAATTTCAAAAGGAATGGTGCTAAACATGACGGAGAAAGGGGTTTCGAATAAAATCCTTCAAGTGGATATCTCCCCTTAAATCGACAAATGATAACTCGAATTAGATGAAACAATCTATCATAATAGTGAAAGTGTTAATTTAATAGTTACTTCTACTGAACCCTTTGAAGATTGGGACACATTTTGACAGTATATTCTGACTACCTTTAGACGATTTTATCCAGCTTAGGAATTATCTGTGGTAACTAGAAGGGTTATCTTCTAGTAACTAGAAGGAGTATCTCAATTAACCCTCTGACCTCCATATACACTTCCTAATCTGAATACAATAGTCTTATAATTGCAAGGAAACAAAAAATAAATCCATAATTGTATCTTGAGTGGGAATACACCTATTCCATAGATGCTCAGACACTCAGACATACCCACACAATTATATTTACATTTTGATTCGAGGGCATATGTTTTTGTAATAGACCTTATTATGTGAACGAGATTGTGAACTTCGAATGAAAATATACAAAAAGTTAATGTTCTGTGGGACTGTTAATTGTTCAGAATAATTCGTCAGTGTATCATTGTTGTTCTCCCAAGTATTGTTCAGATATTCCGGGAAGGCTTGTACACATTGATCCATAGATACACACACACACACACACACACAAACACACACACACAGAATGTCCAGCTTTTCCACATTTTGCCTCTTCACACACACACACACACACACACACACAATGTCCAGCTTTTCCACATTTCGCCTTTTCACACACACACACACTCACTACACCATGCATACATGCACACACACTCTACAACACACACACACACACAGAATGTCCAGTTTTTCCACATTTCGCCTTTTCACACACAAACACACACACACACTACAACACACATGCACACACACACCTGGCATTCGCCATATTCGCACAACCTCCGCGGTGTGGTGTTTCGCATCACATCGTCAAACATTCGCCCTGCAATCGCTACTATCGGCATCATCAACCGCAACATTCGCCCTGATTCGCTCTTCATTGTCGCACACCATTCGTCATTTTCGCCAAAATATTCGCCACATTCGCACTGTGGTCGTACTTCTGTCGCACTGCAATCGAGGAAATTCGCCTTTTTCGCCTTCATTCGCTTTCATTCGCTTCTGAAAAAACCCTATTCGCCGCGAATTTACGGACATAGAAAAAAAAACACTGTCGCAGGGCATTCGCCATCGAAAAGTCGCACAGTGGGATACCCCCTCTTATGCTGTGCGACTGTGCGACTCGGCGATTGCGAATGAGCTGGGACAGCTTTTTTTTTCTATGTCCAAAAGTCGCCGTTTTCGGCGCCGAATCAATGTGATTTTGTAAGCAAATAAAGCGAAGAACGCAATAGCCGTGCGACAGTTATGCGAGTATCGTGCAATAACATCGAATGTGAGGTGACAATAGCGAAAGTCTGAAGACAATTTGACAGCGATAAGAACGAATTATGCGAAAGTCTTTTTTGACAATTGCGATACCGCTGCAATAATGGTGCACATGCAAGACTACTGGTGCAATTAGACTGAGAATGTTATGCGAACATGCATTGTGGAATGATGGACGGTTGTCGCACATACGTTCCCCTGTTAAATAGGTACACATTGGGAACACACACAGGTTAACATACGGGAACGGAACGTCGACAGGTAAGCACATATGAACACTCGCACTGTACTCCAATGTTTATATATATATTATATATATATATATATATATATATATATATATATATATATATATATATATATATATATATATATATATATATATACTGTATATACCATACACAATTACATCACATAAACACATACAGTACATACGTGTACTTAACACACACACACACACACAAATACACACACACACACACTACACAATTGCCTATGTACTTCCCTCTAATCCACACACACTCACAATTACATTCATACACACATAATATAATAAAACACACACACACACACGCAAGGAGATGGATAGATATTGACATTGAACATGATAGAAACAGTTACAACCCCCCCCCCCCCCCAAACACACACACACACACACACAGATGGATGGATATTGACATTGAAAGGATAGAAACAGTGACACCTCCCCCCCAAAAAAAAAACAAAAAACAAAAAAAACAAAACACAATGGTAAACAAAGGAAGCAGGAAGAGATAACCCCAGATAACATTACATTACACACACACACACACACACACACACACACACACACACACACACACTGTGGGGGATAATATGGCCAGAAGTTATTTCTTACCACACCAATCAAAATAGAAAATAAATAAAAATATAGTATGAGATAGCCTACCTTATGGCATGAACTATAGGAGCAGATGAGGGTTGTTTAGTAGCCTATCTCTCAGAAACCTTAACTAAACATTGTATTAATGGCCATGTATATCAATGACTTAGCTATAGCTAGGGTCCTGGTTTAGTACAGAGGATTCCGGCTTCGGTAGATAAGGGTTAAAGGGTCAGGATGCCGGGCCGGGCGTGTGGATTGTTGCTGGAGAGGTCAAGGGACACGTCCTTACAGTTCAAAAGTTTACTGGCGTCTTATCGGAACTTCAATTTCCGACTCTTAAATAAATTATATACTAATTCGTTACCAAGGGTTCATTCCCTCTTCACTTTATCATATAAATGAAAAATAAGCATTTAATTATATAAATACTAATATAAATATCGTTTCACAACGATTTAGTCAACATTATATCTAGGGGTTGAAATTATCACTACAAATTGTGGATCGCGCCTGCGATCGCTGGAGTTTCAAAACTGATCCCTAATACAGTACCTCTAAATCTAATCATACAAGGTTTTATAACTAATTTAACTTGGCCAAGGTAATCTTATAGTTCTAAATTACTTAATATTTATTTTCCTTTACAATATTTACAATCACCAGGTTCTGGCAGGAAATGGTTCACTCTAATGAGGTTACCCTATTAGAAGGCTGTGGCCCACTACCAAGATACCCTTGTAGTCAATTTATTTCTCACACACACACTTAAGTGCTTCCATGTCTCACTCCCTAGACTGGAACAAGACCTCACGGGCCTCACCGTGTTCAGCGGTAGAGTGTAAAGGCTATCAGCCTATGCCCGAGAGGGTTGGAATATTAAAAAAAAAAAAAAAAAAACACACACACACAGCCTTTTATTTTTTGTATTTGTTTGTGAGGTCCGTTTAGAGAAATGGCAAAGGAAGAGCATGTTAAAGTCCTAGGGAACTGACATGAGTATATGCACACTAATACAATATTATATATATGACGAAAATATGTACATTTATCGCTACCCTGCCAAACTTCTATCACCCTGAAGACATTTGTTTGTATGAATAATATTGTGACTGATATAATTTTGTAGTAACAATACCAGAAACAACATCCACCAAAGGAAATTTGTTACACTTGTATAACGCTCTAGCTAGAACACTATCATTTAACCGATTGTGTTTAAAAAAAAAAAAAACATGTAAACTTCGGACATAGAACAAAACAATCGTTTGTTATTATTTGCCCTATGAAAATAATTCATAATACTTGTCCATCATTAAAATGGTGGTGAAAGGTCAAATAATAATTCTCTGAGTCCAAAAACCTATACAAATATGATACTATGCTAACCGATTTATGTATTTCGGATAATTCTGGATATATAATATATATAAATTAGGAGAGGCATATATCTTGTCCAAACAAAATTTTATCTGCCGAAAGAAACACCAACAAATACGTTATACCTATAAAAATGCTCAAATTCATTAAAAATGTATATGCAGTGATATAGTATACATACCTATATATTTTCACTAGGCCTAGTTAATTTTCGAGTTATTGATTTAACAGCATTGGTTATTTTTCCTGCTCAATATTTTCTAAGAGTGAGTTCAATGCCTAAAGCAGGTGTCACACTATGCCGATTTAAGTGCCGACGCTCCACGACTTAAGGGTCGGGAGCAGGTCTTTGCCTACATCGCCGCGCAACGTGGGTGGGCGCCTACTCAAGAGAGCCGTCGGGAGAAGTCGTCAGGGGCCTCAGGAAAAGTTCGACATGCACAACTCTCATGAGTTGAGTCGGCGGCTAGTAAATTGACGGCACGGGAACGGTAGGCTGGCGTCGTCGGGCGTCGTCCGGTATGCGTCATACGTTACAAGGGCGCCAGCCTGTCTGCGTCAGATGCCGCTTATAAGGTAGGTCGCCTTCAGGCAGCGACCCGGTAACGCCCAGGCACCATCAGAGGGGGAGGGCATACAGTCAGTCCGCGACCTGGCAACGTCGCACGGGACATCGTTCATAGATGGTTTTGGGGGTGTTTTTATTTTAACCTTGATGGAGGTCTAGCGAGGAAACTAAAAAATAAATTAATATATAAATAAATAGACCCCAAAACTCACCACTGTCCCCTTAATCCGATCCCATCAACGAGTGACTATCTATAAACCCTTTCAATAGCGGTGGCGTCTGTTTTGCCATAATTCTGCTTTACTTAGACGATTTTATGCAGCTTAAGAACGGTCTGTGGGAGTTAAGAGAGATAAATGAGAGGAATGGAGGTCTTGTGATTGCTACAGGCCCTTTGTAAGCATAATACAATAACCTAATAGTTGCCAGACTATAACGAGAAAGACGTCACTGAAAGGGTAAACTATAGATGGCCTTGTTTTACCAAATACTAACAAAAAAATAACACTTAATTAAGGGGAGATGGGCGCATTTGTTTGCTCATTTATGGATCTTTTTATTATGTTTTTAGTTTCCTCCCTAGATCTCAAGCTTAACCCCCCCCCCCCCCCCCCCACACACACACACACGTCGCCTCCGACGGATCGGTTTGCCTCGGTCGGGATCAAGTGTGACGGAGTAGGGGTCCAGTGTGACAGGGTGGCTGTCCATCGCCGCCCTACCTCCTATAGGCGCCCCTAATAAGGAGCCTGTCGCCAACCAGTTTGCATGGTACGGCACATGACGCCGCCCCAGCGGTGTCATTTATCTTCCTTAGGTCTTGCATGGTTGCCTCTCGACCCCTTCCAGTTGCCGTTAGGCTGCATGCCCGTCCATACTGCCCGCCCCTCTATCACCCACGATACTCGGCAGTAGTCTCCCCCTTGTATCGCCACTCCTTAAGTCGTGGAGCGTCGGCACTTAAATCGGCATAGTGTGACACTTGCTTAACAAGAACAGATCCAAAAAGAATATATGTTAAACATCGTATATAACCCCCTCCTATACTGATTATACAGGCCTTAAAGTATTGACTGTGCATTTTCCACTAAAACAGCGGACAGGAATAAGCAGCAATAATAAAATATGCATATACAATAGTAGGAGCCGAAAAATGAATGAAATAAGGCCACAAACGTACATCCGAAGTTCTCCTCCGTGTTACGTAAGACTATTGGGAGTAGTCAAATGTATTCATAGGGTTAACTCCAGGTAGGAGTATTAGGACGTTTTGAGTTACGATCCTATATTTATGATAAGGGTTAACTGTTGACTCTATATAAGGCTGACTGAAGGTGTCGATGGCCTTAAGAGATGTAGATATTATATTTTAGTTATAGGTTGATTGTAGATGTTGATCTCAGCTCTCTCTGCTCGTTGATGATAGATTAATCGATTGATTTATATAAGTAGTTATAATGCTGCCACCACCGATTACCATATATATATATTATATTGATAGATATAGGTAAAGGGAATATAATTAAAGATCTCTGGTCCAAAACCAGTTTGATATATATTCAAGTACAAACTGAAATAATATACAGAGTACTAAAACTTAAGTAAGTGAGATAGCCTTCCCTATATTGAGAGGGAACTCTAAAAGGCGACTTGTCTGGCCTGTGGTTATAATCTATCTGCTTCCTCTCAATACCTGCTCACCTATCACCACCCTGGGCCACACCTTCTGGATACAAGATGGTTACCCGTGTTGAGTTACAAGATGGTGGTTGAGAATGTATGAATTAGCGGAATGTTAGCCAGTGTACAGAATCTGAATCATGACAAATCTGACAAGGAGTTACAATGGATGATCCTGTCGACCTCTGAAATGTACAGTTCTTCACACAAATACAGACACAGTAACTAAAACGTCTTAAAATGATATGATAGTTGGATATAATGAATCCATAATAAATAGTATAATCTTGAGATGTAATATGCCCCCAGTAAATTCTTGCTTCCCACAGCAAGGTAGCACTTAAAATTATAATGAGAGTTAGGCAAATTACAGTTAAAACGAGTAAGGTATGATTCTAACTAACTCCATCCCTCGCACATTACCTCTCGGCTCTCCTATGGTCCCCTCGTAGCCCCCTGCAACACGATTCATTATTGGCAAATTAATAATGTCTGGGTGACTACAGAATACAAAGGTAGGCCTAATAGCGAAGCAGGCGGAAGTACATGAAGCTACAATGAAAATAAAAGATGAATATTCACCTACTGTAAGTAAATACATTTTAAGTTGAAGATATAAATTGAAAGTGGAATGGAAATTTTCTAAGTTTTTTATTAATAAAATAAAAGGTTATAGACAAATTATAAAGAACGGATTACAAATTGAACAAAGCAAATACAAATGCAAAGACAATGAATACAAACAAAAATTGTATTAAGTAAAATAAGAGTTAAAATAAGTTTGTCCGGAGTTATCCCAGCTTTCTTGGCAATCATTTTCCATAAGAAATCACTGTATGTCCGAAGTTATCCATACATGTCCGAAGTTTTCCACTTTTCAAGAATACTTCGGACATCATTTAGGATAAGGATAGCTCTCTTATTATGGGGGATAATTTTAGAAGGCTTCCTGGATTACGGCGCACTATCACCATACATCACTTGACTTAGTTAAATCTCTATAATGTCTTTACACTCAGGAAAAATTGTAAAAAAAAATAGAAAAATTTCCGAAGTTACCCCAGTTTATGGCACCAAACAAGATGATAGACATAGCCCTATGATATTTTTGTCATAATTAGAATACTATAATATTGCACAACAGGACATATTCATTGTTTTATTCACAAGTTATTTAGGAATATTCACGAAATAGTAGGTTAGGGCTACTTCATCCACAATATCTCACTCCTTCGGAACTTGTGTCGTGACAATCTCGTCGAGATTGAAGTTATCTGGTAGACTATCGCGTTTATTGCGCTACTGTCTCGCTGTAATCGCCCGGTCATACCAAAAACAGCGTTGCCAATAATGACGGATCGCTGAAATCGCAATGAAGGACGCAATGACATCGTAATAAATCGATATTGTCGCAATGATGTTGCACAATTGTCGCACAATATTCGCAATTATCGTTTGAAGGTCGACCAATTCGCACACCTTTTCCATGAGTTGCGACAAACGAGACCTTGGTGCAAATACTGAGATTCTACTGAGATAAGGTGTGAATGAAGTGAGACAATGCCCGATTATGTCGCATTTGTCGCAGCAGTCGTCCATTCGCAGCCGGATTTTAAACTTTTCAAAATCTAACGGCGACCCTAGCGACTTCTGGGGTACTCGTGGGGGGGGTTTGTGAGACTATTGTGAGAATACTGTGATTGATTGCGACTTTATGGTCGATTAATGCGAATACTGGACATAGAAAAAAACTCTGTCGCAAGCTGTCTCATCGCATTCGAAGTCGCCGAGTCACACAGTGGGATCCCACCATAATTAGACAGGGCCTTTTGAAATAACTATGCCTCACATACACACTCGACATAGCCACACTACAATAACACACACAACACGTGTTTCGGTAATGGTTCCGGTACACTGACTTTTAAATTGAACCATAGTTTGAACTTATAACTCGTGTTATATAAGTTTATTATGAAATATTATGAAGAATTAATTAGGTAAGTATACTGTACATAACCTACTGCTATGTAGATAGTACTTATGATTAAATGATCATATTTCGGTGATTTTTGTCACTCGGAAAATCAGCTGATGAATCTCGGTGCTCCAAATTCACTTGCTTTGAAATTATATTCTTTGTACAAGACCACCCATGGTTTTGGAGGGTTTATTTAAGGCTTAGAAATGTTTTTTTATACGCCGGTATATACAGTATTCTCAGTTTCATTTCATCTGACGGTATTAAATCCCTAATTTCTCGATACTTAACACCTTACGAGCTGCCTAGGCGGTAACTTCTACTACCTGCCAGGTTTTACCCTAAACGAACTTATTTCCGTGCTCTTTTTCATGCATAAACAAGAGCCAGAGCGTAATACAATTATGTATCCCTGAAAGGGCGATAATTGAGCTTTCCAATGACACCAGAACCATCCTTCTATGACCACACGTTCTCTTGCAACGATCGTGCAAGACGAGTGCAAAATCCCTAAAATAAGGTAATTTCCTTACATAATTCCCTGTGTAGCGAGGCAGTGAGTGTGGGTGTGTGTGGAGTAAACGTCAGTAGTCGTGCGGGACCCGTGCCGAGCGGTCGGGAGCCGACCTATGCTCCTCCCACCGCTCGGCTCTCTCTCAGAGCACATTACGTGCTCAAAATTGCATGCTACTATAGCCGGGCCCCGCTCTTTAGGTTGGGGTTCTCTTGTCCGACTATAGCCGGGTGCCGCCAAAGAGGGGTTAACGGAAAAATATGAAACCATGTCTCTGCATCATATTAAGTCCAAGTTTATATTATTAGCACCACATTTCACTACAAAATCTTCAAAATAACTGAAAAATCCTGATGGGAACTTTGCATTATTTTACCGTCAGTTGAAAAGAAACAGAGTATAGTGAGAGACACATCAACAGTCACATAAAAACCCACCTATAGCCTCAGTTCGCCACATATCGCATGTCATTCGTATGGCATTGGCAATAATTCGTCGACACATTCGCTGCATTCGCGCTACTGTCGTCCTTATTCGCTCAAAAAGCAGCGTTGCCAATAATTGGAATTTGCAAATTGGCGAATCAGGGCGAATTGTGCGACTCAAGTGCGAATTGTGCGACTCAAGTTAGAGCCAAGACGAATGCAGTGCGACAAATTCGCCAAAATGTTCAGTTCGCCGCCGTTTTTTGGGTATACTCAAAATTTGACGGCGAATCTGGCGAACATCCTGTCGCCGCCTATCGCTGGGCGCTCGCCATCGAAAAGTCGCACAGTGGGATACCCCCTTCATGCATCCTACTGCGTGTCGTACAAGGCGACTAACAGGGGTATGGCGATAGACTTGTGGGCCAACAGCCATTACTATGCAATAAAGTCTTTATCTTAGCACTGTCTTGGTATGGCACTGCCGAGGCTGGTGGGGTGCGAATAGGTGCTATATGGGACTAAGTCTTACCTGGGCGCTGTTTGGCATCACACCTATGTGGGCAAGTGTTTACATGTTTGGAGCAGTGTTGGGGCAGGACTTTATTGTTCTAAGTCCAAATTGCCTAATATACAGTAGAGTCTTGCTATGGTGCTGTCTTTTTGTAACACTGTTAAGGCTAGTGTGGTTGCAGATACTGCCGGTGCAAGTTCTGCAGTGGAACCCTGTTGAGTCTTGCCGAGGCACGGTTAGCACTATACCGACATCAGCCACAGTGATGACTTGGTGGGGCAGTTGTTACGCTGGCCAGCTTGCCAGAATGTACTCGTAACTCGCTAGCGCTCGCCAGGGCAGTGAAATGGGCTATAATAATCGTAGAACGATGTTCTTTCTTTCTTAGTATTCATGATGTCACAGACAGATCAGTGGTGGTCTTTTTTCTTGTCTGTGACACTTGGAAGTATTTTATATCATTGATAGAGTAAAAGATGTGTAGTGTGAATTTAAGGAGAGAGAGAATGAAGGAGACAGCGAGGTTTATTATGTGCGTGTGTATGTACGTGTGCCTCCCTCGCATGGGTGGAGGTTCCCATGCTCGTGATTGGTTGGCTGGCCTGACACGTCATATGACGCCTGCTCTTCATGACGTAGTCGTCTGTGATTGGAGGTCGCTGTCCTAGTAAGGTGGTGCGGGGCTCCTACCCGCGTGTCTCCCTCAGAGCTTGGCATGGTGTGCTTGGTCCTAGATGTCCCTTGCAATCTGTCCCCAATCTAACCCTCTGTACTACTGTTTCTCTCTCTGAACTTCTTCTTTTCCAATACTTCTTATCTTTACCCAATTACTTATCCCTTCTGGTTCTGCATACGACTTCCATAGTCGGCCAGTCGTATTACCAGCACCAGTTCTCCCATATATGTTTTGCACTAGCTTTAGGGATTATTAGAGTCATAGTCACATGGTATCATAGTATTGGGGTGCTTCTAATTATTGAGTTGTTCTTTCCTACTATTTAATGCTAGACAGTGAAGGGTATCTTTAGTCGTTGTCTGAGTTATGTATGTGGCAAGTCAAAGCCTGTACGACTTCGACGGAACTAGGTAGCCTGTAACCCTTGTGCATATTTTTCCTTTGCGATTGTAGCAGCATACTAGCGAAGAGCTTTTGCCTACTCTTGCTCGTATGCTTGCTACCTCATTTTGTTGACCTTTGTGGAGCGCCAGGGTAAGACCAGATACTTGAGATCTGGACTTACCAAGAGAGCCTCCTAGTCACTTAACGTAACATAAGGGAAATCTGCTCAAGGGGAGACAGTAGGCTACGAGCATGCTTGCGCTCTGCCTAGGTTCCTTGTACCTTTTATGCCACTGCTAGACATTCTTAGTGAGAAAGACAGCATTCTGTGTATTAACTTTAACTGCGTATGCTTTAGGAATTATTCACGCCTTATTTTAGCCTAGGTTGATGCATAGTGCACAACCCAGTTTGGCTGTTACGTTGGCTAAGGAAGTACTGTTTTTGAGTGGCTATTATTAGCGCTGTCACAGAGTTGTTGCACTCCCTTGTTTTAAATATATGTATCCTACTTGTTGGTGTATTTAAGATACACAAGCTTTGATGTCCTGCCCCTGCATTATTTCTGTTCTATATTGATGAGCATCTTAGAGCATCAGACGTTTTCAGAAGGTTCCATATCTGTTTGCTGTAGGACTAGACTTCCAGTGTTTTCATAGAGCATTGAAGAGTTTAGTGTTGAGTACGGACTCACACTAAAGTTAACGTAAGCATATACTCCTTTATTTAATCTTATGATAGTTTATTTAAGCATTGTTATTAGTTAAGAGCATTTTCGTAACGTAAATACTCCTGTTGTGAGTTGGCTTTGCCGTCACCGGAAAGCCTTTGTAGAAGTGCACTAAAACCCAGTTAATTGATACCCCGTTATCCAGTAGATTAACTCTGGAGGGTTTAAGTGTTTTGTTCACCGGCGTAATAGTTCGAGGGTTTGGAATTAGCGTACCGTTGTTGCAGATATAGCCTATCATCTAGTGCATTATTAAGTGCCCTTGTTTATTTCGTAGTGCCGGTCGTAACAAATAGCGACCTTAGTCCAGTATATAGTGAACTGAATATTGCAGGGTTTTTTTGGAGAAATTTTATTGCCATTTGGGGTTGAATTTATTTCTCGCAGGGTTGGCAGTGGACATTGTTTTGAGGATATATGGAACTTGTTGGAGTTATTGGTGACATAGTATTGAACTTAAAAACATCTTCGAATATTTTTTGGTGAGTAAAGCTACGCGAGAGTTTGGCTACTTTTGTCTTGACTTGAGAATTTTTTTTTTTTACTCCATTATGTCACTGGACCGGTCTGAGCATAGTGAGGGCACAGTGCGAGAGACAGGCGAGGAGGTGGAGAAGGTGGAGTTGTTTAACGGTGTTCGGGTGGTGAACAATGAGGAGGATGCTCGGAGATTTTTGGAGGAGCCTGTGTCGGCGGACCGGGTGTCGGGGCTGGACCGGTACGGACTGCAGTGTATAGCCAAGGTCTTAGGGTTTTCTGGTACTAGCGGTTTGTCGAGAATTGAGCTGGTTACCTGCGTGCTGGGTGGGGTGCGTGGGGCTTCGGGTGGAGCGGGAGCTGGGGCACCTTCTTCCCAGCCCCCATTCCACTCAACTCCTATCATGGCGCCCCCTCGGGTTCCGGAGCTGAGTACGTTCCCGCAGGCCGATGTCCGCTGGCGGTTGGGTAAGCCTCTAGGTGACTCACTGGGTGGGTCCCCGGTAGTAGCACCCCCTCCTCAGGGTTTGTCTTCCGAGATGTTGTTTCAGCTCGAGCTCGCCAAACTTGAGCGGCAGGAGCGACAGGCTAAGCATGAGGCTGAGCTCAAGTATAAGTATCAGGTTGAGTCTGCAAGGTATTGTGCCGATATTGACCTAGAGAAAACTCATGTAGAGGTGACGAGGAACCGGGTCGTCCAGGGGGGTCGACCCCATGACCAGTCTCTGTCGCATCTACTAAAGTTGGTTCCAGTGTTTGGTGAGTTAGGAGTTACAGAATTCTTTCTCCGTTTTGAGAAAAAGTGCCGGGAGCACCAATGGCCCGAGGAGAAGTGGGCAGCCCTTGTCTCTTCACGATTGACGGGGAAAGCACTCAAGGCGTACGATACTTTTCCCCTAGAGTCTTGTGTTGAATATGAGGCGTTGAAAGAGGCTGTCCTGAGGGCGTATGAGCTACAGCCAGAGACCTATAGGCTGAAGTTTAGGGCTGTTCCTAAAAGAAAGGAGAGTACTTTCCAGGAACACGCTAGAGAGCTGTCAGATGCAATTGAAAATTGGTTGAGGTCGGAGAAGGCAACTACTTTTGATGCAGTGAAGCAATTAGTGTTGTTAGAGCAATTTTTTAAATGTACTGGCAGTGACTTGACTCTTAACCTGAAAGAAAAGCAACCAAAAACTCTGCAGAAGGCGGCTGAGCTGGCTGACCTTAGGGTGTCATTGATTCATGGGTGCGGGTCTGCACAGAGAGCTGAGGCAGGTAACCAGGGGCATACCACTCCACCCCCCAGAATTAATGACACAACAACTAATTATAAATTTAAGAGTACTGTTGCCAATTATGATCCCAAGTCGAAACCCTTCCCGTTAAAGAAAGGCCAGGGCCCTTCCTCACCTCAAAGGAAGTCCAAGAGCGAAGTGGAGTGTTTTAAGTGTCATGAAAAGGGGTTATTGCGCGCTCATGTCCGAGCACACCGCCTACAGCAGTGGTGTCTCTATTGAGCAACATCGGTGTGTCTTTGAGGTCTTCCGCGTTTGCCCGGGGTAATATGTCGGTTGCGAAGTCACAGTCGGTGCAGAAGCAGCAGGAGGGCTCGTCATCCGTCCGAGATGCTTTTTGCGGTCATAGGGGGCACGGCACTGTGAGGGGGGATGGTGTGGAGCATAGGCTTGAGTTGCTGCGTGATACGGGCACTTCCCAGACACTTATTAAGAACTTCACTGGCAAGCCTATTAACGCAGCTCGGGTTGTGGTGGTTCAAGGTATCAATGCTACGCGGTCTTACCCGCTGGTTAGAGTGGAGCTTTAGGTGGACGGTGTGACACGGGAGTTGGATGTGGGTGTGGTGGAGAAATTGCCAGTTGAGGGGGTCGACCTCCTTCTCGGCAACGACTTTGCGGTGCCCACTTCCGAGGTTCCACCCTTAGTCGTTGCCGAGAGGGCGGCCGACACGAGTAGGGAGGGGCAAGAGTAGCTCGAGAGGTGCCAGATGCCGCAGATGTCGTGTGCTGTCACCAGGTCTCAGTCCGCTCAGGTGTCACTAAGTTTTAGACCAGCGGAGGAAGGGTCAGAAGGAGAAAGTCAAGGCTGGTCAGGTTGAGAGTTTGGACCCAGCGACACTCCTTGGTGATTCGGTACTTGAACCAATGTTGAGCTCCGGAGTGGCCCCAGAACCTGTCCCCCCTAGTGACATGGTAGGGCGTGATGGCACACTGCGACAGAGTAGTTCCCAGGTACAACTAAAAGATCTTAGTCTTGAGAGTTGTGGGAACGGGGCTATTGAACTCGACGAGGATGGGGAAGCATGTCATGTGAACCTGTTAAAGGAGTGTGTAAGGTGCCCACCTGAGCAGCCTACTGCCCCTGTGTTGGTCTGCAGCGGCCAAGGTGGAGAAGGAGAGGGGGGCAGTGGGGCACAGGTGGAGGAAAGTTGGGATTGTCATGACTCGGCGGAGCAGTGGGCGGGGGACACGAGTAGGTTGCTGTGGAAGCGCTTGAGCACCTGCCTGAGCAGCAGCGTGCAGCGATCCAGCCCTGCTCGGTTCATACCCCACTGTTTGTGCCGAGCACCCAGGCCTCACAACTCATGCGGTGCACGATGTTCCGCTGGCAAGTCACTTGGGTGTGAGTAAACCGTTGGCCTCGTTGTTTCAGTGGTTCAAGGTAGGTGACGAGGCTTTGGCATGGTTGTCAGGTCAGGGTCGACCCATGGCTGCTAAGGGTGGTGGTCAGAATCAGGACATTGAGCAGATTGGTGAGGTTGGCTGTGGAGTGGATGCGCCCGGTCGTCGCATAGCCTCCCAATGCTGGTCTAGTCGAATGTAACAGCCCTACCATAGACCGACTGTATCTGGCCGTGGCGCTGAAGGCGGTGATGCTGCGCCGGCAGGTGTAGTCGCAAGGAATGCGGGGGTGCGCATGTACGGTATCGGCGGGGAAGCCTTAGCAATTATGAACTATGGGAATGACTGCACAGGTGGTACAGATTGTCCCTCTCATGACGTGGCTGTTCTAGGGACAAAGGTGGAGAAGGAGGGAGACTATGGTGTAGAAACTATGGTCCCGGCTGGGTTGTGGGAGGGCACTAGGCATGTTGTTCTTCGAGATAAGTTGCAACCTCTTGTTCCTGAGCGCCAAGAGAAGTTGTTTACTAGGCTGTGGCAGTACGTCCGCATGTTTGTTGATTCTCCAGGCCTGATGTATGGGGTAGAACCCGACATGGAGGCTGGAGACAGTGCAAGGCTCAAATTGGCTCCCTACCGTATAAATCCTGCTCAACAGCCTGTCGTGAAAGCAGAGCTAGACTTCATGTTGGAGAAGGGTCTGAGGGATAAAGGATATCGTGAGTGGTCGTTGCCAGTAACTTTGCAACCTGAGTTAAGTGGCAAGATCCGTGTTTGTGTTGATTGCAAGAGTGTGGGTGCATTATCCCTGACAGACGCCTATCCATTACCCAGAGTTGACGACCCCATAGACCGTATCGGAGTTGCCTCGTTTATCACTAAGGTGGAAATAGTGAAAGGTTATTGGCAGGCCCCGTTGCCGGAGAGAGCGAAGAGAAGTGCCAGTCTTGCGATGGACTGGGCAGTTTATCAGTGTCAGGTGTTGTTTTGCTGCCGGAACACAAGTTGGATGTGTGGCATGTTAAGGGCACTGATAATGTTCTGGCTGATTGTTTGTCACGGGAGGGTATGTTTTAAGGAGAGCCCTCGCCGTTAAGTCAGTGTTGGTTTGAGAGTGGAGAAATATTAGGCTTGCCTCTGTAGTGCAAAGCCGCCAAAAACACTACTAAAAATATAAAATACCTCACATAAAAAAAAAATCTTTCTTTTTGATAGTATATAAGTGCAGTATGTTACAGCAAGAATCTAAGACATCCTGTGTTTTTTTCTTAGTAGGCTAGGCTTTGTGAAGCTTGCTCGTTGAGCGTAATATTGATAAGCTATACTATTATTTTGGGGAAGTGTTGTGTAGATTTTTTTTTCATAATGAAGTGTTTTATGTTTGTGATCGTGCCTTGTTTTCACAACTTGGGAGAGTAGCTGGGTGATGCGGGGTTGGTGGGCATTCTGTCTGGTCAGATGTGGCGTTCACCTGAGGCTAGAACGTCCCACATCTTGGGCGGGGTGTTAGGCTGGCCAGCTTGCCAGAATGTACTCGTAACTCGCTAGCGCTCGCCAGGGCAGTGAAATGGGCTATAATAATCGTAGAACGATGTTCTTTCTTTCTTAGTATTCATGATGTCACAGACAGATTAGTGGTGGTCTTTATTCTTGTCTGTGACACTTGGAAGTATTTTATATCATTGATAGAGTATAAAATGTGTAGTGTGAATTTAAGGAGAGAGAGAACGAAGGAGGCAGCGAGGTGATATTATGTGCGTGTGTATGTACGTGTGCCTCCCTCGCACGGGCGGAGGTTCCCACGCTCGTGATTGGTCGGCTGGCCTGACGCGTCATATGACGCCTGCTCTTCATGACGTAGTCGTCTGTGATTGGAGGCCGCTGTCCTAGTAAGGTGGTGCGGGGCTCCTACCCGCGTGTCTCCTTTAGAGCTTGGCATGGTGTGCTTGGTCCTAGATGTCCCTTGCAATCTGTCCCCAATCTAACCCCCTGTACTACTGTTTCTCTCTCTGAACTTCTTTTTTTCCAATACTTCTTATCTTTACTCAATTACTTATCCCTTCTGGTTCTGCATACGACTTCCATAGTCGGCCAGTCGTATTACCAGCACCAGTTCTCCCATATAAACTAGCTTTAGGGATTATTAGAGTCATAGTTACATGGTATCATAGTATTGGGGTGCTTATAATTATTGAGTTGTTCTTTCCTACTATTTAATGCTAGACAGTGAAGGGTATCTTTAGTCGTTGTCTGAGTTATGTATGTGGCAAGTTAGAGCCTGTACGACTTCGACGGAACTAGGTAGCCTGTAACCCTTGTGCATATTTTTCCTTTGCGATTGTAGCAGCATACTAGCGAAGAGCTTTTGCCTACTCTTGCTCGTATGCTTGCTACCTCATTTTGTTGACCTTTGTGGATCTTTGTGACCTGTATATATCGTTGTTCTCGAAGTCTTGCTGAACGTCTGAGGTGCTGGTTTTGGGTTGAAGGGGAGGGGTTCCTTGAACGATATGTTGTTGTCCACCCACCAAGTGCTAGACAAACTATAAGAACATTTGAAAATATACATAAGAAAATCAATAACTGTGAAAATGCTGTCATACTCAACTCTACTTGCATTAAAGAAAATCTGCTCCCCAAATTCACAAATATATATATATATATATATATATATATATATATATATATATATATATATATATATATATATATATATATATATATATATATATATATATATATATATATATATATATATATATATATATATATATATATATATATATATATATATTATATATATATCCACCTGATCATCTGGAGAAGGTGTACGAGAGCGAGGTGGAAGGACAGAGAGGGACCGAAAGAGAGGTGGAACGATGGAGTGAGGAAGTATATGGATGAAGGCGGTGCTGGTTGGGAGGAGGGGCGTCGACTGACTGGGGATAGAGGTGCATGGGGGCGGTTCTTTCGTGGCCACCCCTTCGGGGATCACGGCATCAGGCAATAGATAGATAGAGAGATAGATCATCTGGAGGCTCTGCGAGATTCCTGAGAGTCGAAATGAAGGCTTCAGCCAGGGCCGGCCGGCCCAGATGGTCCGGAGATCTATGGTAACTATATGGTACCTCTCAAAAAGAGCAAAGAAGACGAAGTGTTGACTGATACGTAGACATTTAAATATAGATACGTCAAAGAATGAGAGTGATTTGTAGAACGCAGTTGATATGATGTTCAACAAACTGCTGTATTTGTAAACACATACACACACACACACACATACTGTTCACATATGTAAGCGACGGTGTGTATATCAATGCAAACGCAAATTATGCATGCTAATAAGGTTAGAATAAGTACATATAATACGTTGATTTAGTGACACTGAGTAATTCCTTATACACTATCTGAACAATGGTTTGGATGATTAAATTAACACCATGATAATAATCCTGCCCAATAAATGAACTATCACAGTAAGTTAATCTAAATATACAATGTATTCCTTCAGGTACAGTCAATTGCATTTCCTTTCAAAACATCATATACATTTTTATCAAAAGCTCATCGTATACCATATAAAGGAAATACCTCGTCAGAGTGAGGTTATATACTTTTTTTGGATTGATATCACAAGTATTAACCCCTTCAACATGATGAAGTCATTTTCGCCTGATCTGGTTAGCATTAGACTATTATCTTTAGCTTACAATCTACCTCTAGGACTGAAAAGGGCTAAATACGATCTCAATAAACACAATAACTTAATAACATTATTGTGTTTATGTTTCATAAAAAACACTATTTTTAGCCAGAATAAAAGACAAAACAGACGTCATAATGTTGAAGGGGTTAAAAACTATACTGTAAACAAATGATCACTTATTTGTAACAAAAATGGTACATGTAAACAGTGTTCTTGGGTTTATGTGTTCATATCAGAACACATAACCTATTAGAATACTCTGGTGACCGGAAAACTCAACCAGTAGCTCTCAACCAGTTCCAACTCAACCAATACTCTTAGGTTAGGTTAGGTTAGCTAGAGTTACGTTAGGGTTTCAATTTGATACAGATTATTTCGCCCTGGTCGATTTGGTACTGGCTGAGATCTACTGGTTGAAATAGTCTACTGGTTGAATTATCCGGGAATCGAAGACTCTTTATGTGTGCCATTTTGTTACAATTAACTGTTCAGTTTTAGAGTAGAGTGGAGACCTAAGTATATATTACTTTTAATCCAACCAAACCAGTGAGCTTTTCCCTTTAACTTTGTTTCCTTTGAACATGTAATCATGATGAGAGGGCTTATTTTTCTCGCGGAAAGAGAAAACTTGCTAAACAATTATATATTGTTTACTAATTAATGTCAGTTTTGTTTTGTTTTAATGTCATCATTTACATAGGGTAAATTAGCCAAATTATAAGCAGTAGTCCAATTTTTACACTAAATCGATACACAATATATCTCCCCCCCCAAAAAAAACAAAAAAACAAAAAACACACACACAAACAAAAAACATGAGTAGAAATATATTGTAACCCATTGAGAATATATTGTAACCCATTGAGAATATATTGTAACCCATTGAGAATATATTGTAACCCATTGAGAATATATTGTAACCCATTGAGAATATATTGTAACCCATTGAGAATATATTGTAACCCATTGAGAATATATTGTAACCCATTGAGAATATATTGTAACCCATTGAGAATTAGGATAGTTTGGCAATCATTACGCGGTTTTTCGCAGTTTAGGAAGGACCTCTAGGAATCTAAGAGGTCGAAGCAAACTCGATTATGCCTCTGACTCTACAGGTCTTTCCTGAGCTGAATAAAATCGTCTAATGCTAGTCAAAATAATCTGCTAAAGCGCTCATCTTCATTTTATTCCAGTTGCCAGTAGATATATTTGAGGGGGTGTTTTTCTGGACCCCCTTCTCCCTCATGTTTAACCTCATTCGTTTTGAGATCTTAAGGCGTTCGCCTCATTGTTTTGACCTTTTGACCAATTTATATGTCAATATTAAGACCTTTCATGACATATAGGTGTCAATTTTTCATGGTGAGCGATAGCGAGCCTGCAATATAGGAGGAACCGGTCTCTGGCAGGTGCATTTCCTATCGAAAAATGCAAATATCCGCTCGGTTACCATAGTCTCTAGCTCACTCATATAAATTTGTGGATTTCACTTATTTCTAATTATGGAAGTACATCTCTGGAAACGAATTTATGACTATATTCTTCTATAAATCAAGTACAAAACTATGTATTATTTATTGAGAAGTAAGTTATATCCAAAAATCACTCCAGATAGTTATAATTGCATACAGAAAAATATAGGGGTCCACGAACTTTTATGAATGGGCTTGATACTATGGTGTCCGACTGTTTTTGTTTAGTTCCAATGGGAATCTTTGGGGTAAATATAATAAACTTGATGGGTGTCTAGGGAGGAAACTAATTGATTGATTGATTGTTTATTTTATACCCACAAAAGGGTTGAGACATCACATTAATTGTTAGATACAGCAAAATAATGTAATTTAAGTATTAACATGAGGTACTTGATTCATTCAATCAGAAGATGCATAACACTGCACTATGTGCCACCTCCTGAAGACTTAATTGAATTTAGGGAGAGCATTTTAGAGTTGGAGAGATTAAATAATAATATTAACAATAATGATAATAATAATAATAACAATAATAATAATAATAATAATAATAAAATTTATAATAATAATAATAATAATAATAATAATAATAATAATAATATTAATAATAAAAAAAATAATAATAATATTTATAATAATAATGATAATATTAATGATAATAATAATAATGACAATAATAATAATAATAATAATAATAATAATAATAATAATAATATCAGCTTAAACAACATTTGTGGAAGTCTGAGAGTTACTTGGGAAGGTTGTTCTAAATCTGTCTAAATTCGCTTAGTAATAGCCCAGAGTAAACGAAATTGACGTCATCCCATAGAAAGGAGTATTCATGCGTATTCTGTAAAACATTTAAATGTATAAACATGGTAATTATAATATTTGGATATGTTGACTCTGATTTACCTTTTTATCCAGCCAGTGTCACACGAGCACCTTTGCCAGCGATTTTTGATGAGCAAGTTATTTTCTTCCCCGTATAGGCCATTGTCTACGTTATCGGAAACTAGAAGATTTCAGGAGGCTGCAATACGTACGATATTACTTTACAAATGAAGCATTGGTGATGGGCTGGTCTATCAGAGTGAGAACTGAGCGATCTCTGCCATACCCATAGCTTACTCTGACTGTTCCTTTTACTTATATATCTTGTAGATCTCGAGTGACGGCGTCTCTTCCGTGGATTGACCTCCCAATCTACCAAGATTGGAAGCCAAAGTGTCACATTTTTCCCTTGCCCCTCAACTTTCTCTTCATAATTGCTGAGGGGCACAGGGCCCTGGGTGGGGCTTTGGTTTCCCGGGCGTTTCCGCATCCTCCTCAGCTCCCCGCCATGGAGTGGCTTCGGTCACCCAGGCTTTATTGAGGTCGGCAGGGAGGGTTCTGTGGGGGCGCTCGGTTATGGCCTTGGCCGTGCTCGGGGCCTTGGGGCTGTTCGGCCAGGCAGCTTGGGGAACAACAACAACGACAACAACAAATGAAGCTGCCACACCACAATTGCCTGTACATATTTGACGGAGAGAGCGCTGGTGTGACGCCAGCTTCGATTATTATTATGTTTTTTACACCAACCAACTTCACATCTAAACTCAATGAATGAAATCAACAAATACATGTGGCACTCCGAGGACTCGAACCTAGGATACTCACATCGAAATTTCGCGCACTATGCATTACGCTATCAAGACAGTTAAAGAAATATGGACAAGCCTACGATTTATTATGCAGTTTCGAATCCTGTATATTAATCTGAGCATGTACATAATTATATTCCAACTGCGCTATGGTAGCCTAATGTATAGACGAATGGAAGAAGTAATTAATGGGGCACTTAACCACTTGGAAAGGTCTCGCTATAAATTGCTCCTGAACCAGAATGAATTATTATGTGTTTTACACCAACCAACTTCACATCATAATAGGCGGTTTTAGTATGACCAATATTTCTCTATATGGGTATATTATTTTGTGCCCTATAACTACCATATCCATACCCATTATTATTTAATTAGTATATACAATATAAATATAACACTTAACACTCTCTGATCCGACGTCTTGTAGGTTATTATGATATGTTGTAAAATTATCATTGAGGATTTTTATTGTGTTTGCCATTTCCAACCAATGCACTTTAGTTAGTCCCCTAGGCTAACACAAATATCTTCCCAGACTTCCTTCAAACTAAAGAATGGCCAGCCAGGCACCATTCAAGCTAAATTTGTACATTTTTGTATTGCAAATGTCCCGGTCGAATGCTGATTTCATCACATTCAGGTGTCGATTTTTTTTCTTGGCGAGTGATAACGAGTCTGTAATGGCTCACTGTCGCTCGTCCATGACAAAAATCTGAATGGGGTGAAACGTCTTATTATCGCCAATATAAGGGGGCGAAGCGTCTTAAAGTCTCCAAAGTAATGGATCGAAACAGGATAGTCCCCCCAAAAAACTCCCTCGGACCAAGTAAGTTTATTATTACTTCCCTCCTTAATTCGTGGGTGCTGCGTGTCCCCCGTAATCCATCATCGTCCGGCACCCCATCACTATCTTCTTGACGTTAATAACACACACAAGGCACTTTCTGTATAAACTCACTACCTTTTATTTTGTCTGGTATCCAAGTTGATATACTGTTGTTTTGTCTGTCTTCAATTTGATATATTTTTGTTTTCTTTGTATTGGTTTGTTTATGTACTGCTATGGAATTTGAATATATTGTTTATAAAATAGATTTATTTATATATTTGCTATAAAATTTGAGTTTAATATATATATATATATATATATATTTGCTATGATATTTGAGTGCTAATATATACAGTATATATTTGCAATACAATATGAGTGTGTATATACATTTGCTATGCAATTTGAGTGTTTATATATATATATATATATATATATATATATATATATATATATATATATATATATTTACTATTGAATTCGAGTGTATATATACATTTGCTATATAACTTGAATGTTTATATATATTTGCTATTGAATTTGAGTGTTTATATATACAGAATTTTGCTACATAATTCGAGAATTGATATATATTTGTTATAATATTTAAGAGTTCATATATATATACTATTTAATTTGAATGTTATATTCATACTATACATGTAACTTACCAACTATCTGTGTTAATTTATAAGCATGCACATATATAATTATAGTCTATGTGTAAAGTGGAACACATGAGATATTAGTTCACATTGAACTGGACTGTTTTGATATAGACCATTATATTGTCCATCATTAGATATACACGTAACCCAATTAATTACTAAAAGGTATGCACACAAACACATACACACTTATCCCTGCACATACATGCATACATACATGCATATATACAGGGGAGGTGTGGTGGAGGGGTCTTGCCACTGGACTGGTAATCCAATGGTCCCGGGTTTAAATCCCGATGTATCAATGGGAAGATATTTTATTGGGATGGAATTTGTACTGTAACTAGTATTAGTGCATTACTAAAAAAGCCCACCGAAACACCAAAACAAAATACCCTCGTTGTTCCCTGATTAAATAGCACTATATGAATATTCTCATATTCAATATAGGCTACTGGGGGGTCAATGCCAAGTGAGTTCATTGCTCAATAGGTGGTGTTCTGAGAGTGAGGGTCCGAGTCTAGGAGATGATACAGTGAAGCACTGGGGCAAAGCAGCTTAAGAGATGGGGCTGCTTTGAACCATGAGTGAGCAATCAAGCCCCATGCATCCCTCGAAGGCAAGATGGCAGGGGCTGATTGCAGCTGAAAGTGCTTCACATGACTCACTCCCTAGACTGGAACGAGACCTCACGGGCTTCACCGTTCAATGTATAACGGATGAATGTACAGGTTCTCAGCCTATGCCCGAGAGGGAGTAGTTGGAATATAGAAGAAAAAAACAAAACATACATACATACACACACATACATGCAAACAAACACATACAGTAAATACATTCATAACATACATACACACAAAGTCCTATGCACACATACATTCACACAAACACAAACGCTCACAGCAACACACACACACACACACACACACATTATCTGAGTAATATGTATACAAGGTAGTACTGCCTGCTTTGAGTAATATGTATACAAGGTAGTACTGCCTGCTTTGAGGTTTATCTGAGTAATATGTATACAAGGTAGTACTGCCTGCTTTGAGTAATATGTATACAATGTAGTACTGCCTGCTTTGAGGTTTATCTGAGTAATATGTATACAAGGTAGTACTGCCTGCTTTGAGGTTTATCTGAGTAATACGTATCCACCTTGGATGATTCCGGTGCTATTCCTCCCTCTCCGCCCTCCTCTCTCTTACTTATGCCTAATATCCTAATCTCTTCTAAAGATGTACTTTCTACCCTCTCTGGGCTTAACACTAATAAGGCGTACGGTCCGGACGGTGTTCCTCCTGTTGTTCTCAAAAACTGTGCTTCCGTGCTGACTCCCTGCCTAGGCAAACTCTTTCGTCTCTGTCTATCCTCTAACGTCTTCCCTTCATGCTGGAAGTTTGCTCACATTCAACCTGTCCCAAAGAAGGGTGACCGCTCTCAACCCTCCAACTATCGTCCAATTGCTCTTATCTCTTGTCTTTCTAAGTTTTTGAAACTATTCTTGCTTCCAAATTTCTTAAGCATTTCTCTTCTCATAATCTGCTCTCAGATCGCCAGTATGGCTTCCTTAAGGGTCGCTCTACTGGTGATCTTCTTTCATATCTTACTAACTCTTGGTCATCCTCCTTTCGGGACTTCGGTGAGACTTTTTCTATTGCACTAGACATATCGAAAGCCTTCGATAGAGTCTGGCATAAATCTTTAATTTCTAAACTACCCTCCTTCGGTTTCTATCCCTCCATCTGTGCCTTTGTCTCTAATTTCCTTTCCGGCCGTTCCATAGCTGCGGTTGTGGACGGCCATTGTTCACTTCCTCACCCTATAAACTCCGGTGTTCCTCAGGCTCTGTCCTATCTCCTATTCTCTTTCTAATTTTTATAAATGATCTCCTTAACTGTACCTTAATTCCCATCCATTCATACGCAGACGACTCAACCTTACACTACTCCATTAGTTTTTCAGAACGCCCCAGCCAGCAATCCCTCAACGACAAACGTAATGAAGCCATAGAACTCTTAAATTCTGATCTAAATACTATTTCCAATTGGGGCAGAGAAAACCTTGTTAACTTTAATGCTTCCAAAACCCAATTTCTCCATCTATCTACCCGTCAGGATCTCCCAGCGGACTATCCCTTATTCTTCAACAATACAAAAATCAACCCTTCATCTTCTCTCAATATTCTTGGTGTCTCTTTTTCTCTGCTCTCATTTGGAAGGACCATATTACCAGTCTTGCTAAGGCAGCCTCCCAGAAGCTGGGTGTGCTCAACCGCCTTAGGGGGTTCTTTTCCCCTGCACAGCTTCTTGCTCTGTACAGGGGCATAGTGCGCCCTTGTATTGAGTATTGTTCACATGTGTGGGAGGTTCCTCTCACACACCGCTCTCCTAGACAAAGTTGAAAGGAAGGCCTTTCGTATCATTAACTCCCGTCCACTCACCAACTCTCTGCAATCTCTCTCTCTCCGCCGCAATGTTGCATCTCTCTCGCTATTCTATCGCTACTATAATAATCAGTGTTCCTCAGAGCTATCCCAGTGCATACCACCTCCTTTACGTAGGACACGTGGTACCCGTCTTGCAACTCAATCCCACCCCTACTCTGTGCAACTCTCCAACCCAAGAGTGAAACGTTACTCTCAAACTTTCTTCTACTCAACATCTGAGCTCTGGAACTCTCTCCCAGAATCAGTCTTTCCCTCTTCCTATGACTTAAATTGCTTCAAACTCCGTGTGTCCAGGCATTTTGACTCGAACGTCCCTTGATTTTGGCCCTGTCACTCTTTCAACTATGGGGGAGGCACTCGCTATAGGCAGTTATGCCTTTTGCCTCCCTCAATCACATAGAAAAAAAAAAAAAAAAAAAAAAAAAAACAAGGTAGTACTGCCTGCTTTGAGTAATATGTATACAATGTAGTACTGCCTGCTTTGAGGTTTATCTGAGTAATATGTATACAAGGTAGTACTGCCTGCTTTGAGGTTTGCGAGTTGAAACCTCTTTAATTGTGTTGTAACTTGCCTTTACTTATACACACGTCTTGCATAATATTAATACAACCACATCTCATATCAATTATCAAAGTTCTACCTTGCCGTTTTCTCAAATTCGAATTATGGTCGTCCATCAGTGTAGCGAGTAGATGGAAATAGTGGTAGGGGCGGGGAGGGGGGTATAATTATGACGTGTGAGTGAAATTAAACCCCTACACCATCATTACGAAATGTTCATCATATTATGGTTACCATTAGACGATTCTCTTTAGTTTTAATCTATTTCTACGACTCAAGTGAGTAAATACGGTCTCAATAAACCATCTTACTAACATAGGTCCTTCTGAAAATGCAGAACATCATCTCATTTTAGCAAAAATCAAAGTTAAAAAGGCATCATGGTGCTGAAGGGGTTTAAATAGGGGAGGGGAATTAATTTGACGTGTGCGTGAAATATATATAAGGGGAGTATTAGTTTGATGAATGGGTGAACTTTAATTAGGGGGGTATTAATTTGACGTGCGGGTGAAGTTTGAATATGAGTAGGCCCTGTAGGGGATATCTATTTGATGCGTGGGTGAAGTTTGAATATGAGTAGGCCCTGTAGGGGATATCTATTTGATGCGTGGGTGAAGTTTGAATATGAGTAGGCCCTGTAGGGGATATCTATTTGACGTGTGGGTGAAGTTTGAATATGAGTAGGCCCTGTAGGGGATATCTATTTGATGCGTGGGTGAAGTTTGAATATGAGTAGGCCCTGTAGGGGATATCTATTTGATGCGTGGGTGAAGTTTGAATATGAGTAGGCCCTGTAGGGGATATCTATTTGATGCGTGGGTGAAGTTTGAATATGAGTAGGCCCTGTAGGGGATATCTATTTGATGCGTGGGTGAAGTTTGAATATGAGTAGGCCCTGTAGGGGATATCTATTTGATGCGTGGGTGAAGTTTAAATAGGGAAGGAGGGGGTATTGTTTTGACGTGGGAGTGAAAGTTACATACAGGGGTATTAATTTGACGTGCAGGGTGAAGTTTTAATATGTCTATCTATCTATCTATTGCCTGACGCCGTGGTCCCCGAAGGGGTGGCCACGAACAAACTGCCCCCATGCACCTTTGTCCCAAGTCAGTCTATGCCTCTCCTTCCAACCAGCACCGCCTTTATCTATATACTTACTCACTCCATCCTTCCACCTCTCTTTCGGTTTACGTCTCCCTCTCTGTCCTTCCACCTCGCTCTCGTACACCTTCTTAGTCATTCTCTCGCTTCCCATACGTTCCATATGGCCGAACCATCTCAAGGTGTTCCTTTTCACACTTTCCAGCGCATCTACCTCCACACCGCACCTCCTTCTTACTTCCTCATTTGTCTGTCTATCCCTCCATGTAACTCCGCACACACTTCTCAAGTAACTCATTTCCACCCCTCTCACTCTTGGTCTAAGTCTTTTCTCAAACGTCCATGCTTCGCTTCCGTAAGTCAATGTCGGGATTACCATACTGTCATGCAAAGACTTCTTCACTTCCATACTGACCGCCCTATTTCATGTTACTGCTTTCAGCGTTCCTACAACCCTCTTCCCCTGTTGTACCCTCTCCCGAACTTCTTCATCCATAGTCCCATCTTTACTCAACACACTGCCCAGATACTTAAATGAGCTGACAATCTCCATAGCCTGACCATTCAACTTCACCTCACACTCTGTGGCTTCACCCCTTTCGAAGACCATAACCTTGCTCTTCCCAACATTTACCTTCAAATTCCGTTTTTCGCACACTGTTCAAAACACATTTACCAGACCCTGCAACTCCCATTTATTATCGCTCATCAGAACTGTATCATCAGCAAACAGCAGTACAGGCAGCCTCCACGTATTTCCCTCCCTTATCAGCGATACACCAACATCCACTGCTCTTCCTTGTATTTCTTTCATGACTCAATCCATATATTATACAGTAAACAACCATGGAGGACATCACACATCTCTGTTTCAACCCAACATTCAGGTCAAAGAACTAGCTCTGCTCATTCTCCACACTTACTGCCGCCTTTGCACCCTCATACATGCTCTTCACTGCTTTCAGCAACTTGCCATCTACCCCGTATATTCTAAGTACTTTCCACATACCTTCTCTATCCACTCTGTCATAGGCCTTCTCCAAGTCCATAAAAGCAACATACAGTTCACCTTATGTTTCTTCTCCAGATATTTCTCCACAACACAATTCAGGGTAAAAATCTGATCTACTCATCCTCTTCCCTTCCTAAAACCTCCCTGTTCGTCACCTATCCATTTCTCCGTTTTCACTCTCACTCTCTCAATCACCACCCTACTGTACACCTTCCCTACTACGCATAAAAGACATATTCCTCGGTGGTTACCACACACTCCTCTTTTCCCTTTACCCTTATACTGTATAGGGGGACTATTATGCTGGTCTTCATCAGGTGCACTCCCCTTCTCCCATGCTAGTTTGCACATTTTCCATACCCATTCGATCACTATCTCACCACCATACTTCAATATTTCCCCACACACTCCATCTGTTCCTGGTGCTTTCCCCAACTTCACTCTTTTCATGGCTTACCACACTTCTGACCTCCTGATCCCCACCTCCTCCTCCACTACTTCTCTTCTTCTCTCTCCCATACCCCATCCAACTATGTTTGCTGGCGCTTCATTCCTTACATTTAGCAACTCGTTGATGTAGTCCCTCCATCATTCGACTCTCTCTTGCTTCTCGGCTAGTATTTTCCCATTCTTATCTTTCACACCCTTACTGTTTCCCTTGCTACCTTCCCTAACCTTCTTGACTTCTTTCCAGTACAGTTTCTTACACTTCCTCCATTTTACACTGAGATTGCTTCCAAATTCCTCATCTATTCTTCTCTTACTTTCCTTCACGTATACTCTCTTCACCACTCTCTTTCTCTCCACGTACCTCGCTCGTTTCTGACTCTCCAAATCTTCATTCCGTCTACTACCCAATCACTCTCTATATGCTTTGTTCTTGTCTTCCACAGCTACTTTTACCTCTCCTGTCCACCATGCTGTACCTTTCACTCCCCTCCCTCTTCTCCTTATTCCACACACCTCCTCACATGCTGCACAGATCTCTTCCTTAACCCGGCAAGCGCTATAGGACTAACGGAAGGCTTCCTATAGGGAACGCGATAGGCCTCACGGAAGCAAGACCATAAAAAAAGCCTTCTATAAAAAAAAAGGGCCTATCAAAACAAAGGAATTTGTCTCTAGGTGAGATAATTCCCCTCCAGTACTCATCCATGTAAATCTCACCCACCCCCCTCCCCTCCTTCCCCACCTTATTCCCCCCTCCCTCCCCTCCTCAATTATCACCTATTTTTCCTCTTATTATCATCATTTATCGGTTATTTTTCTCTCCCGCGATAATGTAGCACAAGCGGGTTGCAGAAAAGATAGTTATGCAACACCCAGACACCGGCCCACACCGCCCCGCTCGTCTCAGTTACCTCACAGACAGCGAGAGAGGAGGGTTGCCTGTGGCTCTCTCTCGCCTGAGATTATGACCGGGTGGCCAATATCTTCGTTTTTCACCACCCAAATGCTTTTCCCATTTATTTTAGCACTCTTGAAGGTTCATATATACATCATATATGTAAAATAAAAGCATACCGAAAACAAATAATGCTCTATATTGTAAATATAACGAATTCTGTCAGAATCCAAGGCTAGAAATGCACAAATAACTACCCTAGCCCCTAGGTCTATTTAGCGCTTGTCAGGTTAAACACCTTGCTCATCTCCTCCACTTCCTCCATATCTTCCAGGTCGAGCCCACCTAGTCGTCTTTCTACTGCTTCCCTGTACTCTTCCCTGATTTCTTCCTCCTGTAGCCTCCCCACCCTGCTCGCCATTTCACCTTCCTCTCGCCTCCCTCCAGCTCTCCTTACCCACTTCTTTTGTATCCTAATTATAGCTACTACTACAGAATGATCAGACAGACCCCCCCCCCAACACCCATATACACCCTAGCATCCAGCACAGATTTCTTCATTCGTTCATCCACACACATATGTAATCAATCAGTGCCTTTCGTTCCACCACTGTCTTATCCTTATCCTTCATCTTCCACACCACTTTCCATGTGTACCTGTGTATCATTCTGTGTCGGAAGAAGGTGTTGGCTATCCACAGCCTCTTCCCCACACATACGTCCACAAGTGCACTACCATTCCCATTCACCTCTGACGGTATCCCCCACCCTCCCACCACTCCATCAACTTTCCTATCACCCACCTTCCCATTCATATCCCCAATCAGAAATATTCTTTCGTTCTTGTCAAACTTATCCAGGAACACCTCCGCATTCACCCTGAACTCCTCTTCCTATCTTGCAAGTTTATCCTCTGTCGGAGCATACATACACACAATCACCCATGTTTGTATTCCTACTTTCATTCTCACCCACACAATTTTTGAACCCATAGACCCATAGTCTCTTACACGCTCCTTCGATTTGTTAATTACAAACAAACACGCACCTTCGCTCGCTGATCCCTCACTCACTCCAGCTCACACACCCATTCCACACTCCCACACTCCCACTCTCTCACATCTGTACCCCTCAATTTGGTCTCTATCATTCCACATACATCCAGCCTGGAATTCACTAACACTTCCAGTACCTCTCTCTCTTTTGTGCCATCATTCATGCCTCTCACATTCCACGTTGCTATTCTAAGATTGTCCGTAAGATTGTTCATAGTCAGTCGCGGTTCATCAACACAGGGTCCGTCCGCATCCAAGGCTGTTTGTTCGTTTTTCGTTGCTACGTATTTTTCACGGGTGGGGGTCGCAAGCCCACCGACCCAACCTCTTTAGTCACCTCTTACGACACGACACGCAGAAGGCATGTAGGGCATATTCTAATCCCTTACCACCAGGGGCAATTGAATATGTGTGGGGGTATTAATTTGACAAGTGGGTGGAGTTTCAATAAGGGAAGGGTTATTTATTGGACGTGAGGGAGAAGCTTAAATAAAGGGGGAGGGGTTATTAACCTAAGAAGTGCACACCGTATGTAGTGAACACCATGCCCTGGTGTGGACCTATTTCACTGTTCCATCACTAAAATCGTTATTTTACCATAAATATCATTAATACTTATCCATATGCGCCTATTTTACGTTTAATATGAAGATATTAACATGTTACAACAATAAAACAAGTGGAAACAGTGTTTGGCTGGTCAAAATCGCGAAATGAGAGCGAAAGTTTCATTCATTAAGTGTGAGCCAGCCTGGCCTACATCCGCCCCTCACGATGCCTGGAAAGACACTGACGTCTCTCTCCTTATCTCTCGCTCTTTCTCATGCTTGGTAACACATATGACCACGCCCTGCTAGCAACTCGCTATTGTTAGCACGAAATTAGACCACCGAATAATGGAATAACAGGGAAAATAGGTGATAATGGAAGGGTGGGGGGGGGGGGGGAAAGGAGGGGATGTGGAGGAAGTGATATGTGGCATGGCCAAGGGGCAAAACAATAAAAATAAAATAAAGTAGGTGTGCAGTTTTCGCATTACCAAAAAAATTAATATAAAAAATGCATACGCAACTCTGCGACCTATAATTCTGCAAGTAGGTATATATTTTAGGTATATATATATATATATATATATATATATATATAATATATAATTACATTTATGAACACATTGAATCTTAACCATTGGAATATTTATCTATAATAAGGTCAGTGTAACACTATTTTGTAGCATTTTGAATATGGTGTAATTCAAATTTAAAATATACATAAGAAAGAAATAGTAACCATAATATGTGACCTTCACCATTCACCTTGACCATTGAATAACAAAAACACAAAATTTGGACAATCGTTGCATTGACCAACCGAATTTGCCAAAAAAAATTGGTGACGATACGTAACCCGTTCTGTACAGTTCTGTCGGTTATATTTCATATTGGATATTAAGACGATTTGATTTAGTTGATGAAGAGCCTCCATAAAATTAGCAGGCTTTCAACTATCTTAATTAACCCTTTTTACTACCACAGATCCTTCATAAGCATCAAAAAATCGTTTAATTATAGCTAGAATAAAATAAAAAAGACGTCACAAAGGGTTAAACAGTCTAGGAAGAGTTTAAATAAAATTATTGACACTCTTCTTTTGTTCTTTGACCTTGACCTTTAACCTTAAGTATTATAATATATATATATATATATATATATATATATATATCCGGTATATATATATATATATATATATATATATATATATATATATATATATATATATATATATATATATATATATGTAAATACTGTATATATATATATGATTGAAATGTTATTTAAATAAAATGCAACTAACAGTCGTCAGCTTATCGAAAATTTAGTATTTTTTGTATGATGTTTATCTTTTGACCTTGGCCTGTGACCTTGACCTTTATGTATGATTATATTTTTGTTTGCTTTGATGTAACCTTAGGATATCAAATATATGTGCCAAATTTTATTAAAGATCATCAGTTAGTTTCAGAGGTATTAAGGGAATAGTTGATCTTGACGTTTGACCTTCATCTTGACTTTCATGTCTGAAAATTTGAAATTTTAATTTTCCCTTAAAGCACAACTGTCTCAACGAATTTTGTGAAGTTTGCATGAATAGTAAAGAAATTAGCATATTGACCTTATATTTGACTTTGACCTGTGACCTTGACCTATCAAATGGAATTATGTTTATTCTTGTATGACCTTGGTCTAGGCATTCCGAATATGCATGATATGCCTAATAAGAATCTTACATTAGATAGGAAATACTAGTAAAAATCAAATTTCGACCTTTAACCTTCACCTTTGACCTTGACCATCGACCTTAGAATTTCTTATCGGTGATTTAGTTAGCTTAACAGCAATGTTCGTATTAACTAGCATTATGAATATGGTGTAATTCGTATAAAAACCTATTGATTACAAATAATTATCATATTCTGTGACCTTTGACAAAAAAAAAAAATACATTTATTTGGATGGTCGTCGCATTGACCAACTGAATTTGCCTGTATAATTTGATGACAATACATTAAACAATCTAGGAGGAGTTTAGGGAAAATTACAAATACTCTTGTTTTGACCTTTACTTCTGACCTTAAATATTGCAATATTTATGTTGAATTTGATATATATGATATTTAAGTAATAAGCCATAACACAACCAGTTTTCCAAAATTTGAGTAATCTTTTTTAATAAATAATAAAAGTTGACCTTTGACCTTGACCAGTGACCTTGACCTTTATGTAAGAGTATATTTTTGTTTGCATTGACATTGCCCATGGCAATCAAATAAGCATGCCTAATTTTAATAAAACCCATCAGTTAGTTTCATGTATATTAATAGAATAGTTGACCTTTGACCTGTATATGTCTCAATATTTATTATTTTCTTTTTCACTTAAAGTGCAACTATCTCACCAAATGGTGTGAAGTTTGCATGGAAAGTAAAGCAAATAGCATATTGACCTTTTATTTGACCTTGACCTGTGACCTCGACATTCTATGTGGAATTGAATAGTTTCTTGTATGACCTTGGCCTAGGTATTCCGAATATACATGGTAATCCTAGTGAGAATCTAACAGTTAGTATAAGAAATACTAGAAAAAACCTATTTTGACCTTTGACCTTGAACTTGGGCCTTGCCCTTTAGAATATTTATCTAAAATTTGGGCAATACGATATCAAGGTTACCAGTAACTTGTATGTTGAAAATGAAGATATTTGAATTAAAACTAAAAATAAATAGAATAAATTTACCTTTAACCTTGACCTGTGACCTTGGCCTTTATGTATGAGTAATTTTGTTTTGTTCATTGACATTGCCCAGGAAAATCAAATAAGCATGACTAATTTCATTAAAACCCATCAGTTAGTTTTATATATACTGTATTTATAAAATAGTTGACCTTGACCTTTGCCCTTCACCTTGACCTTCATGATATGTCTAAAAATTTGTTATTTTCCTTTGCATTTAAAGTGCAACTATCTCATCAAATGTTGTGAAGTTTGCATGAAAAGTAAAGAAATTCGCATATTGACCTTATATTTGACCTTGAATTGTGAGCTTGACCTTTCATATGGAGTTGAATAGTTTCTTGTATGACCTTGGCCTAGGTGTTCCGAATATTCATGTTAAGCCTAGTGAGAATCTAACAGTTAGTAACAGTTAGTATAAGAAATAGTAGTACAAAACTTATTTTGACCTTTGACCTTGACCTTCGACCTTACCCTTTAGAATATTTATCTAAAATTTGGTCAATAAGATATCGAGGGTACCAGTAACTTGTATAGTGAAAATGAAGAAATTTGAGTAAAAACTAAAACACATGAAATATTGACCTTATTTTTAACCTTGACCTTTGACCTTAACCTTTTAGTTAAATTAAAAATTTCTTTTCGACTGACCTTCGCATTGACCAAATGTATATACTAATGAAATTTGGTGAAAATCCATTGAACGGTCTAGGAGGAGTTACCGGACGGACGACGACGGACGACGGACGACGGACGACGGACGACAGACAAGCTGAATGGTGGTGCACAGTATACGGGCGGGATCTGTGTGCGCGATACCACTCTGCTTCGCTGAGTTGATAAAATAAAATAAAATAAAAGTTTCAAGTGCTACTGGGGTGTTTTAAATGTTTTTTTTTTAGGCCTAGGATCTCCCGCAGTTGCCCAGTAAAACTCATGAGTCTCCCTGCACTTGACGGGTTAATTTGACGTGTTGGTGAAGTTTAATAGGGGGGAGGGAGGGGTATTTAATTTGAGTTTGGGTGAAGTTTGAATAGGTGTGGAGGGTATTAATATGACGTGTGGGTGAAATTTATATATGGGTGGGCTTTAATTTGATGGATAGGTGAAGTTAAATAGGGGGTGGGAGTATAAATTTGATGTGTGGGTGAAGTTCAAAGAGGGGGAGTTTTAATTTGACAGGTTGTTGGATTTAAATAAGGGGGGAGGGGTATTAATTTGACATGTTGGAGAAGTTTCAATAGAGGGGGGGGGGTATTAATTTGACGTGGTGGGTGAAGTTGGAATATTGCAGTTTGTGGAAATCTCCTATTCCCAAACTGGTATATTTTGCCAAGGAACTGATCACACGCTTGTACTTTCCGCAGTCTGTTTGTAGCACATCTCTTAACCTTATTTGGTCTTCATTTGTTTATTATATTTTAATATTTTCAATTATTATTATTATTATTGCTTTTTACCACCCCTGTTTTTGCTCCATTAGTTTGGAGATTTTAAGACGTTTCATCCCATTACTTTGGCAATTATACGACGCTTTAACCCATTCACGTGTCAATTTTTTGTCAGGACCAGCGATAGCAAGCCTGTAACTTGGAAGAAATCGGTCTTTGGCCGAGCAATTTAACTCGAATGGGGTCTGAGTGGGCATATATTAGCTTGAAAGAAGTCTGAGAAGGTGTTTTTGTTAGCCGAAAATGGCAGAAGCAAGCAAACCATCAATAATAATCAAACAAAATACCATAATAACCCACAATAGGTCGGATCAGCTAATGTTAAAAGTGCATTAATATAAAATGCTGGTTAAACAAGTAGGCATTATGCAGAGTCCTTGTTAACATGTAAATGCAAAACTTGCATTTATATACTTTTATAAATATAAAACAAAAAAAAACACAAACAAAAACACCGACAACAATAACCCCACATGATTCAAAAAGCATTATAATTCAAAATGCCGACAGTTTGATTTGGTCGGCTAAACACCAGTGACCTTTATTTGTTTTATGCAATTGCAAATTTTGGCTCATTTCATCCGGGCATATCAGCGTGGCCGTATATGATATGTGATGGGAAACTCGCACCTGACATTAATTATAAAAAAACACACTCTGGGAAAAAAAAAATAGAAATAAAATAAAAATTATATATAAAGGCCTTTCCAACTGTCCTCCATTCATATAGATTATAGTATTTATTCGACCTGAAAATTCCAATGGTAAAAGCGTATCATGTCTGCACATCAAGTTTTGAAAAGAAAAACATAAAAAGTGGTGGTTATGTTTGTGTATATATATATATACATTGTTACGTATCTTGATCCTCAAGTGGTTAACTTGATGAATCTAGATAGCACATTTATTAAGGTATCAGTCAGCTGAAAACAAAAGTAAAATCTAATAAAATTATTTCCTGTTGTTGCTTCCTTTCCTTTTGGATCTTAGGACTTGGTATCCTTTATTGACTGATACTCTTTAATTATGGAAAAATACTGAAACTAATTAAAGTCATATAGTATTTATAAAGAATTATTATTTAATCGAAGCTTAGTAGGCTATGGTTATGAACCGAATAAGTTAAATCTAAAGAAGGACTATTAATTATGAAAGATAAATATTAAAGTAAGAATATTTCTGTCTCTTACCCTTTTTGAAATGAATAGATAGTTTTCTTATATGTCCTTTTATTTATATTTAATGTAGTTATTATTCTTGGCTCTTGTCTTACGTTAATAGTATTATATTATCATCAGGATTAATATGAAAGTCACATAAAAAGTTAGATATATATTTAATAATTAGTTAAATGTATTTCTTAACCACGTAACATTGAGGTTTGATTATGAGTAAATTAAGTTACAGGATCGCTTCATAGATCGCTTCATAGATTCGATTCAGGTCTCACTCAAATAATATGAAAAGCAAAAATAATATTTTGAAGCTAAAAGAATTTTCTTCAGCTTAGGAAATCACTAGAAGTAACATTAAAACAGCCATGTTAGTCTAAGGCGATATTACTAATAAGAGACAATAGTATCACCGTACTAAGCACCGTTAAGCAATGTAAGCTTAATTAAAAGAAAATGAAAGAACTCGCAAGTATTAATATAAAACAATAGTATTACTTTTATCATAACCCAATTACTTAAAGAGTTGCTTTAGTCCACAAGTCAGTCAACTAAAATAGTTAAGTACATAATAGTAGCGTTAATGTTAATTCCAAATCACATATCTCACTAACCAACATAACGTAAGTGTTTACACCGAACACACTTAACACACACATATATAATCTGACTGACAGTCACAATCCCATTATAATACTTCACCCCGTCTTCCTCCAGCTGCAAGTTCACCTTACCAACTCCAAATTAGACTGATTTGAATGCCCACTACTCGGGTCTTATATACTAAACAATGATGGTGTAGGAACGAATCAGGAGGCGAGGGATGGTGAGCGCCCCAATCACAGCTCCTCGAGTTGCGTAGCAGGTGCGTGGTCCAATGGAGTCTCCTGGCGTCGATCATCGTCATAGCGTCGAGTCATCGAAGTAGTTTGCAGGGTCCCCTATGACGCACGCAGGTGTGAAGGCTTGTTTGCTGGTATGCGGACGAGCTTGTTTCCCACTCGCTGGGTCGCTCGCTGGTCTACTTCGCCGCCTGGGTAACTTGGCACTCCTTCAACTCTGAATTCTAACTCTTAAATAAACATACAGGGCTCCGTATGTCAGAACATATATGTCCAGAGGTCATTCTGGGACAGTATCTCATTACAGGTATATATACAGTATATATATATATATATATATATATATATATAAATATATATACCTGTCATGAGATACTGTCCCAGAAAGACCTCTGGACATATTATGTATAATTTATGTCAAACACTGACCGTGTTACAAGGGAGAAATACTTAAGTGAATACTTAAGCTAGTTTTACACATTTATTGTAGGGGTGATAGTAGGAGTTGAGTCTTATACACGTGGACAGTAGTCCTGGAACAATACTGAGATCATATGTTTATACAGGTAGTTACATAACATGCCTGAAGGACGTCAACACATAGTTACTCATACGCGTAGGGCAATGTGACTACTATAGAGTTATACAGGTAGTTACATAACATGCCTGAAAGACATCAACAAATAATTACTCATACGCAAAGGGCAACGTGACTACCATAGAGTTAACTGCTAGCATAGATACAGTATATACAGGTAATTTACATACATGTCTCAAGGTCTTCCAGAACAATTCTGAACAAACATAGACAAATAAGGAATACACGACGTTCAAAGATATACAGTATACACAAGGATGAAAAGATGAGTATCCTAGCAGTGCTCGTGAGTGTGGCAAGTGTGTGTGTGTGTGTGTGTGTGTGTGTGTGTGGGGGGGGACCAGGTTGACCCTAATATGGTGTGAAGGTAAGGCAGAGCTGGTTATCTATAGATAATGCAGCGGTTTGGCGACTGAGCGGCCGGACAAACATGTGACATTATACCTATACAGTAGATGGCTATTTACGTTACAGGTAGCGTGTTGAGGGTGTAAAATATAGGCAAACTGGCTGCATTAATTATTACGTTATATGGGGACCGACAGACAGACCACGGATAATATAAGCGTCAACTAGCAGTATCTTCTACAGTGAAACCGACAGAGATACTAGGACATCTTAGATACTCCTGACTAACAACTGTCGGGATTAGCTGTATGCAGATAGGGTACTTACACAAAAACTTACTACCATGCTGAGCTAAGGGTCACTGGAACACCTAGGGAGAGGTTTTAGAACACTCAGACTCAGGAAGGAGGGTGAGACCTATTCACTTTTTAGGTATTCCTCGGCCCTTTTTGGCTGCACGGAAAAAGGGCGACCTTGGCCCTTTCCACTGTCGACATAGGCTCCTGTCGCTCCGGCAACGGGGTTAGGGCCCTCAGGATCCCCTCCAGGGACTAATCGGCGACCGGTGGTGGTGACGTCAGGTCACCCGGGTAGGCTGAGGTGACCCGGAAGCTGGCCAATCCAAGGTCAGTCTGTGCGGGTGACGTCACTTCCAGCGACGTAGAGCCATAGCACCGCCTTTTGGGTGACAAAGTAGTCCGCGGGGGTTTATTTTGGTTGTGATTGTGAGGGGCGGCGCTCTCTTTCTCGGGGGGACTTGTGGATTCTGAGACCGTTCTGGATGTGAGAAAACGAGCGAAGGAGAAACCCTGTTATTGTGAGGTCCCAATTGACAGCGCTGCCCTTGGTTCGTGTTGGGTAAGGGACGCAATGTTGGTGTGGCTGGAGGAGGTACTGAATGGCTCGGGTTGGCTCTGGACGGTGCAGGTGGGATCCTCGGGTATGGGTACCAGAATGAAGGGCGGCTGCATGGGGGCACCTCTGGGGTGTTCTTCACCTCTCGGGGCATGGCACTGGTACTGTTGGGCTACTGGGTTGTGGACTACCAGACTACCAGCACCTCTACAGTCTCTCTACCAACCATCCGCTATTTTGCATCAACACACTTAACGCATGGTTCCAGGCACAACTATATCAAATGTGAGAAAACGCACTGTAATTTGTTTCCCGAGCAACCATTTTACTGTGGATAGATTGCATTAGGAAGAGTATATTTTTGATACAATACCTGTTTTGCCGTGTTTCTGAAAGGTTTTTAATGTAATATACAATCCTGCCACCTAATATAGCAATTACATATAATATTCAATAGTTTACGTGAATTCACCAAAACTGTTAAAACCTATATAGTATATGAAATTATAGCGACATTGAGAAATACACCATACGAAGATTGTCTTAGAGAATTGAACTTGTTAAACCTGTCAGAGTGTAGAATCGGGAAATTTAACCCTTGCAGTACCGATGCCTTCCTATTAACGTTATTCTAGTTACTATTAGACGTAATCATTCAGTTTAAAAAGGGCTTCCAGCAATTAATAGTCTTCGAATTATCTCGTATATCACTTTCTAGTACCACAGATCCTTCTTAAACTGCACAAAATTGTCTAAAAACTCTTTAAACACTGGGGGAGGCACTCGTCACAGGAAGTTCTGCCTTTTGTCTCCCTCATTCACAAAACAAAAAATTGAAAAGACGTCGCAAGTACAGAAGGAGTTAATCGAAGTATAAGAACCATAAGAACCGTAAAGCGCTACGATAACTTACAGTAGATATTCACATGTACACTTTAACATTGACAAGTCCAATTTCACAAAAGAACATGGTTTCAAATTTATTGGAAAGTGATCCAAGTCAGATCAAACTACGAACTTCTTCTTTAACCGGGTCGTAAATATTTGAAATAAGCTACCACGAGACATTAATTGGGAAACTGTATCGACTTTCCACATTTATACAACCATATCCTCACTTAGTTTTTATTCACAAATGAGTAGTTCAAGTTGGATGAGTCATGCACACATATGTGTTATCTGTAATTTCACTTAAAAGCAAACAGCCTCGTTAGGACAAATTTGTCTGTTGTTATTTGCATTCCTTTGGACGCCTTTGTATTAATAATCCGTAGTGGAAAAATGCCTACCTACCAAGGAATACTAAATGTAATGTATGGTGTACGTTAATAATCCTACCTGAATAATTCCACCATATGCAAATTGTCTACATTTTATATACATAAATGCATACCCTCCACCATATAATTGAGAAACATAGCTGCCATGATGGTAAATGAATGCTATATTATTAACTCATTCAATACCAGTGACGTCCTTTTCATTATATTCTGGCAACTATAAGACGATTTTATTCAGCCTAGGAAAGACGTCTACTCAATAATAGGCTACAGACTATCTCATTTAATCCTTTTAGTTACCACATATTCTTCCTGAGCTTCGTATAATCGTCTAGATGTAGCGGAAATACAATAAAACAGACGTCGCCTGTACAGAAAGTGTTAAATACTGCCCATGTAAGACAAAAATCCTGGTCCAATATGAACCCTCAAATACCAAAATAAACCTCCGAAAATATAAGGCCAGATTTATGTGTTGGAGTCTACAGATCCCATCATATAAAATATATAAAGTTACACCACTTCCAATCTTTGAACCCTTAACCCTTTCAGTACTAGTGCCGTCGTCTTAACTATACTCTGGCTACTATTAGATGATTGTATTCAGTTTTAAAAAGGCCTCCAGAAATTAGCAGGCTTCGAACTATCTCACTTAACCCTTTTTACTATCACAGATCCTTCTTAAAATGCAAAAATCGTCTAAATATAGCTAGAATAAAAATATATAAATAAAACGTCCCCGGTACAGTAGTGACTAAAGACAAGTTCTAAAGCTTCTGGGCTATGATAATTTTTGGTATCGTCTCCTTTGCGTTCAATACTGATTTTATCAACTCTGCGTAAGCATAGTGGTATCGCCCCCGTATAGTGGTCCATGCTAACCGAAATGTCTCTCTGTCTGTATGTCCGTCTGGCTGTCTGTCCGTCCGAGAACTCCTCCTGGACCGTTTGACGGATTTTCACCAAACTTCACACGACCCTTCGGTGCGTGAATTCGACGGTAATTAAATTTTTTTGTTTTGAATTTGTGCAAAAGTTATGATCTTAGGTCCTAAACAAAACAAAATGACCCCCCCCCCCTCAGCCAACAGACCCCCCCTCCCAGGACCCCCCCCCCCCTGTACCTATTCCCAAGCAATGACGATGGCGTTCTGTGTGTATGTGCCCCATGGTGCACACTCACACAGAACGCCATCCATCAGGGGGCGAGAAATAAAACTCGCCCGCATTTGTTAGGTTTAGTTTAGTTAACATTAGAAGTGATGGTAGTAATAGTGGGGATATTGTTGATGGTGATAATAGCAGTAATGATGGTTGTAGATTTAGTGATAATGATGACAGTAGTTATGATGATGGTAGTGATGATAATAACAGTAATACAAAGGAGTACAAAGGAAATCAGGCAACAACAGATCTAGTGACCCTTCTAGGCTGCTTGTCCTCCAAAACACTGAGGATCAAGTGTCCAAACAGTGGTTTAGAGTGGGTAAGGGAACATTGGAAAGGGAACTACTGTCCTGGAACTAATGTCTGTGGCAGGATTAGAAAGTTATAGGTAGCGCCAACGAACTTGACAATAATTTTGACCCCTTAACTTCTTTTAACTCGAAATGAATGAAAGCAATCGGGCTGACATTTCTATAATTTGGTAAGAGTCCACCAGGAAATAGGTGTGTATCTTTACAGCCTGTTTGCTCTAGGCCCTTTTGAGTTACAGAGAGGTCAGGGATCAAGTTTATTATCAAGTTCGTTGGCGCTACCTATTGTAGGGGACAGATGGGTTAGTAACTAATGGGGGCATAAAATAAAGTTATTCATTTACAAACTCAGTCAGTCGCGGGTTTGATGCAAGATATTTGTCTAGGGGCCCTAGACAAATATCTTGCATCAAACCCGCGACTGACTGAGTTTGTAAATGAATAACTTTATTTTATGCCCCCATTAGTTACTAACCCATCTGTCCCCTACAATAGGGAGCGCCAACGAACTTGATAATAAACTAAACCAACATCATTAATACTGTACCATCATCTTGCAATTATCATTACTACTGTAACCATCATCAATACTATTGTGACCATCATCACTACTACTAGTACCGTCACCATCATATCTACTACCTACTCGCTACCGCCACCTAACCTGCCTACACCGTTGATTAATTTAAACTCCGCCTAGACTCTAGGCGGAGTTTAAATTAATCAACGGTGTAGGCAGGTTAGGTGGCGGTAGCGAGTAGGTAGTAGATATGATGGTGACGGTACTAGTAGTAGTGATGATGGTCACAATAGTATTGATGATGGTTACAGTAGTAATGATAATTGCAAGATGATGGTACAGTATTAGTGATGTTGGTAACTAGTAGTAATGATGGTGAAAAGTTGTAGTGATGATGAGAGTAGTAGTGATTATTAGAGTAGTAGTGATGATGGTGAGAGTAGTAGTAGTAGTAATAGTAGTAGTGATGATGATAGTAATGATTGACTAGTAGTGCTGATGGTGACCTATCGCAGAATTGGGTATGCCGTTTTGATTTTGGGCGAAACGGCACGTCTACTTTATCAACTCTGCATAAGCAGAGTGGTATCGTTCCCCGTATAGTGGTACATGGCGGCCGAAATATCTGTCTGTCTGTCCGATAACTCCTCCTTGACCGTTGGACTGATTTTCACCAAACTTCACAAGAACATTCGGTGCGTGAATGCGACGGTAATTAAAATAAGATCTTTTGAATTTGTGCGATAATTTTTATTTTAAGTTAAAAAAATTGTTCCCCCCCCCCTCCCCGTTCTGGCGTTCACACAGAACGTCATCGTTCAGGGGGCGAAAAAAAAAACTCGCCCGAACATTCGGTAGATGAATGCGATGGTAATTAACACAATATTTTTAAAAATTTGTGCAATAGTGTTGATTTTAGGTCAAAAATATGGTTTCCCCCCCCCCCTCCCCTCCCCACCCAGCAATGATGGCGTTCTCTGTGTGTGCCCCGAAGGGGCTCACACACAGAACGCATTCGTCTTGGGGCCAAAAAACATCTCGCCCGGCATCTGTTAGGTTAAGTTGACAATAGAAGTGATGGTAGTAATATTGGGGATGATGGTAATAGTAGTGATGATGGTGATAATAGTAGTGTTGATGGTTGTAGTTATAGTGAGGATGATGACAGTAGTAATGATGATGGTGATAGTACTAGTATTAGTGATGATTATTATTATTATTATTATAGAAGCTGTTTAAGCCTCCCAACAGGGTGCAGATACACCTATAAAAGATGAATCCCCACAAAATACCCGTAAGCACTGGAGAGAGACTAAGACAAAGTTCCCCACAAACGTTTACTGCTAAAACTAAAAGCGCATGGAATACAAGACGGTGTGTTGAAATGGATAGAAAATTGGCTCAGCGACAGAAAGCAAAGAGTAGTCATAAACGGTAAGGCATCTAAATGGACCAATGTAAGTAGCGGAGTACCCCAGGGATCGGTACTAGGACCAATTCTCTTTCTAATTTACATCAACGACATAGATGAGGGTCTCACCTGTACAATCTCAAAATTTGCTGACGATACAAAAATTGCAAATAGCGTACTCTCAAAAGATCATGTTGACGATATGCAACACAATCTAGATAAATTGTCACATTGGGTACAAATTTGGCAAATGAGTTTCAATGCGGATAAATGTAAAGTACTACATATCGGATACCTAAATGAGAAAGCAAACTATTCGATGAATGGCACTCAGCTTAAGAATGTAAACAGAGAAACCGATCTGGGAGTAACAATATCGAGTATCCTAAAACCGAGTCAACAATGTTCAGAAGTTGTTAAGAAGGCAAACAAAATAATTGGCTTTATAGGCAGATCATTTGAGCATAAATCCAAAGACGTAATCCTAACCCTTTACAATTCCTTAGTCCGCCCTCTTCTGGAATACTGCGTTCAATGCTGGTGCCCTTATTACCAAAAAGACATAAACAAGCTAGAACGAGTTCAACGTAGAGTTACCAAAATGATACCTAGCCTAAAGAACAAACCATACGAAGAGCGTATTAGAGAATTAAATCTATTTCCTTTAACCCAGCGCAGATTAAGAGGTGACTTAATTCAAGTGTTCAAAATCATCAAAGGCATCGACAATATGAACTGTAGTAAGTACTTCACTATCGACCAATCTAATTACATGCGGGGAAACGGTTGCAAAATTATTGGTAAATCTTTTAACTCACACGAATCTAAGAATTTCTTCTTCAATCGAGTTGTCAACTTGTGGAATGGGCTTCCCCGAGACGTTATAGACTGCAGCACCGTTGATTCATTTAAATTCCGCCTAGACAAATATCTCGCATCAAACCCGCGTCTGACTGCGTTTGTAAATGAATAACTTTATTTTATCCTCCCCTCAGTTACTAACCCATATGTCCCCTACTAACTTCCTAGTCCTGCCACGTTAGTGGCAGGGCAGTAGTTCCCTTTCCAATCTTCCCTTACCCACTCTAAACCACTGTTTGGACACTTGATCCTCAGTGTTTTGGAGGACAAGCAGCCTAGAAGGGTCACTAGACCTGTTGTTGCTTGATTTCCTTTGTACTCCATTGTACTCCTTTGTATCGCCCCCCGTAAAGTGATACATGCAAACCGAAATGACTGTCTGTCCGTCTGTGTCTGTCCGAGAACTCCTCCTAGACCGTTTGACGGATTTTCACCAAACTTCACACGAACCTTCGGTGCGTGACTGTCGCAGTCATTAAATTAAAAATTAAAATTAAAAATTTTGTTTTTTAATTTGGGCAATAGTTATGATCTTAGGTCCAAAATATGGTTTTGCCCCCCTCAACTAGCCCCCCCCCCCTCCCTTTTCAGGCCCCCACCGCCCATCCTGTACCTATTCCCTGTGTATGTGTGTACCCCATAGGGGCACACATCATATACATGTCTCAGATGTGATGATGATAGTGAGACGTATGTCTGTCTTTCCGAAAACTCCTCCTAGACGGTTCGACGGATTTTCACACAAACTTCTAACGAACATTCGGTGCGTGAATGCGACGGTCAGTCAAAAAAGATGTTTTGAATGTATGCAATAGTTATGATTTTAAGTCCAAAATATGGTTCCCCCCCCCCCCCTTTCAGGACCTCCACCGCCCACCCTGTACCTATTCCCTGTGTGTGTGTGCCCCGTAGGGTCACTCACATCACAGAAAACCACACATCATACACATGTCTCAGATGTAGATGATAATAGTGAGACGTATGTCTGTCTTTCCGAAAACTCCTCCTAGACCAGTGGTTCTTAACCTGGGGGGCGCGCCCCCCTAGGGGTGGCGTTTGACAATGCTAGGGGGGAGCGTGGGATAATCAAAGTTCAAAATAGGGCTAGGCCATTCAAATGCATACAGGGTAATCGCAAAGATATACAGTATATAATTAAGAAACTTTGATAGGAAAAATTCACAACCTTCATTCCGAGCAACCACATGTAGTGTTGACATAAAACTAATAATCAGTTTTAATCCTTGCATGCAGATTGGTTATTTGTTCGCCCTTTTTATAGTATCTTGAGTCTTAAGCATCCATATGGAATGGATTAAAAACAAAAAATCTTGGCATCAGAGGCGTAGGGGGGGGGGGGGGGGAGGGAATCATGAATACAGTCATAACCAAAGGGGGGCGCAGTGCTAAAAAGGTTAAGAATCACTGTCCTAGACTGTTCGACGGATTTTCACACAAACTTCTAACGAACATTCGGTGCGTGAATGCGACGGTCAGTCAAAAAAGATGTTTTGAATGAATCGCAATGCATTTGCTAGGTTAAGTTAGTTTAGTTGGCATTAGAAGTGATGGTAGTAATAGTGGGATTGATGGTGATAGTATTGATGATGGTGATAATAGTAGTGATGATGGTTGTAGTTGTATTGATGATGATGACAGTAGTAGATATGATGGTGACAGTACTAGTAGTAGTGATTATGGTGATAGTACTAGTAGTAGTGATTATGGTGACAAGTAATATTGATAGTTTTAGTGATAATAATGACAGTAGTGATGATGGTAGTGACGATGGTGTGAGTATTAGTGATGATGGTGAGTAGTAGTTATGATGGTGAAAGTTGTAGTGATGATGACAATAGTTGTGATGATGAAGATCATAGTGATGGTGATGATGGCAGTAGTACTGATGATGGTGATGATAGTAGTAATGATGGTTGATAGTTGTAGTATCAATGATGATAGTAGTGATTAAGATGGTAGTGACAATGGTGACAGTAGCAGTGATGTTGGTGAGAGTAGTAGTGATGATTGTAATTGTAGTAGTGATGATGATCAAAGTAATGGTGATGATGACAGTAGTCGTGATGATTGTGGCAGTTGTAGTGATGATGGCAGTAATAGTGATGATTGTGATTGATGATGGTATTAGTAGTGATGATGGTAACCCATCGCAGAGTTGGGTATGCTGTTTTTATTTTGGGCAAAACGGCTCATCTACTTTATCAACTCAGCGTAAGCAGAGTGGTATCGCCCCCCGTATAGTGGTACATGCAAACCGAAATGACTGTCTGTCCGTCTGTCTGTCTGTCCGAGAACTCCTCCTAGACCGTTTGACGGATTTTCACCAAACTTCACACGAACCTTCGGTGCGTGACTGTCGCAGTCATTAAATTAAAAAAAAAAAAAAATTTTTTTTTTTAATTTGGGCAATAGTTATGATCTTAGGTCCAAAATATGGTTTTGCCCCCCCTCAACTAGCCCCCCCCCCCCCCCTTTTCAGGACCCCTACCGCCCACTCTGTACCTATTATACACATCATACACATGTCTCAGATGTGATGATGATAGTGAGACGTATATCTGTCTTTCCGAAAACTCATCCTAGACCGTTCGACGGATTTTCACACAAACTTCCAGCGAACATTCGGTGAATGAATTCGACGGTAATTAAAGAAAGATTTTTTGAATGTGCAATAGTCATGATTTTAGGTCCAAAATATGGTTTCACCCCCGCCCCCGCCCCCTCCCATAACCACCAGGGCCCCCCCCCATCCCCATCCCCCCCCCCCCCCCCCCCCCCCCCCCCCCCCCCCAAAGGCAACAGTCGTGATTGTGAAACTAGTTGTGATAGTTGGTGGTGATAGTAGCAATGGTAGTAGATGATGAGGATAGTAGTAGTGATGATGTTGAAAGTGTTGGTGATGTTGGTGATGGTTACTGGAGATGATAACCCGAAAAGAAGTCGCCCCGCATTTGCTAAGTTAAGTTAGGTTAAGTTAGTTCAGATGACATTAAAAGTGATGGTAGTAACAGTGGGGATGATGGTGATGGTGAGAGTAGTAGTAGTGATGATGGTGCTAATATTAGTGATGATGGTGATAATTGTAGTGATAATGATAGTAGTAGTGATGATGGTGGTAATATTAGTAATGATGGTAACCTTCGCAGAGTTGGGTATGCCGTTTTGATTTTGGGCAAAACGGCACGTCTACTTTATCAACTCTGCGTAAGCAGAGTGGTATCGCCCCCTGTATAGTGGTACATGCAAACCGAAATGTCTGTCTGTCAGTCTGTCCATCTGTCTGTCTGTCCGAGAACTCCTCCTAGACCGTTTGACGGATTTTCACCAAACTTCACACGAACCTTCGGTGCGTGAATGCGACGGTAATTAATCCCCCAGCCAACAGTCGTGATTGTGAAACTAGTTGTGATAGTTGGTGGTGATAGTAGCAGTGATGATGGTAGTAGATGATGAGGATAGTAGTAGTGATGATGTTGAAAGTATTGGTGATGTTGGTGATGGTTACTGGAGATGACGACCCGAAAACAAGCCGCCCTGCATTTGCTAAGTTAAGTTAGGTTAAGTTAGTTTAGATGAAAAAGTGATGGTGGTAACTGGGGATGATGGTGAGAGAAGTAGTAGTGATGATGGTGGTAATATTAGTGAAGATGGTGGTAATATTAGTGATGATGGTAGTAGTAGTGATGATGGTGATAATTGTAGTGATGATGATAGTAGTAGTGATGATGGTAATCCATCGCAGAGTTGGGTATGCCGTTTTGATTTTGGGCAAAACGGCACGTCTACTTTATAATTGTAGTAGTGCTGATGATATTAATGATGATAGTGACTGGTAGTGATGATGGTGACCGATCGCAGAGTTGGGTATGCCGTTTTGATTTTGGGCGAAACGGCACGTCTACTTTTTTTAATACGTGGCCATTTATGCACTTGAGTGTACAGTACAGACTCTTAAATACCTTGAACGTCACCCTAAGAAAAACTTCAGTGGATCTCACCTTCAAAGAAGAACCTCTTCCTTCAACTCAGTGGCAGGCCATCGCCAGTTAAACAAGAACACCAGAACATCCAACAATAACACCACAGACATCCACCACCACCCCCCACAACCTGGACAATGGCAGAACACCAGGGGATCCCTACAAATATCAAGGACCCTCCTGAAGAAAGCCAGAGCCCCTGAATACATGAATGTCACCAGCGAAACAACATATCAGAAGAATTCAACTCAACATCACTGAGAAAGAGACCATCATCATTAACCTCTCCGCGGCGCACAGGGGGTTTTCTACAGGGTAAGACTGTGCGCACCTATGATGATTTTGGGACCTATTGCCAATTTCGATAAAAAGTACATCATCGTGTAGGGAATGTTTGCGTGCATCGGCCCATATATATTTGACCCCCCAAAAAATGTCTGGGGGGGGTAGGGGAACGGTCCGTAGTTGAAAAATGTGGAGCGAATGGCACCGCGCGGCTAGATTGTCATCGAGCGGCGAGATTTCCCTGCCGAATATTTACGCGCGCAGGGGATAGAAGGAGAGGGAGGAGGGGGTGGGTTACCGCGTATTATCACGTATATGTCCTTTTTGAGCCCTTTTAGGCTATGTAGAGTATGTATACGTGTGTAGGGCACCATATAACAATGAATATGCCTCATAGTGACCAAAAATTGCAATATATAAGGGAATTATAAGATAATTTTTAGGCGGGAATGAAGATGTGTTGGAGGTTTGGCGGCAATTTATGAGCTGAGAGTGTGGTTTACGCCATACATATCACATATTCTTGTACGTAGAGCACTGTCATGCTATAATACAGACTTGTACGTATGTATACGTGCCATATATCAAAATATATACCGCATATAGACCAATTCATGCGATATTTACGCACATTATCAATGAGTTTCTATGCGTGAACCAAGGTGTGAGTGAGTTGTGGTGGGAATGAAAGGGGGAGAGGGTGTGTTACGCCATAAATATCACGTAAATCTTGTATTTAGAGCACTCTCATGCTATAATAAAGACGTGTACATATGTAGGCGTCCCATATAACAAGGAATATACCGCATATAGCCCAATTGATGCGATATTTACGCAAATTGTGAATGTGTTTCTAGCAGACGGAAGCCTGAAAGGGTGGGTTGGGGGTGGGTGGGTGGGAGGGAGGCATGCAGGGGTGCAGTGAGTGAGTGAGTGAGTCGTGGAGAGATGGAAGTCAGGCAGATCTCTAGATAGATAACCAGCTTTGTGATAATTGTGGAGGCACCCCAGGCGTATTGATGTTTGGTATTTTGAACCTTATGTCTACCAGATGGCTGGTGTTCGTTGCCATCAACAGGTCTACAATAACATGAGTCAGGAATGGAGAGAGAGAGAGAGAAACTGAGACATGCATATGTCGTACGTATAAATGGACTTCAGAATTGCATTTTTATGCAAGCAGACATTGCATTTTAGACACATGTGAAGTACCACAGAAACATGTAGGCCATTGACTGTAAATAAAGTACTATATTATAGACCACCATCGATGGTGCTGAGTCAACACAGGCAGATTGCCTTTTGTGATAGAGGGCTAAATATAGACTGGTGTCTCCTTACACTTGCGAAAGGGTAGATTGCCACCAGAGAAACGTTTACCTATTTATTTCGAAGTAATATGCAATCTAAATGTATATTCGAGACCTACTGCAATTATTTGTATGACAGTCATGACTATGTATAATCCAATATACGCGCGTAGGCGAGACATAAGAAAGCTGGTTGAGCAATTTTCGACACCCACACAGTTATTATTCATTTTTATTTACAATATTATACAACACAAATGTATTTGTGAAGAGTATTTTATCCATTATTATATTTATACCAATTTTGTTCCCAGACAGAGCTGCTGTAGCTGGAGCATCAAGGAGCGGCAAGGGTCACCTCGTGACCGCTTGACCGTGTGAAAATGAGTGGAGTCACACTGAGAGGGGCAATTTTGCTGAGTGTTTGGGCAATTTTTGACAGAATAAAGTTATATAATTACTAATTCTTGACAGAGACAAACTTTTATAAACCTTGGCATGATATAATTGATAATCCCATCAATTTACAAACGTAAATTGGTGCGATAATTCATTTTTTTTTGTATATTGTCATTTCGATTGTAGACACGAAGTTTTGAGTGATATTTGGTATGAGCTCCTGTGGCATGGGTGGTAAGGTCGCGGACTGGAAAACTCAAAGTGTCGTAGGGTAGTGGGATCGAATCCAGGAGGGGGTTATGGGGAAGGTTTTATATTGTCTTGAAAAATTTTTATAAATTTTGTTTTACAAGATCATGCCATTGTATTCAAACAATATGAAATATTCATAGAATATCTATTGTAAGAATACAATGACATGACCTTGTTTTTTTTTTTTTTTTTTATTGTTTTTTTTTTATTAATCTTAGTAGGTTTGACAGGATTTATTGACATATTTATTTTTGTACAATTCATTTGAGGTAAGAAAATAATTATATACACATTACTTTGGCTAATAACAAACATATATATTGATATACTAAAAAAAGAAGGCATATTACATGTAAATCTTTGAAACTTATGAGCTAAATAATCGCACAGACAATTATATAATGTAAAAGCTATATCACAGGGACATCTTTGGAACTTATACATTATATAATATATATGTTACATTATGAGGTACCGTGATCAATTAGGTCAGGTCAGGTAAGGTAGGGCGCGAGTCCAGGGCAGGGCAGGGCAGGGGGCGAGTCCAGGGCAGGGCAGGTGGCGAGTCCAGGGCAGGGCACGGGGCGAGTCCAGGGCAGGGCAGGGCAGGGGCCGACACTCAGTAGTTCTTGAAGGTGTGGTAGTCCCTGAAGCAGTCACCCAGGCAGAGTGGAACTTTGCACTCGGCGCACATTGAGGTGACTCTTTTCGTGACATGGGGTTTCCTGACACTGGAGCTGCAGACGGTGCACTGCGCCTGCCTGTGGCGAGTGCCAAGCCTCTCAGTGTTGATGGGGTAGTGTCTTTCGACACCCAGCTGGATGCGGTCAGGAACGTGATACCCACGCCATGCCGTACGTCTGTGAGTGGTTGTGCCATACTTCTCCAGGAGTTGGTAGGAGACGTTGTACACGAACTCCCGGAATTTCAGCTTCTGGTTTGGGGCCATATCCTTCTTCCCCAACCACAAGTTGTAGGCGTTCAGCATCGTTATGTCAACTAGGTGGAGGAAGAGCTTGTGATACCACTTCACAGTCTTCCTCAGACACTCAACGCCTGACAGCTGACAGTCAGACTTGTCCACCAGGCCCATGTTTTTTGTGTAGTCCACTACCATGTCGGGCTTGTAGATTGTCTTCCTGGTTCGGTAGTGGATTTTGCCAGAATCCACCTGGGCACCTGTGTGGACGGTGGAAAGCAGGTGGACGTCTCGCTTATCCTTCCACTTCAGGGCTATCAGTTTCCCACACTTCTCGAGCTGCTTGTATTTCTGCCCCTTTCGTCGCCTTCTTCGCACATGCCTCTCGCGGTGTTCCTGGGCCAGGTCGTCTTCTGAAGGTGTGTCACTGGAGGAGGCATCTGTGAGAGGAATGACATCACCTGTGAACTTTGGCATAAACTTTCTTGTCTTTCTGACAGTCCCACATGACCCCGTTTGGTTGTCATAAAGAAACTGGCAGAGAGCAGGAGAAGTATACCAGTTGTCAGTGTAGATGATGTGGCCTTTGCCCAGGTAAGGTGCCAACATTTTTCCTGACGATGGCACCTGACATGCTCATGGGGTCATTGCAGCGGCTTTCGGTACGTCAATGTCAGTTCCTGTATACACGATCATGTCAAGCACTATTCCAGTTTCACAGTCGCACAACACGAAGAGCTTGATTCCGAACCTATGCCTCTTCAAGGGGATATACTGCTTGAAAACAAGACGTCCTTTGAAGAGCACGAGCGACTCATCAATCACCAAATTGAGGAAGGGGTAAAAGTATTTCCTATACCTCTCCAACACATGGTGAACACATCCCGAACTTTCCATATCCTGTCAATCCTGTAGGATTTTCGTTGTCTGCAAAGTGCATAAATCTTAGCAGCAACAAAAATCTGTCACGAGTCATGAACTTATTGAAAGTTGGGGTGGCGATGAGAGGGTCGTGCTTCCAATAGTGTTGCAACACATGCTTCTTGATCAGAGGCATGAGGAACAACAAGGCAAAGAACGTCATAAATTCTTCACAGTCGTATCCACCCAGCCTCGTATTCTCGTTTTGGAGAAAGGACGTCCAATCTGCCAAACACCCACCTGTGATGGCGTTTGTTTGGGCAACGATGTACGTCATTACCTCCATGTCGAAAAAAGCGAGGAAGAAGTCGCTTTCGTTCGCTTGATCATCACAGGGCCAGTCGTCAGTTGTTCCTGACGTCCCAGGATTGAACTGGGGCACGTCAGGTACAAAATTGACCCCGTCAGACCAATCGAACGAAGGCAGCTCAGGGATCGGAATGTCGTCTGCGTCTGCTTCATCGTCTGAAATATCGCTTCCATGGTCGCGATACAGCACTTCATCATCATTACCCTCCTCTTCACTTGACAGACGATGCCCTTCCTCATTTTCGTCACCGACGTCGGACTCACTCCCACTGTCCACTCCCAAATCCCCCCACCCTTGGTCCCGTGCTAGGGCTTCGTCGTCGAAACCCGGGCTGCCAATGTCCTGCGAATCACCATCAAACAGCAGGGCGGCATACTTAGATGGTGTCAGATTTTTCGGGTCACTTTGGCACGTGCGGGAGTCTTATGGACAGGGACAGCAGAGGTGGCAGGGGCGGCGGCAGGGGCGGCGGCAGGGGGGGCGGCAGGGCAGCAGTGGTGCGGGGCCTGGATGACAAGATGATGGTGGTGCCTGTCGCCCTTCTCTCTGTTCCTTGCGGCATGGGGCGGCAGTGGGCGGCAGGGCAAGATGATGGTGGTGCCTGTCCGCCCTTCTCTCTTTCCTTGGCAGGGCGGCATGGCGGCAGGGGCAACAGGTGGCAGCAGTGCCGGCAAGGACACCAGGGCCAGCAGTCGCTTTCCCCCCAGTCGCTTTCCCTCTCCCTTTCCCCTTCCCCCTTCCCCTGTTCCTTGGGCAGGGGCGGCAGGGGCAGCATGGGCGGGCCGCAGGGGCGGCAGGGGCATGCAGGGCCGGCAGGGACACCATGCCAGCAGTCGCTTTCCCCAGTCGCTTTCCCTCTCTCTTTCCCTTTCCCTTCCCCTTCCCTGTTTCCTTGGGCAGGGCGGCAGGGGCAGCAGGGGCGGCAGGGGCAGCAGGGGCGGCAGGGGCAGCCGGGCCAGGGGCGGCTGGTGGTGGTGGTGGGTGGTAGGGGCACTGTGGCTAGCGTACGGGTTTCTCTTTCCCTACGCCCGTTCCTTTCATTTTTCCTGCACTTTCCCCCGCAGGTAATGCAGCCCTAGGGGCGGCCTCCCTGCGTCGCTGGTACCGGCAGGGGTGGTAGGGTGGCAGTGGTGGCAGTGGTGGTGGTATGGTTGTTGCAGTGGCCTTGGTCGTGGTGGCAGTGTCCCGAAAGACCAATGACCTCTGTGCCATTGCCCTGCTTGCACGTGTTTTTCGTGCTTTTGGGTGCTGGTGCTCGTCCTCTGAGCTGTAGGGCGTGTCGTACTGGTAGCTAGGGTCTTTGGCAGCCCCCTCTGCCTCGGCTAACACCACCATAAGGAGGGCTGGTTGTGTCATCAGGACGAGCGTGAGGGACGTGTGGGCTCCATGACTAGTGCTGGTTACTGGCGCGGTGGTGCTGCTGCACGAGTGCGTGGGGAGCGTGCGGGCGGGTGGTATCGAGAGTTGACATGTAGTACTATACCCACACCAATTTTCAGCCGCCTGGCTATAAACGCGCGGTTTTGGTACGTGTTCAAAGTCTCTGCTCTTAAGAGTCTCCCCGCAGTGCGCCGGGGGAACTCTTATGAGTCTTCCCGCAAAGGTTTGAAAATGGTGTTATGTTGTAATTTGTGAAGAGTTATGATGAAATATGATGATTGCTATTAGTGGACTGTGAGCATTTGATTTATTATGGTTACATCTAATGATGAGTAGTACTATATTATGTGGGAACATGTAAACAGTGATCTTTTTTAGATAAATGACCTTCCTGTTGGGTGCAGTGTCTTTATGATGAGTAGTGATTATGGTGAAACTTGTAGTGATGATGCCAGTAGTAGTGATAATGACAGTAGTGATGATGGTAAGAGTAGTAGTGATGACTATAATAGTAGTAGTGCTGATGATAGTAATGGTGATAGTGACTAGTAGTGATGATGGTGACCCATCGCAGAGTTGGGTATGCCGTTTTGATTTTGGGCGAAACGGCACGTCTACTTTATCAACTCTGCGTAAGCAGAGTGGTATCGCCCCCCGTATAGTGGTACATGCTAACCGAAATGTTTGTCTGTCTGTCTGTCCATCTGTCTGTCTGTCTGTCCGTCTGTCCGTCCGAGAACTCCTTCTAGACCGTTAGATGGATTTTCACCAAACTTCACATGAACCTTCGGTGCGTGAATTCGACGGTAATTATTATTATTTTTTTTTTAATTTGTGCAATAGCTATGATCTTAGGTCCTAAACATGGTTTTGCCCCCCCCCCCCCCCCACATAACCCTACAGAACCCCCCCCCCCCCCCCAGCCACCAGAACCCTCCCCAAGGACTCCCCTCCCCCTCCCCCAGTACCTATTCCCAAGCAATGATGATGATATTCTGTGTGTGTGTGCCCCGTAAGGACACACTCACACTGAACGCCATCGATCAGGGGGCGAAAAAAAAACTCGCCCGCATTTGTTAGGTTTAGTTTAGTTAACATTAGAAGTGATGGTAGTAATAGTGGAGATATTGTTGATGGTGATAATAGCAGTGATGATGGTTGTAAATTTAGTGATAATGATGACAGTAGTGATGATGATGGTAGTGATGATGATACCAGTAGTACAAAGGAGTACAAAGAAAATCAAGCAACAACAGGTCTAGTGACCCTTCTAGGCTGCTTGTCCTCCAAAACACTGAGGATCAAGTGTCCAAACAGTGGTTTAGAGTGGGTAAGGGAACATTGGAAAGGGAACTACTGCCCTGGAACTAATGTCCGTGGCAGGATTAGGAAGTTATAGGTAGTGCCAACGAACTTGACAATAATTTTGACCCCTTAACTTCTTATAACTCGAAATGAATGAAAGCAATCGGGCTGACATTTCTATCATTTGGTAAGAGTCCACTAGGAAATAGGTGTGTATCTTTACAGCCAGTTTGCTCTAGTCCCTTTTAAGTTACAGAGAGGTCATGGATCAAGATTATTTTCAAGTTCGTTGGCGCTACCTACAGTATAGTAGGGGACAGAGGGGTTAGTAACTGAGGGGGGGATAAAATAAAGTTATTCATTTACAAACACAGACAGTCGCAGGTTTGATGCGAGATAATTGTCTAAGCGGAGTTTAAATGAATCAACGGTGTAGGCAGGTTAGTTGGCGGTAGCGAGTGTGTAGTAGATATGATGGTGACAGTACGAGTAGTAGTGATGATGGTCATAATAGTATTGATGATGGCGACAGTAGTAATGATGATTGTAAGATGATGGTGACAGTATTTTAGTGATGTTGGTAAGTAGTAGTTATGATGGTGAAAGTTGTAGTGATGCTGAGAGTAGTAGTGATGATGAGAGTAGTAGTGATGATGGTGAGAGTAGTAGTAGTAGTAACAGTAGTAGTGATGATGATAGTAATGATTGACTAGTAGTGCTTATGGTGACCTATCGCAGAGTTGGGTATGCCGTTTTGATTTTGGGCAAAACGGCACGTCTACTTTAGCAACTCTGCGTAAGCAGAGTTTGGTATCGCCCCCCGTATAGTGGGTACCACCAGAAAAAAAATCTGTCGTCGTCGTTGCTGTCCGTCTGTCTCGAAACTCCTAGACCGTTGAACGGATTTTCACCAAATTTCACACGAACATTTGTTGCGTGAATGCGAACGTCAGTCAAAATTTGTTTTTGAATTTATGCAATAGTTATGATTTTAGGTTCAAAATATGGTTTCCCCCCCCCCCCCCCCAACCACCCAGCAATGATGGCGTTCTGGGGGCGAAAAATCTCGCTACGTATTTGCTAGGTTAAGTTAGTTTACTTGGCATTAGAAGTGATGGTAGTAATAGTGAGATTGATGGTGATAGTAGTGATGATGGTGATAATAATAGTGATGATGGTTGTAGTTGTATTGATGATGATGACAGTAGTAGATATGATGGTGACAGTAGTAGATATGTTGGTGACAGTACTAGTAGTAGTGATGATGCTCATAATAGTAGTGATGATGGTGACAAGTAATGAGGATAGTTGTAGTGATAATAAAGTAGACGTGACGTTTTGCCCAAAATCAAAACGGCATACCCAACTCTGCGATGGGTCACCATCATCACTACTAGTCACTATCACCATTACTATCATCAACACTACTACTATTATAGTCATCACTACTCTTACCATCATCACTACTACTGTCATCATCACTACACCATTCACCATCATCACTACTACTCACCATCATCACTACTACTGTCACCATCGTCATTACTATCATCACTTATGTCATCATTATCACTAAAACTATCATCATTACTTGTCAACTTGCTGTTGGGGGGGGGAACCATTTTTAGGACCTAAGATCATGACTATTGCACAAATTCAAATAATCTTTTTTTAATTACCGTCGAATTCATGCACCGAAGGTTTGTGTGAAGTTTGGTGAAAATCCGTCAAACGGTCTAGGAGGAGTTCTCGGACGGACAGACAGACAGACAGACAGACATTTCGGTTAGCATGTACCACTATACGGGGGGCGATACCACTCTGCTTACGCAGAGTTGATTAATTAATTTTCCAGTTTCCTCGCTAGATCTCCCTCAACCTTAATACAAAACACCCCCTGGACCCCCTTTCAAGAGAAATTTGTACATTTTTCTATCGAAAAATGTCCTGCCCGAAGGCCAATTCCTTCTAAAAGAACAGGCTTGCTATCGCTTGCCAGGAAAAAATCGACACCTAAAGGGTACGAAAGGTCTTAACCTAAGATGTGCGCATGGGGGGTATGAGACACCACACTCCTGTGTGCACGTATTTGAGCTGTTCCCATCACTAACATCGTTATTTTACCATAAATAGCATTAATACTTATCCATATGTGCCTATTATAGGTTGATTATAAAGGTATTAACCTGTTACAACAATAAAACAAGTAGAAACAGTGTTTGGATGGTCAAAATCGGCGATACAGGCCGGGAGTTACATAATGTATGGCTGAGGCAACCTCCCTCCCCTCCTCCCCTCCCCTTGTCTGGAGAGACACTGTTACGCAATAGTCTCTCTCTCGCTCTTTCCCACGCTTGGTAACAGTGATGACAACTCCCTGCTACCAACTTGCTAATGTTAGCACGAAAATAGACCACAGAATAAGGGAATAACAGGGAAAATAGGTGATAACTGAAGGAGGGGAGGAAAGTGGGGAAGGAGGGGAGGTGGAGGAGTGATAATTGGCATGGCCCAGGGGCAAAACAAAATAAAACAATGAAAAAACATTTTTTTTTCGGTGTTTAAAATGGATTTTTTTCCCCCCAGCCTCTTAACCCTTAAAGAGCGGCACGCAACATAAGTCGAGTTAAAGAAACTGGCAAAAAACGGGTGAAAAATGGGTGAAAATCGAGTGAAAATGGGTGGAACAGTAATGAACCATACGTCCGACATCTGTGGCCTCCCGGCCCACACTAACTCCAGTTCCCCCACTGCATGGGAGGATGACAGTGTGACCAATAGTTTGCTAAAAGTGAACAATGTAGCAAAATCCGCTAAACTTCCATCTTTGAGGTAACACTGTCAGTGCTCCACGAGTGCTACGTAGCTGTATGTGGTGTCATTGTGTAGCGATTTCTACCTAGTTTTCGGCACAATACAGTTCCTTTCATGCTGATGGTTGATATAGCAGTCAGAATGGCCTGAAAAGGCCCAAAACGGCCACAGACCACCCGCTAGACTAGGGTTAAGAGTCTTCCCGCAGTCGCCCGGGGAAACTCTTAAGAGTCTTCCAGTAGTTGCCGGGTTAATTGATAACAAAAGGGGGCGAAAGGTCTCAAAATCGCCAAACTAATGGAATGAACGTCTTAAAATCTCAAAAATAATATGCTAAACATGAAGGAGAAAGGGGTCCAGAAAAAGCGACTACCTTCCCCTTAACCCCTTCAGTACCATGACGCCCTTTTACCTGCGATTCTGGCTGAAATGTGATTATTATATTCACTTTATGAAGGACCAATGATATTTAGAGGATTTATCGAGATCATATTTACCCATTTTAGTCATAGAGGTAGATTATAAACAAAATACAATCATTTAGGCCTAATGGTAAACAGAATATGATGAAAATTATGGTGGTGATGGGATTAAAATAGAGTAGACCCAAAATAAAAACGGCATACCCAACTCTGCGATCGGTCACCATCATCACTACTAGTCACTATCATCATTAATATCATCAGCAATACTTTTTTTATAATCATCACTACTACTCTCACCATAATTAATACTACTCTCAAAATCACTACTACTCTGTTTAATCACTACAACTTTCATCATAATCAATACTACTCACCATCATCACTACTACTGTCACCATCGTCACTACCATCAACACTACTGTCATCATTATCACTACAACCATCATCATTACTTGTCACCATCATCACTACTATTATCACATCTGAGACATGTATATGATGTGTGGATTTCTGTGTGTGGGTGCCCCTACGGGGCAACCACACACACAGGGAATAGGTACAGGGGGGGGGGGGGGGGGGGGGGGGGGGGGGGTGGTTAAGGGGGGGCTGGTTGGGGCTGTTGGGGGTTGAGGGGGGGGGGGGAACCAATTTTTGGACCTAAAGCCATAACTATTGCACAAATTCAATTTTTGTTTTAATTGCCAACGCATTCACGCACCAAAGGTTCGTGTGAAGTTTGGTGAAAATCCGTCAAACGGTCTAGGAGGAGTTCTCGGACGGACAGACAGACAGACGGACAGACAGATAGACGGACAGACAGACATTTCGATTAGCATGTACCACTATATGGGGGGCGATACCACTCTGCTTACGCAGAGTTGATAAGTGTTCACTTTGATTAAAACAAAATAGAGTCGATTCAGTTAGCGATAATTATAAGTCCTCTGTGTCAAATATAAGATATCAAGGTTAGATTGATTCAGTGACTGTGAGAGGCTGACATGGTCTTGGGTGGCGCTTCAGTGTCCCGGGCGTTTCTGCACTCTCCTCAGCTCCTCGCCTGGGAGCGGCTTCGGTCACCTGGGCTTTCATAGTTGTAAAGCAGAGAGTGTTCTGTGGGGGTGCTTGGTTATGGACATGACCTTGTTCGGGACCTTGGGGCTGTTCGGTCAGACAGTCTGGGAAAAAAAAAAAAAAAAAAACAAGTGTTTTTTCCGTCATTTTTTTGAGCAATTGTAGTCGGGCACCTTTAAAATCTCAGTTACATCAGAACTCAGCCACCTTATATAGTCTACCTTCTGACTAGTTTCCGATTCCAATGCAAAAAAGCTTCAACATATTACGAGAAAAAAGTTTCTTATCGAATATTGACGGGAAATGCGCTCGTGTAACACCGGCTTAATATATATATTTTGTAAAGCCGGTGTCACACGAACTCTTTTTCCGGCATTATTTGTTCAGACAATTGTGGTCTGGCATCTTCTTAAATAAAGTTATATATTATTTCAGTCTCTTAAAATCATATACATGCTGGCTAGTTGTTGATTCCAATGCAACAATACCTTAACACTATCTGATGCAACGTTTTGGGAGTTATTATGATACTTTGTGTAAGTATTATTGAAGGTTATAATTGTTTTTCCCATTTTCGAACAATGTGTTTTCAGTTTACCCCTACTTAGAAACGCGCCTCCCAGAACCCCTTAAAAAAAAAAAAAAAAAAAAAAAAAAAACTACTTCAAACTTAGTTCAAGCTGAATATGTGCAATATTCGGAAGAAAAATATTTCAGCCTACGGTCAGTTTCTCTTAAATTGCATGCTCGCTATCGCTCGCCCAGGAAACATTGACACCTTATTGGGTTGAAACGTCTTATAATCGCCAAACTAATGAGGTGCAATGTCTACAAATCTCCAAATTGATGGAGTAAATCAGATAGGATCCAAATTGACCCGATCTGCACCAAATAGTGTTAATCCTATTTGTACAGTTGGTCAAATAAGTCATGTCGCAGCATCAGGTATATATCCATCAATAATTGGTATCAGCACTAAACAGTAATTCATAGTTTCGAGTGTGATATACAAACAAGTTCCTATCTTTACACACCCTATTCAACATCTGACAGACATTAATACAGCACACAGTGAGCAATACAAAATAACTTCCATTTTCTTATGTTCTTACCCAGCTAACAAAAATACGTATAACCAACGTCTGTTAAATGTAATTGTTTCTTAAGAATTACGTAAACATTTTACGTCAGTGAGACGCAAATATGTGTGGTCATTTTAACGTCTTGACAACATTTAATGATTACGTATAATTTACGTAAACTCAACACATGCTCAACGTCTGCACCACGTCACTTGAATGTTGTAACAACGTTTAAATAAAGTAAGAATTACGTAAACAAATTACCTGTAAATGACATTAACTTGACATAATACTAACGTTTAAATTACGTCAAGGAGACGTCTTGATAATGTCTGGTTGAGGTAGGAATGTTGTTGTTATTCATGTAGAAAACATGATTTCAACACTTCTAAGAAATTGCTACAACATGGAACATACTGTATAAGGATTGCAAAAATTCTAATAACATCATAGGATTTATTTGTACAAAAATACAATCTAATGATGATACAGATCCTCTATAGGCCTAACAATAGTTTGAAAATATACAATTCACTGAGCACAGCACAGTGCAACGCAGGTGTTGAGATGGGCTGATTCAAGAATTGTATGTTGTGAATGTAAGATCGGAATAGAGGTATACTTTGATTAGTGTATGCACCTGTCAATCACGAAACAGGGAAAGGTGTGGAAGAGAACAAAATACTTAGGAATTAAGTCAATAAATGTATAAATATATAACATTTGTAAAACAAAACAAAAACAGAGACAGGCAAAAGTGTACACATGTAATCCTATTGGGTTACTTAACCCACTGAGCCCCAGCTAGTTATAAATAAATGTACCACCAGGGACCAGCAGGTTTCGATTTTTTTTTTTTCCCAGAAACAATAGCAAATGGGTTAGGAATGAAGGACCGCCCCAAAAAAAACTATCAAAAAGGTAAAAAAGGGGTCCTACGAAGTCCCCGAAAGTCAATTTTACAAGAGTAAAAAATTGAAGGCAAAAACACCCAAAAAACATATTTTTGCGCGCTCACGCGCACGCGGTTGGACTTTGAGAGTTTTTAACCATCGGCATGGTTGCGTGGGATACTTACACAGTTTCCATACAAATCTGAACCCTCTAGGTGCCATAGGGCCGGAGTAATTAAACCCTGACAACACTTGTGCGTCGTGGTCTGTGGGGAACAAACATTACCGACGACACGTTGTCGTCGCTGGTACTCAGTGGGTTAAAGGCAGGATAGGAAATTAGGAGATAGAAAGCATAGTGGGTAAATTGGGTGTGGTGGGTTGGAATAGGAATGTTGAATTATTTTTTTAAAGTATGTACGGAATGAGAAATGTTCCTGGCAAAAAAAAAAAAAGTACGGTAAGGTTGTAGTATTCAGACATACTGCCCTCCTTGTTTACACTACTCGCACGCTTGCGATAATTTTCCCGTCTATTTTGACTGCCGTGGGATACAATAATAGGTGGAAGCCCCCCTCTGCTTTTTATTAGTCTAGGGCTTCTTCTGCAGAAACCCTCCTCCTTGCAGCAATCTCCTAAAGGATAAGAAGAAGAAACAATTAAATAAGTTAGTTTAGGTAAATATAATTTGGGTTAGGTTAATCTACAAAGATTAGGTTAGCCTAAGTTAGGGTTAGATGGGGTGATGGAAAAAAAATAGGAAATAATGAAAAAAACAAAAAAACAAATAGTGGTAGGCCTACTGTACTATATCCATAATTTGTTTCCCCCACCTATTCCCAGAGGGTCCCGTAATATTATTTGGGAGCATGGAAAATTAAATGTAGAAATCCTAATAATATCCAAAAGGGCCCACTTAATCCTAAAATATACAGTACTGGTACCGGTATTCGTCGACGTTGTTGCGGGATTGCTTAAGTTTTCCTCCCTTAGCCACACCTTTGAATTGGCTCACGGTACTCCCTTAAGAAGAATATCTAGAAAATTGGAGGAAAAGTAGAGTACAGTCAACTGGGGGGAATTCGGCCGATTGTTGCGTATTTCCGTTGCATATAGTCTTGTTTTTATCTTGATGCATGGACGTTTGAGGAGAGACTCAGACCAAGAGTGAGAGGGGTGGAAATGAGTTACCTGAGAAGTGCGTTCTGGGTTACATGGAGGGATAGACAGACGAATGAGGAAGTAAGAAGGAGGTGTGGTGTGGAGGTAGATGTGCTGGAAAGTGTGAAAAGGAACACCTTGAGATGGTTCGGTCATATGGAATGTATGGGAAGCGAGAGAATGACTAAGAAGGTGTACGAGAGCGAGGTGGAAGGACAGAGAGGGAGAGGTAAACCGAAAGAGATGTGGAAGGATGGAGTGAGGAAGTATATGGATGAGGGCGGTGCTGGTTAGGAGGAGAGGCGTTGACTGACTGGGGACAGAGGTGCATGGGGCGGCTCGTTCGTGGCCACCCCTTTGGGGATCACGGCTTCAGGCAATAGATAGATAGATCTTAAGTATTGTATGTGTAGCTGGTACATTGGGGTATACAATCATAGCATTAAAGAAATTAATAATTATTATATAATTATTATAAATATAATAAAGGTGTCCGAATTCGGATAGGATTTGGGGCAATTTCGGACACCTAGCCTGAATTTGGACATGGATATAAAATACATTCATAGGACTAACCAGTGATCCCAGTATAGATTCAAACCTTTCAGGGGTCAGAAAACTGTGTTGATTGTTTCACATGATAAGGAATAATATCATCCACATAAATTTCAGGTTTCAAGTAGCTCATTTGATAGCGATGAACGTAATCAAGGCTTTACAATTTTCACCTTACTGAATGCACGTTCACAACTGACTTGCGTGAACGACAGGGTCAAAAGATATGTATAAGCTATGAATAAATTTGAGTATGCAGATGCGTGGCAAGAATACAGTTCCATGTCAACTCAACCAGTAGACCATTTCAACCAGTAGCTCTCAACCAGTGCCAAATTAACCCAGATCAACCAAACCAGTGCCAATATATAGTACTAACCTAACCTAACCGTATTGGTTGATTTGATACTGGTTGAGAGCTACTGGTTGAAATGGTCTACTGGTTGAGTTGACCGGTCACCCTTCCGGGGATATATCAAAATAAAGAAAACTAACAAGAATAGCTTGCCTGTGCATTTTCAAGTTCAGGCGGGCGACAGCCGACAGTGCAGGCGGCAATTTGACCATCAGCTGATCGTCAACAAGCGCCACAAAAATAATAGCGGCAGGTATCGGCACCGTAAACGACCCGCCAACTTTGAAATTTCACTAGCTGAAATAATGTCTGACCATCACGGGGACCCACTGGGAAATTACTTTGAGGGCCCACGGAAATTTTCCCGGCTTCCTGGCGGGCCAGTCCGCCCTTTAAGTGCGTATATTCAACCATTCTCTCATAATATACTGTATGTCTTTTGTTACTGTAGAGAAAGCTAGGGATATAGAAAAGTCAGTATAAAATACAAGAGGTTATGATTGTCATAGGTAGGGAGAATATAGGTTAAACGTGGAAAGAAATGTATTATACTCTTGGTCAGTCTCATTGTAAAGAAATGTATTATTCTCTTGGTCAGTCTCATTGTAAAGAAATGTATTATTCTTTTGGTCAGTCTCATTGTAAAGAAATGTATTATACTCTTGGTCAGACTCATTGTAAAGAAATGTATTATACTCTTGGTCAGTCTCATTGTAAAGAAATGTATTATACTCTTGGTCAGTCTCATTGTAAAGAAATGTATTATACTCTTGGTCAGTCTCATTGTAAAGAAATGTATTATACTCTTGGTCAGTCTCATTGTAAAGAAATGTATTATACTCTTGGTCAGACTCATTGTAATGAAATTTATTATACTCTTGGTCAGTCTCATTGTAAAGAAATGTATTATACTCTTGGTCAGTCTCATTGTAAAGAAATGTATTATACTCTTGGTCAGTCTCATTGTAAAGAAATGTATTATACTCTTGGTCAGTCTCATTGTAATGAAATTTATTATACTCTTGGTCAGCCTCATTGTAAAGAAATGTATTATACTCTTGGTCAGTCTCATTGTAAAGAAATGTATTATACTCTTGGTCAGTCTCATTGTAAAGATTAACATATAGGCCTACACTACGTCTGCACAACGTTGCATAATTAGCTTTGTTTACATTAAAGGTGAATTACATAAGCTGTATACTTAGTAAGATGTATATTTTGTATGCATCAAAACATATTAAGGATGCTCAGGTTTGTGTATAATAAAGTACATTTATGTCAGTAAAGAAAACAAATATTTAAATTTGTTATATCTGGCGGCATCTGGTAGTTGAATGTCTTGCAAATTTTGCGCCTTCCAGTATTGTGATGACGTCATAGATTCTGATAGTTGTCAGGCAACATAAATTTACCTTTAACTTGACCCAATTTATTATATATGTTAGGGGTAAATTTAAGGATATTCCATATAATGGTGTATTGCTAGAGCATTTAACGTTCTGCTGAATAACTTATCTCACTTTTTGTTTTCATCTTTGTGTAATTCATCTTTAAATTTTAAGTCTCCACAACATTAATATTGTATAGTAAGTCTAATATTTCTTTCAACATTTGATATTTACGTCATATTTACGTGGGAATAACTTCATAATATAACGTTGAAATAATGTTGGCATTTACGTTAAATGTAAAGTCATATTTACGTGCGAATAACATCATAATACAGCTTTAAAATAATGGTGTCATATACGTTAAATGTTTACGTTATATTTACGTGCAAATAACTTAATAATAAAACGTTGAAATAATGTTGACATTTACGTTAAATGTTACGCTTTTATAATTTTGTATTTACGTCAAAACGAGACATGACTAAAATTTAACCAAAATACAACGTTGCGTTTACGTAGTGTGTTTGCTGGGTAGTTCTTATGACAGCGGAGACACAACTTATTTGGCCAACGTACCAGCAACGTCTTCTTTTATATTAGTTTTGCTATATTTGATTGATTTTGTGCAGTTTAAGAAGGATATGAGGTAGTAAACAGGGTTAATGGAGATAGTTTTAAGACTGTTAATGGCTGGAAGGTCGGTTTAAACCGAATACAATCGTCTAATAGTAGCCAGAATAAAGTCAAAAGGATGGCACCGGTACTGAAAGGGTTAATCCAGTACCGTGTTCCTGGCCTCCACCATATCTCCTGCTAGAAGAGCGAAGGGTTTACTGTTGATGAAGGAACGGGCGGCCGAATAACAACAACTGCTGCTCTCTCGCTATTACAATAATCAGTGATCCTCAGAGCTCTCCCAGTGTATACCACCTTCTCTACGTAGGGTACGATTCTCCCAATCTTTCTTCTATTCAACAGCAGAGTTCTGGAACTCTCTCCTTGAATCCATCTTTCCCCCATCCTATGACTTATATTGCTTCAAACTCCGTGTGTCCAGACATTTTGGCTCTAACATTTCTTGATTTTAGCCCTGTCACTCTTTCAACTCTGGGGGAGGCACTCTTCACAGGCTGTTTTGCCTTTTGTCTCCCTCATCCACATAGAAGAAAAACTAAATATATATACTGTACCTACCTTTTACGGGAGGGTTTTCTGGAACCCCTTCTCCCTCATGTTTAGTCCCAATAGTTTTGAGACTTTCAGACAGTCGCTCCATTTGTTTGGCGATTTTATAACCTTTCATGCCATTGAGATGTTGATTTATTTTTCCTGACGAATGATATAGTCTACAACTTATGAGGAATTGTCCTTCGGCCGGGGCATTTTTCTACAGAAAAATGCACACAAATATCACAAAGAGGGGTCTTGGCGGTATTGTTTCAACCGCTTCACTATGATGACGTATATTTCACCATAATTATGCTGATTATCATTACGCGATTTTCTTTACCTTATGATCTACCTCTAGGACTCGAACGGGTAAATGCGACCTCAATCAACCCTCTGAAGAACGTAGGAGCTTCTTGAACTACATATAATCATAACATTTTACCAAAAGTAAAGATAAAAAGGCATCATCGTACTGAAGGGGTTAAAGATCTAGGGAGGAAATAACAAATTTAATAAATAGTATAGAAATAAATAACAAATAAAGACACATCTCCCGTAACCCTTTCAAGATACGAGGACGCTAATCTTCCTTATTTATTGGCTACCATTACACGATATTATTGGCTACCATTACACGATATTATTCAGTTTTGGATGACAGTGTTGTAAGTTAAGATAGATTTTACCCCTTTGCTTCCTAGACAGTTTTGGATGACAGTGTTGTAAGTTAAGATAGATTTTACCCCTTTGCTTCCTAGACATCCTTCCTAAACTGCACACAATCGATATTATTCAGTTTTGGATGACAGTGTTGTAAGTTAAGATAGATTTTACCCCTTTGCTTCCTAGACATCCTTCCTAAACTGCACACAATCGATATTATTCAGTTTTGGATGACAGTGTTGTAAGTTAAGATAGATTTTACCCCTTTGCTTCCTAGACATCCTTCCTAAACTGCACACAATCGATATTATTCAGTTTTGGATGACAGTGTTGTAAGTTAAGATAGATTTTACCCCTTTGCTTCCTAGAGATCCTTCCTAAACTGCACACAATCGTCCCAAAATAGCCAGGATATATCGAAGAACCGCGTCACCGTATTCTGAAGGGGTTAACCCCTTCAGCACCATGACGCCATATTACTTTTGATTTTCGCTATCGTTTGCTGATTGTATGCAATTTATAAAGGACCTATGTTACTAAGAGGGTCTATTGAAAATCATACTTACTATTTACTTATTCGAGGCGTATCAGTAGATTACAAATTAAAGAAAATGGTCTAATGGAAAAAGCTGCAGGAAACAGCTCAGACCTACCCATTAAGGTATGTGGTAGTTGTTTTTTTCTTAATCCCCTTCTCTCGCATGGTTAACACCATTTGTTTTGAGATTTTAAGACGTTCGCCCCATTTCTTTGTTAACATTAAGACCTTTCGTGTGATTTAGGTGTCGATTTTCATCCTGGCGAGCAATAACGAGGCTGTAATTTTGGAAGAAACAGCCTTCGGCCGGAACATTTTTCTCCCGAAAAATGTGCAAATTAATCTTGAATGAGGGATCTTGAGGATATTTGTATTAATCTTGATGGAAGGCTAGGGAGGAAAGTAATATAATAATAGAGTCGATTTTCTTCAGCTTAGGAAGGGTATTTGGAAGTGAGAGGGTTAATTCGGTTAGCCTTTGCCCTTATAATCCCACAGATCCTTCCTAAGCTGTATAACATCGTCTAATGCTAGCCAGAATTAACTGTTCAGATGCGTAATAATCTTCAAAGGGTTAACAGAGGTTAAATACCTAATCATGTGCCTCCATCCTACCCATTTTTGGAGTTGAGATTATACCTAATTAATGATAATAAGACAATATTAAGACACTTCACCCCATTCAGGTGTTGTTTATTTTTCTATCCTCTCCAACCACCATGGAGGGATTGTGACAGGGAAATCGCCGGGCCACCCAAGCGCTGTGCCTGAAGGGGGATCACCTGCTTGTATTTATATTTCTCTCCTTTTCTCTCTTTCTCTGGCTTGTATCCATTCGGCCCTATTCAGCCAACTGTTTTAAGACGTTTATCCCCATCCAGGTGTCGATTTCTTTCTGGCGACCGATAGCGAGCCAGCATTGTATGGAGACATCTGGCTTCGCCGGAGAAATTTTTCTATCGAAAAATGTACATATTTAGTTTGCTGTCAAAACAAAATTATAAATATGCTGGCTCGCTACCGCTCGCCAGGAAAATATTGACACCTGGATGGGGGTAAACGCCTGAAAACAGGAGGTGAATGGGGCCGATTGGATGCAAGCCAAAGAGAGAGGGAAAGAAAAAGAAAACAAAAGTGAGGTAGGCCCCTTTAAGGAGCCATATACAGCACCAAAGGAGAATATTACAAAGTCTGCCTTCGCTCCAATTCACCTCAAGTATCCGAAAAGTTGCACTCATATAGCTCTCTTACACACCTCATCACAAGCAATTCATAACTGGAACCAGTTAGTGGAAGATACAGACGAGTATGACAGAGTGTACTGGCCAGCGTTGAGGTGGTGGAAGGCGGAGAAGAACAAGAGGGTCCAGAGCCCTCAATTATCTTACTGAAAAAGAGGAGATGTTTGACTGAGAGTACTGGTCATCCCCAAGAATATATGCGCCTTCTTGGGCAAAACCACAACAATACTTAGATGAAGACAACTCAAATGAAATAACAAAAAACACAACAATACTTAGATGAAGACAACTGAAATGAAATAACAAAACCACAACAATACTTAGATGAAGACAACTGAAATGAAATAACAAAAAACACAACAATACTTAGATGAAAACAACTGAAATGAAATAACAGAAAACACAACAAAACTTAGATGAAGACAACTGAAATGATATAACAAAAACGGATAACAACTGAATGGATAGGCAAGCGGATACCAATTGAATGGATAGACAAACGGAAACTAATTGAATGGATAGACACACGGATAACAATTGAATGGATAGACAAACGGATACTAGTTGAATGGATAGACACACGGATAGCAATTGAATGGATAGACAAATGGATAACAATTGAATGGATAGACACACGGATAGCAATTGAATGGATAGACACGAATAGCAATTGAATGGATAGACAAATGGATAACAATTGAATGGATAGACAAACGGATAACAATTGAATGGATAGACAAACGGAAACTAATTGAATGGATAGACACATGGATAGCAATTGAATGGATAGACAAATGGATAACAATTGAATGGATAGACAAACGGATAACAATTGAATGGATAGACAAACGGATAACAATTGAATAGATAGACAAACGGAAACTAATTGAATGGATAGACACATGGATAGCAATTGAATGGATAGACAAATGGATAACAATTGAAGGGATAGACAAACGGATAACAATTGAAAAGATAGACAAACGGAAACTAATTGAATGGATAGACACACAGATAACAATTGAATGGATAGACAAATGGATACTAATTGAATGGATAGACACACGGATAGCAATTGAATGGATAGACAAATGGATAACAATTGAATGGATAGACACACGGATAGCGATTAAATGGATAGACAAATGGAAAACAATTGAATGGATAGACAAACGGATAACAATTGAATGGATAGACAAACGGATAACAATTGAATGGATAGACAAACGGAAACTAATTGAATGGATAGACAAACGGAAACTAATTGAATGGATAGACACATGGATAGCAATTGAATGGATAGACAAATGGATAACAATTGAACGGATAGACAAACGGATAATAATTGAATGGATAGACAAACGGAAACCAATTGAATGGATAGACAAACGGAAACTAATTGAATGGATAGACACATGGATAGCAATTGAATGGATAGACAAATGGATAACAATTGAATGGATAGACAAATGGATAAAAATTGAATGGATAGACAAACGGAAACTAATTGAATGGATAGACACACGGATAGCAATTGAATGGATAGACAAATGGATACCAATTGAAGGGATAGACACACGGATAGCAATTAAATGGATAGACAAATGGATAACAATTAAATGGATAGACAAACGGATAACAATTGAATGGATAGACACACGGATAGCAATTAAATGGATAGACAAATGAATAAAAATTGAATGGATAGACAAACGGATAACAATTGAATGGATAGACAAACGGAAACTAATTGAATGGATAGACACACGGATAGCAATTGAATGGATAGACAAATGGATAACAATTGAATGGATAGACAAACGGATAGCAATTGAATGGATAGACAAACGGAAACTAATTAAATGGATAGACACACGGATAGCAATTGAATGGATAGACAAATGGATAACAATTGAATGGATAGACACACGGATAGCAATTGCATGGATAGACAAATGGATAACAATTGAATGGATAGACAAACGGATAACAATTGAATGGATAGACAAACGGATAACAATTGAATGGATAGACAAACGGATAACAATTGAATGGATAGACAAACGGATAACAATTGAATGGATAGACAAACGGAAACTAATTGAATGGATAGACACACGGATAGCAATTGAATGGATAGACAAATGGATATCAATTGAATGGATAGACAAATGGATAAAAATTGAATGGATAGACAAACGGAAACTAATTGAATGGATAGACACACGGATAGCAATTGAAAGGATAGACAAATGGATACCAATTGAATGGATAGACACACGGATAGCAATTAAATGGATAGACAAATGGATAACAATTAAATGGATAGACAAACGGATAACAATTTAATGGATAGACACACGGATAGCAATTAAATGGATAGACAAATGAATAAAAATTGAATGGATAGACAAACGGATAACAATTGAATGGATAGACAAACGGAAACTAATTGAATGGATAGACACACGGATAGCAATTGAATGGATAGACAAATGGATAACAATTGAATGGATAGACAAACGGATAGCAATTGAATGGATAGACAAACAGAAACTAATTGAATGGATAGACACACGGATAGCAATTGAATGGATAGACAAATGGATAACAATTGAATGGATAGACACACGGATAGCAATTGCATGGATAGACAAATGGATAACAATTGAATGGATAGACAAACGGATAACAATTGAATGGATAGACAAACGGATAACAATTGAATGGATAGACAAACGGATAACAATTGAATGGATAGACAAACGGATACTAATTGAATGGATAGACACACGGATAGCAATTGCCGTATACATCGTCCAGCTTCCCACTAAACCGGAGACTAAATACCGTATTATTTCCGGCCTCGGGTTCCTCTACAATAGGTCCGGGTACAAGCAGCTTATCCGGCCCTCCCCGCCGGTGTAAACAAACCCATAAACCCGAGAATAATGTTTTAACTAACCGGATTTGAGAGGAAGGTTTGTGCCAGATGTGTAGGAGAGGTGGGTGGGAGGAGGGGCGTTATGTTATGTTCTTGTCTCTGGGTAACCGATTGCGTGACATGTAGTAACAAACATAAGCAGTATTCTCATTACAAAGGATTACAAAGGAACAAACAGCAACACATTTACTGAGATACACTTGTCCCAATCAACATAACTGATATACTGTATGTGATTTAGTTCAATCTATTATATATTCTATAATCTTCATATAATGCTGGCTCGCTATCGCTCGCCAGGAAGAAATCGACACCTAGATGGGGATAAACGTCTTAAAATAGTTGGCTGAATGGGGCCGAATGGATACAAGCCAGAGGAAAGAGAAAAAGAGAGAAATACAAAGCAGGTCACCCCCCTTAAATGTCCACTTGTCCACATGAATTTTATGCACTTCGTGATTTACTGTATGGAAGGAAAATGGGTATATTTGAATTAGAAGTGTATTTGTTTATGCAGTAGTTATATAAGTAATCTGATCAATGAATGGTTTAATAGCAACATATTTATTTCATAGCAATCATTCCATATTTCCATACAGACGCAGAATCACGTAGTGTAAACAATTGTAAGTGGCCAACTGTACTTAACCCCTTCTGTACCTGAAACGTCTTTTTAAATTATACTCTAATTATACTTAGACGATCTTATGCAGTTTAAGAAGGATCTGTGGTAGTAAAAAGGGTTGAGTGTGAGTTGAAGCGTGTTAATTGCTGGGGGCCATTTTTTGAACTGAATGAAATCGTCTAATAGTTGTCAGAATATAGATAAAGGGACGGCACCGGTGCCGAAGGGGTTATATTCAATCACATAATATTGTATACGAATATTTTAACAATAAGAATTATTTATCCGTATTGCATGCCACTGGACCGTGAGGAAATAATTGAAAGCAGGACTGCGTGCAAGATTGTCATCCAATCTTACCCGAGCAACTCAAATTGAAATGGAATAAGGCGATCAAATATTCCGTTTCTATTGTATCAGCATTTTCTCGATGTCTGTGAACATGTGATCTCTCACTCTCACTCTCTCTCTCTCTCTCTCTCTCTCTCTCTCTTGTATTTACCTGTGACCAAGTGGGGCCATACTCTTAATTCACACTCCAGACACGACTTGTATGTGAACTTGCAGGAGAGTTCGCTCTATCAATTTGTTCGATCGCCGGTTCGTGGTAATAACGTTGTTAGCCTTGTACTTGCAACACAATCAGAATTGATAAAGATGTTTAATGTTGGTGATTAATTCAGTAATAGTGACCATTGTACGATCACTTTCCATATCAAATTCAATAGCAACTAACTCAATACCAGCAAAGAGAAGGTCCAAAATTTCAAGAGAGCAAACTTCCGTAAACTTAGAGCAATACTCAAGGAAAATCGACTGGAGCTCTATGATTAACAATGATGATCTAAACCAGTCATGGAGATTTTTCACCTCCACTTATTCGAATGCAGTACATGAGTGTATACTAGAGATGGACCGAATATTCGTTTCGTATTCGTATTTCCGAATATTCGCAATGTTTTTCAATATTCGTATTCGTATTCGTATTCACATTTCCATTCATAGGTATTTGCAAATATACGAATATGTTCACGAAACCAATAGAATATATACAAAAATGTTAAATATTAAATTTTAAAGTTAACACAAACGAATAAATAACAGTGTAGATGTGCGTTGGGGCCGCTAAAGTGGAATGAAGGAGGACTGAGCAGTGTTGCTACTTACCTGTATTTAATAGTACCACATCAAACTAGTGAAAAGTACCAAATTATTCTAAAGTGGAATCACTACCCGGTAAACGAACGTGTGCTGGACCTGGACATTTGAACCGTCGCAATATTGCCATTTCAGACATATCCAATGTAATACCATGTCACTAAAATATATTCCATCATATGTCCTCACTGATTTCGTATTTAGTACCAGATATGGACTATTTTATTAGAAAATGTATAAAATGTACTTGAGAGAGTCAAATGTACCAAATCTGGTACTTGAGTACCAACAAAGCGGCAATATTGGGACTGAGGACTGGACACATAGAACATTGAATGGATTTAATTTTAATTATTAAATTTTCTATGGCTGAACTCTTACAATATATTAAACAATAATTCATACAGTTAATTTATGATATTTAAGAAATTACACATTCACATCGTCATTAACTTCTGGCCAATAATTTCATAGTAATTTAATTAAAGTTTGTTGGTGACATACAAATAATTACCAGTTCTTGAAGGATGAAATAAGGATTGAAATATTCGCTATTCGTATTCGTATTCGCGAATTTTACAACAAAAAATTCGTATTCGTATTCGTTTTCGCAAATAGTGAAAATTGACATTCGTTCCATCTCTAGTGTATACCATTAAAAACCCGAAGAGCAGTACATAATAATAGGCCTAAGTGGTGGAATAAAGACATTGCGGATTGTCTGCTTGCTAAAAAGATTACTCATGATCAAATATAAATCTCTGACACCCATGAAAATAAAGTGATATTTGTAGATCTACGACGCAAATCCAATACGTTAATCAAATAAAGTAAAAACATGCTATAATAACATGTTGCAAATAATAATAAGACAAACCCGAACAAATATTATAGTTGCATCAGGAAGAAGAAAGTAGTGACTTCAACGATTGGACCGTTAGTCAATGAGAAAGGAGATTACAGTAAAGATGAAGCAAAAATGAGTAATGCTCTCAACATCTTCTTTGCATAATTTTTTACAAAAGAAGACCTTATTAATATCCCAACAGCTTCGCCTGTTCAGAAAGATAATTCTGACGTTCTGATCAGTATCAGCATTACAAAGAGAGAGTTTTGAAATGTTTAGACAAACTCAAGCTAAATAAATCACCTGGACCTGATACGATGTCGCCTAGAGTTCTAAAGGAAGCTAAGGATGAGCTCTCCAAACCACTGACATTGCTCTTCAATAAATCCTTACAGTCTGGGACTATGCCTGATCAGTGGAAGTTTGTCAACGTAACACTGGTATTAAAAAAAGGCAGCAAATCCTTACCTAGTAACTATCGTCCAATTAGCTTAACCTCAGTTGTATGTAAAATGCTAGAAACACTCATAAGAGACAGGCTCGTAAATCACTTATAGGAAAACAACATACTTAAAGATACTCAACACGGTTTTCGTAATAAACGCTCCTGCTTAACAAACCTCTTAGACTTCTTCCACGATATCCTCAACCTATATGATGAGAGTAAAGCTGTAGATATTATATACCTTGATTTTCAAAAGGCCTTTGACAAAGTTCCCCACAAACGTTTATTGATAAAACTAAAAGCGCATGGAATACAAGACAGTGTGTTGAAATGGATAGAAAATTGGCTCAGTGACAGAAAGCAAAGAGTAGTCATAAACGGTAAAGCATCCTAAGGCATCAATGTAAGTTATGGGGTTCCCCAGGGATCAGTACTGGGGCCAGTTTTCTTTCTAGTTTACATTAACGACATAGATGAGGGTCTCACCTATACAATCTCATAGTTTGCTGACGATACAATAACTTCAAAAAGCGTACTCTCAAATGAACATGTCGAAGATATGAAACATAATCTAGAAAAGTTGTCACATTGGGCTCAAATTTGGGAAATGTGTTTCAATGTTGATAAATGTAAAGTACTCCATTTCGGAAACCGAAATGAGAAAGCAAACTATTCAATGAATGGCACCCAGCTTAAGAGTGTAGACAGAGAAACTGATTTGGGAGTAACAATATCGAGTAACCTAAAACAGAGTCAACAATGTTCAGAAGTTGTTAAGAAGGCAAACCAAATAATTGGCTTTATAGGCAGGTCATTTGAGCATAAATCCAAAGATATAATCCTAACTCTTTACAATTCCTTAGTCCGCCCTCTCCTGGAATACTACGTTCTATCCTGGTGCCCTTACTACCAAAATTATATAGACAAGCTAGAACGAGTTCAACGTAGAGTTACCAAATGTTACCTTGCTTAAAGAACAAACCGCACGAGGAACGTTTTAGAGAATTAAATATATTTCCTTTAACCCAGTGCAGATTAAGAAGTGACTTAATTCAAGTGTTCAAAATCATCAATGGCATCGACAATATGAACAGTAGTAAATATTTCACTATCGACCAATCAAATTACACGCACGGGAACGGTTGCAAAATTATTGGTAAATCTTTTAACTCTAAGAATTTCTTCTTCAATCGAGTTGTCAACTTGTGGAATGGGCTTCCCCGAGATGTCATAGACTGCAACACCATGATTTATGCTTTAAACTTCGCCTAGGTAAACACCTTGCCTTAAATCCACGACTGACTGCATTTGTAAATTAATACAGTTTTATCCCCCTCTATTATATTTTTGTCTGTTTGTAAGTAACAAATGGAAGGAATGTGTAAGAGAGTATGGGTCTGTGGGTTCAAGGATTGTGTGGGTGAGAATGAAAGTAGGAATACAAACGTGGGTGATTGTGTGTGTGTATGCCCCGACAGAGGATAAACTTGAAAGAAAGAAAGAGGAGTTATGGATGAATGTGGAGGCGTGCCTGGAGAAGTTTGACAAGAACGAAAGAATATTTCTGATTGGGGATATGAATGGTAAGGTGGGTGGTAGGAAAGTTAAGGGAGTGGTGGGAGGGTAGGGGGTACCATCAGAAGTGAATGGGAATGGTAGTGAACTTGTGGACGTATGTGTGGGGAGGAGGCTGTGGATAGCCAACACCTTCTTCCGACACAGAATGATCCACAGGTACACTTGGAAACAGGTGTGGACGATTGAGGATGAGACAGTGGTGGAACGAAAGTCATTGATTGATTATGTATGTGTGGATGAACGAATGAAGAAATCTGTGATGGATGCTAGGGTGTATAGGGGTATTAGAGGGGGTCTGTCTGATCATTATGTAGTGGTAGCTAAGGTTAGGATACAAAAGAAGTGGGTGAGGAGAGCTGGAGGGAGGCGAGAGGAGGGTGGAATGGTGAGGAGGGTGGAGAGGTTGCGGGAGGAGGAAGTCAGGGAGGAGTACAGGAGAGCAGTGGAAAGACGACTAGTGGGTTCGACCTGGAAGTTATGGAGGAAGTGGAGGAGATGAGCAAGGTGTTAAAGGATGAGATCTGTGCAGCATGTACAAAGTACAAAGGAGTACAAAGGAAATCAAGCAACAACAGATCTAGTGACCCTTCTAGGTTGCTTGTCCTCCAAAACACTGAGGATCAAGTGTCCAAACAGTGGTTTAGAGTGGGTAAGGGAACATTGGAAAGGGAATTACTGCCCTGGAACTAATGTCCGTGGCAGGATTAGGAAGTTAGTAGGGGACAGATGGGTTAGTTACTGAGGGGGGGATAAAATAAAGTTATTCATTTATAAACGCAGTCAGTCGCGGGTTTGATGCGAGATATTTGTCTAGGCGGAGTTTAAATGAATCAACGGTGATGCAGTCTATAACGTTTCGGGGAAGCCCATTCCACAAGTTGACAACTCGATTGAAGAAAAATTCTTAGATTCGTGTGAGTTAAAAGATTTACCAATAATTTTGCAACCGTTTCCCCGCGTGTAATTAGATTGGTCGATAGTGAAGTACTTACTACAGTTCATATTGTCGATGCCTTTGATGATTTTGAACACTTGAATTAAGTCACCTCTTAATCTGCGCTGGGTTAAAGGAAATAGATTTAATTCTCTAATACGCTCTTCATATGGTTTGTTCTTTAGGCTAGGTATCATTTTGGTAACTCTACGTTGAACTCGTTCTAGCTTGTTTATATCTTTTTGGTAATAAGGGCACCAGGATTGAACGCAGTATTCCAGAAGAGGGCGGACTAAGGAATTGTAAAGGGTTAGGATAACGTCTTTGGATTTATGCTCAAATGATCTGCCTATAAAGCCAATTATTTTGTTTGCCTTCTTAACAACTTCTGAACATTGTTGACTCGGTTTTAGGTTACTCGATATTGTTACTCCCAGATCGGTTTCTCTGTTTACATTCTTAAGCTGAGTGCCATTCATCGAATAGTTTGCTTTCTCATTTAGGTATCCGATATGTAGTACTTTACATTTATCCGCATTGAAACTCATTTGCCAAATTTGGGCCCAACATGACAATTTATCTAGATTGTGTTGCATATCGTCAACTTGTTCTTTTGAGAGTACGCTACTTGCAATTTTTGTATCGTCAGCAAATTTTGAGATTGTACAGGTGAGACCCTCATCTATGTCGTTGATGTAAATTAGAAAGATAATTGGTCCTAGTACCGATCCCTGGGGTACCCCGCTACTTACATTGGTCCATTTAGATTCCTTACCGTTTATGACTACTCTTTGCTTTCTGTCGCTGAGCCAATTTTCTATCCATTTCAACACACCGTCTTGTATTCCATGCGCTTTTAGTTTTAGCAGTAAACGTTTGTGGGGAACTTTGTCAAAGGCCTTTTGAAAATCAAGGTATATAATATCTACAGCTTTACTCTCATCGTAGAGGTTGAGGATATCGTGGAAGAAGTCTAAGAGGTTTGTTAAACAGGAACGTTTTTTACGAAAGCCGTGTTGAGTATCTTTAAGTATGTTATTGTCCTCTAAGTGATTTACGAGTCTGTCTCGTATGACCGTTTCTACCATTTTACATACAACTGAGGTTAAGCTAATTGGACGATAGTTACTGGGTAGGGATTTGCTGCCTTTTTTGAATATCGGTGTTACGTTGGCTAGCTTCCACTGATCGGGCATAGTTCCAGACTGCAAGGATTTATTGAATAGTAATGTCAGTGGTTTGGGGAGCTCATCCTTAGCTTCCTTTAGAACTCTAGGCGAGATTGTATCAGGTCCAGGCGTTTTATTTACCTTGAGTTTATCTAAACAATTCAATACTTCTCTCTCTGTAACGGTGATATTGCTTAGAACATCTGAATTATCAATCTGAATCGGCGATGGTGTAGGGATATCACTGAGGTCTTCTGTTGTAAAAACTGATGCAAAGAAGGTATTGAGGGCATTACTCATTTGTACTTCGTCTTTGGTGTATTCTCCATTTTCATCGACTAATGGTCCAACAGTTGAAGTAACTACTTTTTTCTTTCTGATATTACTATAGAATTATTTCGGGTTTGTTTTACTTTGATTCGCAATATGTAACTCTAAGGTCTTTTTACTTTGCTTAATTAACTTTTTGGCTTTGCGTCGTAGCTCTACAAATTTCAGCCGTTCTTCGTCATTTTGTGAGGATTTTAATCTATCATTAGCAAATTTTTTAGCAAGCAGGCAGTTTGAAATATAATTATTCCACCATTTGGGCTTATTATTATGGCCTGGACGCCGTATTTTCGAGGGTATGCAGTCTTGCACTGCTTTTAGGTAAGTGGCTTCGAATAACTTCCAAGATGTATTTATGTCGTTATTGTGAATTAAAAAGCTCCAGTCAGTTTCTTTAAATATAGCTCTAAGTTTATGGAAGGTTGCTTTCTTGAAATTAAGGACTTTTTCGATGCTACTATTTGGTTCGTTACTAGTAAACTTTAAAGTGAAAGTTATCGTACGATGGTCGCTGTTACTGAATTCATCACCAACATTCAAATTCTCTATTAATTCTTTTTTTGTTGCAAGTACAATGTCAAGAACGTTATTATCACGGGTCGGCGTTCGAACAAATTGATAAAGCGAACTCTCTTGCAAGTTCGTATACAAGTCATGTCCGGAGTGTGAAGTAAGAGTATCACCCCACTTGGTCACAGGTAAATTAAAGTCGCCAAAAATTACGGTATCTTGTGAGTTACTTACATCTGCAATTTGTTCGTAAATTTCTCGGTCAGTTTGCACTGATTGAGCTGGAGGTCTGTATATTAATGCAAGTATTATTGTTGTACCTTTATTAATCTTTATTAGCACAAATGATGCGTCGACGTTCACAATTTGAGGTTTTGACAAGAGGGTAGGGTTAAGACTTTCTTTGATATAAAGTAAAACGCCACCTCCATTTTGATTTATTCGGCTTTTCTCAAACATTACATAACCGGGAAGTGAATACTCTGCTAAAAAGTCACTATCTTCTGTATTGAGCCAAGATTCTGTTGTGCCAATCACATCATAATTTTCTGTACACACTAGCTCCTCTAAATCTGAAAATTTATTGCGTATGCTACGAGCGTTTGCATAGAAAACCTTTATATTTGTTATTTTAGAACTCACAGAACGCTCTTTAATAATATTTTTGCTTCTTGTCGGATCTACATTTATGTTCATGGCTGTCCTCAGTCCTCGCTGTCTTCGGTCCTTATCACTGGTGGTCCTCGGTTGCCTCTGTTTTTTCTTCGCGTTGGATGATTTATGTCACTGCTGCTTCTTCTCGGATGGCGTTTTTTGATCCATGGCTGCGGACTGCTTCGTGTAGGAGACGACCCATGCGTGCTGAACCCACAGGGTTTAGATGAGTGCCATCATTGCGGAACAGAGTAGGCTGGTTGTAGAAGTTGTCCCAGAGGTTGATGAATTCAACTTCTTCCCTCAGACACAAATATTTTAATCGGCTATTTGTGCTGAAGGCCTTGTCGTAGAATTTGTCAGGTGCGTCGATCTTGGGGAGAATGCCTGAGATGATGATATTCCTTGACTTGTTTTTGTAGTGCTGGATCATCTTGCGATATTTCTCCATCAACTCTTCGGATCTGGTGCGCATGACGTCATTTGAACCAGCATGGATGACAAAAAGGGTATTTTCATTTGCATCCTTTGTGGTATCTTCGAAGGCTTCCACAATGTCGTCCAGTCCAGCTCCTGGGATGCAAAATCTTTTTCGTTGATTTGGGACTCTGTCGCAGAACTCTTCGACCTGTCCTCGTAGGATGGAATCCCCAACGAGCCTGGTCTCCTCTGGTTCGTCTTCCATCTCTACCAATATCTCAAATCTGTTTGACATTGTGACTGGTAGATGAGACCTTTTCTGCGTTGGCCGTGAGGAGGTGTGTGGAGTGAGGAGAAGAGGGAGGGGAGTGAAAGGTCATGGTGGACAGAAGAGGTAAGAATACCTGTGGAAGAAAAGAAGAAAGCATATAGAGAGTGGTTGGGTAGTAGAGGGAATGAAGATTTCGAAAGACAGAAATGAGCGAGGTACGTGGAGAGTAGGAGGGTGGTGAAGAGAGTAGTGAAGGAAAGTAAGAGAAGAGTAGATGAGGAATTTGGAAGGAATCTGAGTGCAAAATGGAGGGAGAGTAAGAAACTGTTCTGGAAAGAAGTCAAGAAAGTTAGGGAAGGTAGCAAGGGAACCAGTAAGGGTGTGAAAGATAAGAATGGGAAAATGCTAGCCGAGAAGCAAGAGAGAGTCGAAAGATGGAGGGAGTACTTCAATGAGTTGCTAAATGTAAGGAATGAAGAGCCAGCAAACATAGCTGGATATGGTATGGGAGGGAGAAGAAGAGAAGTAGTGGAGGAGGTGGTGGGGATCAGGAGGTCAGAAGTGTGGGAAGCCATGAAAAGAGTGAAGTTGGGGAAAGCACCAGGAACAGATGGAGTGTGTGGGGAAATGTTGAGGTATGGTGGTGAGATAGTGATCGAATGGGTATGGAAAATGTGCAAACTAGCATGGGAGAAGGGGAGTGCACCCGATGACTGGAAGACTGGCATAATAGTCCCCCTATATAAGGGCAAAGGGGAAAGAGGAGTGTATGGTAACCACCGAGGAATATGTCTTCTAAGCGTAGTAGGGAAGGTATACAGTAGGGTAGTGATTGAGAGAGTGAGAATGAGAACGGAGAAATGGATAGGCGACGAGCAGGGAGGTATTAGGAAGGGAAGAGAATTTGTAGATCAGATTTTTATGCTGAATTGTGTTGTGGAGAAATATCTGGAGAAGAAACAAAAGGTGTATGTTGCCTTTATGGACTTGGAGAAGGCCTATGACAGAGTGGATAGAGAAGGTTTGTGGAAAGTACATAGAATATACGGAGTAGATGGCAAGTTGCTGAAAGCAGTGAAGAGCATGTATGAGGGTGCAAAGGCGGCAGTACGTGTGGAGAGTGAGCAGAGCGAGTTCTCTGACCTGAATGTTGATTTGAAACAGGGGTGTGTGATGTCCCCATGGTTGTTTATTGTATATATGGATGGAGTCATGAAAGAAATACTATCAAGAGCAGTGGATGTTGGTGTATCGCTGAAAAGGGAGGGAATTGAGTGGAAGCTACCTATACTGCTGTTTGTGGATGATACAGTTCTGATGAGTGATAATGAATGGGAGTTGCAGGGTCTGGTAAATGAGTTTGGAACAGTGTGTGAAAAACGGAAATTGAAGGTAAATGCGGGGAAGAGCAAGGTTATGGTCTTCGAAAGGGGTGAAGTCACAGAGTGTGAGGTGAAGCTGAACGGTTAGGCTATGGAGATCGTCAACTCTTTTAAGTATCGGGGCAGTGTGTTGAGTAAAGATGGGACTATGGATGAAGAAGTGCGGGAGAGGGTACAACAGGGGAAGAGGGTTGTAGGAACGCTGAAAGCAGTAACAAGGAATAGGGTGGTCAGTATGGAGCTGAAGAAGTCCTTGCATGACAGTGTGGTAATCCCAACACTGACTTACGGAAGCGAAGCATGGACGTTGGTTGAGAGACTCAGACCAAGAGTGAGAGCAGTGGAAATGAATTACTTAAGAAGTGCGTGCGGAGTTACATGGAGGGATAGACAGACTAATGAGGAAGTAAGGAGGAGGTGTGGTGTGGAGGTAGATGTGCTGGAAAGTGTGAAAAGGAATATCTTGTGATGGTTCGGCCATATGGAACGTATGGAAAGCGAGAGAATGACTAAGAGGGTGTACGAGAGCGAGATGGAGGGACAGAGAGGGAGAGGTAGATCGAAAGAGAGGTGGAAGGATGGAGTGAGGAAGTATATGAACGAAGGCGGTGCTGGTTGGGGGGAGGGGCGTTGACTGACTGGGGACAGGTGCATGGGGGCGGTTCGTTCGTGGCCACCCCTTCGGGGATCACGGCGTCAGGCAATAGATAGATAGATAGATATTATATTACTAACAACTGTTCCCTACTAACATCTCCTAATCCTGCCACAGACATTTGTCCCAGGGCAGTCTTCGCTTTCCATTGTTCCCTTACCCACTCTAAACTACTGTTTGGACAAGACCATTAGTGTTTTGAATGGCAAGCACCCTTGAGGGGTCGTTGGAACTGTTGTTGCTTGATTTCCTTTGTACTTCTTTGTACTCTCTCTCGCTTTCGCTCTCGCTTAGGCTTACTATCGTTCACCAGGAAAAACAAATCGACACCTACATAGCACGAAAGGTCTTAATATTGACAAGTACATGGGGTGGAAGGTCTTAAAATTGATAAACTAGTGAGGTAAACATAAAATATGAAAACTAATGGGGCTAAACATGAGGGAGAAGGGGTTCTACAGAAACCCATCTCCCCATAATAGATGTTGAGGTATTCATTACCACGACTGTACAGCTGCCTACACGTACAACTGACAAATTAACTTTGAACAGTTGATAGAGTGAATAGAAACACCATATATGAGGGAGAGTACATTATTGACAACGTTTCGCAGATAGCTTCTTTAGGTCACTAACGTTAGTGACCTGAAGAAGCTATATGTTAAACTTTGTCAATATAGCGCTCCTCCTCAAATGGTGTTTCTATTCACACTTCCGACTGGTACAGGAACGCTTATATACTGTATATATGCTAATACAGTATATGTATTTATGAATATATTGTATAATCCACAAACACAATATACAACCTTAAACTAACATTTTGATTGTAAATGTCTGTTAGGTAATTATCCAATTACAGTTGTTGTATAACTAACATAGCATAATTACAAGAAGCTCTGTAACAGCTGAGTATGTGGGCAATTATACAGTCACTCATAACAAATCATGGACCTCACCTGTTTCTAATTATGGAAGTATATCTCTGAAACCAAATAATGAATATAATGTTCTGTACATCAACAAGTAAACCATAATATATACTACTTGTTGAAAAGTAAATTCCATCCCAAAATAAATCCAGGTACATATACTTGAATAAGTAAAAACATATGGGGTCCACAAATATTGATGCATGACTAAATATTACGTTATACAGGCTAACCCCTCTCGGATATTATAATTGTGCCTATGGTCATTTATTATCCTAATGACGCATCTGTGTCAAACTAGTTTGTATAATTTTCAATGGAAAGTAATAATAGAGCTTACAACCTTCCTTGAGAGGGTCGTTTTTTTTTTTTTTTTTTTTTTAATATATATATTTATATATTAATTTATTTGTTTATTTATTTATCATTATTTTAGTGTCCTCCCAAGGCCTCCATCAAGCTAAAAACATCCTCTAGATCCCATTTCAAGATTAATTTGTACATTTTTCGGTAAGAAATAGTCAAGCCAAAGGCCGGTTCCTCCAAAATTAAAGTCTCTCTGTTGCCTGCCACGAAAATAATCGACACCTAAATTGTAAGAAATATCCTAACATTGACAATAAAATGGGGTGAAAGATCTTAAAATCGTCAAACAATGGGGTGAACGTCCTAAAATCTTAAAACTATCGTGCCTAACCATGAGGAAGAAGTGGGACCAGAAAACAAAACAAACTACCTCCTTGAACATACTGCTTACCTGGAACGGTGGTTTGCTCTTGCTATTTATGAATCCTTTCAAGATACCATGACGCGTTTCTTCCTTTGGTTTTGGCTATTAATAGACGATTTTATTTAGATTAGGAAGGGTATATTGAAGTAAGAAGGTTAATTGAGATAGTCTTTTCTCTTTCAATCCCCCCAGAGTCTTAATATTCTGTATATAATCGTCTATTAATAGCCAGAATAAGCCAGAATTAAGGGGAGATGGGTAGTTTTTCTGGTCCCCCTTCTTCCTCATGATTAGCCTCATTAGTTTTGAAATGTTAAGACGTTCGGCCCATTAGTTTGGCGATTTCAACACCTTTAGCTCCATTTCGTTGTCAATTTTAAGACCTATCCGGCCATTTAGGTGTCGATTTACTCAACCTGGCGAGCGACAGCGAGCCTGTTATTATAAGAGGAATTATAAGAGGACATTTTACTACCGAAGAATGTACACATTTATCTTGGGGTAGGGGGGGGGGGGGTTCTAAGTTTGAGGGAGGTCTAGCGAGGAAACTAAAAAATATATGAATTATTAGACCCAAAAATCAGCCACTATAAAAATATATTACGCAATCAAATCTCCGTAAAAGCCGAGTGATTAAGGCGAGGGCATGACAATTTACCGTCAACTGAAAATGAACCGACTATAGTGTACATGTTATTATAGCCTACAGTTAGCGTGTTTGTAGTATAGACAGGTAGACGTTGAACAAGAACATGAGGTTAATGGTTGAGCAGATCATTCCAGTGTATGATACCACTGGGTGTTAGGGGGAGGTTTATAGTATGATCCATGGACCTCCACCAAACTTATATAAATACCACCAAGATCCCCTTCGAAATATATTTGTACCTTTTTCGGTAGAAAAATGTCGCAACCGAAGGCCGGTTTCACCTAAATTAAAAGCACGCTATCGCTCGCCAGGGAAATACCACTCCTAAATGGCACGAAAGGCTTTAATATTGACAAATAAATTGGGCAAAAAGTCTTAACATCGCCATGCTAATGGGGCGAATGTCGCAATGGGGCTAAATATAAGGGAGAAGGGGGTCAGGAATAACCCAAAATCTCCCCTGAAACAATCTAGGGAGTCTTTGTTTCCTTGAGCTATTTGTATCCAATACGTTTCCATATTATAGCGATATATTACACATTTGATTCATAAGCAGTTGCAAAGACAAAGATAACTGTAATTTAGTTTTTGTAAGTTTGGTACAGAAGAATGCCTGAAACAAACATTACGGAATACTATGTTACCGTATTTCCTGTTTAAATATCTCCATCTGATTGCTTCAGCCCTCCCTCCCTCCCCCCCCCTCCCCCCCCCCCGTCTCTCTCGCCGGAGGGACGGAGGGTGGGGAGAGAGCCAGCTTCTTCTTTGCCATTCTTTCCTTCCACTGTCCCTTACTCTCGGGTTAGCTATCTCTACTAGAATCAAGTCCTGACCACCTCGCTGGGATCGTGAGGTATGTGTGGTCAGTGTATCTAAGTTAATCTATGTAAATCTCTCTCTCTCTCTCTCTCACACATTCAATATAGAAATTACACAATTGTAAATGTAACTAAACAGATCATAGAGATGTTCAATAATGAAACTATGCATAACCTTTTAGAAGAATGTAAAATGGTGATACAACGTTATTTAATGTATGTTTGGAGAGTGAGGGTTCGGTGACTGGTTGGCGACGGTCTTGATCCCTCTAGGAAGTTTAGGGAGGGATTAAAACGGTCGGGGCTCAGTGGAAAGGACTTCTGAGGCTACATGCTATAATACCATATACATGTATGTTAACAACAAATAGTAATACAATAAAAAAGGAGAACAAAACACTCATCAAGGTCTATAGCTTGTGTATGAGTAATGAATTCTAAATATATCCTTAATGTAATGCTATATATAATAAATGCAGGTAGATTATTTAAATTATCATCATTATCTATGTATAATTTACCTTATAGTATACCTGTAATGAAATAGTTAACCTAGGTAGCTTTAGGGTGAGGATATCGTATACCCCTTCGCCCTATTGAGGTAATGATACTTGTTTTGCTATTTGTACTTCGTTCAATAGAGCAATCAAATCAAATATATCTCTCTCTCTCTCTCTCTCCTCACTCACTAATCACCCAGGAGGCTATGCAACTGAAGTTAATTAGTCCAGGTCCTTGAGATTAAGACGTTTTAGTAATGAAGCCATCCCAGGGACCCCGTGTACAGTCGCATACAATAGTTAGGCTGGACGAATAACTATACTCTCTATATTTTCAGCTGGCGGTAATTGTCATGTCCTCGTCTCGATTACTCAGCTGTTATGAAGATTGTTTCCCGAAGTATTGTGCTAACCCCTTCATCACCATTACGTAACCTTCATCATATTCTTGTTACCATTAGATGATATTCTTTAGTATAATATAATCTAAATCTACGACTCAAATGTGTATACTAATAAATCATCTTAATAACATAGGTCCTTCTAAAGCTGCATAAAATCGTCTAATTTTAACCAGTATCAGGGATAAAATGGCGTCATAGTGCTGAAAGGGTTAATTACGAATACTCGGCAATAATATGAAGCAGAGGTATATCAGTTTCGCATATATAAACTGTGTATATATATATATATATATATATATATATATATATATATATATATATATATATATATATATATATATATATATATATATATATATATATATATATATATATATATATATATATATATATCAATTGTCGATAAGTTGGTCGGTAAGGGTTGCAATAAGTTACCATCAGCTGGCTAACCTTGGACGATTTTTACTAGGGTTAGAAAGGATTTGCTGTCATAAAAGGGTTCATTGCTATTGGGTTTACTCCATTCCATCCCTTGAGATCCTTAACCCTCGTCTAGCAGGGGGTTTTGGGCTATTTTGGGCATATTCAGGCCCTCCTGAATGATCAATTAAGTATCTGCATGAAAAGAAATTTATTCAGCAAAAAACTAGGCGCTACAAGCTTCAAAATGAGACAAGAACGAGCTACGTAGCACTCGTCGTTTTCATGCAGTGGTACCACTAACATGGGAGTTTAGCGTATAGCGGCATATTTTTTCCAGCTATACTACTGGCTACACTGCTGGCCTCTCGAAAACAGAGGGAGCGTGAGTCAGTGGGCGGCGGTAAGCCCTGGGTGTCGGACGTGTGGCCTGCTGCGCTCCCGGCCATTTACACTTGATTTTAACCCTTTAAAAGCCTTAATAATGCTCCTAACTTGCTGCTTTTTAGATACGAACTTAAGTCGGGCCCCGCTCCTTAAGTGTTAAGGGGTAGGGTATATTTGTTGGTCTAATTACTTATTTATGTATTTTTATGTTTCCTCGCTAGACTTCCATCAAGCTGAAAAAACACCCCCAAGATCTCCGTCTGAAACACGTTTGTAAATTTTTTGGTAGGAAAATGTACTGGCCGAAGACCGGTTCCTTCTAAAATGTTAGGGTCGTTGTAGCTCGCCAGGTAAAAATCGCCACCTAAATGGCACGAATGTTCCTAATATTGACAAATAAATGGGGTGAAAGGTCTTAAAATTGCCAAACTATTGGAATCCACATCTTGAAATTTCAAAACTTTAGCGGGCAGGTGCCCCATGCGGGATCCTTAAACGCGTATTTTCGGCAGGCTGTTTTTCGCGCCATTGATGACGTAGATGGCTTGGGTTTGCTCCAACCAATAGGGGAACCGTTTGTCATTATCTCCAGCCGATCACAGCCCTCTACCCCATCCCTGCGCGTCGGTGCAGGGCGAGATTCGAGTCATTCTCAGCCAAGCAGCTATAGTGGTCGTATGTGCGTCAAGTTTGCTCCCTTCCCACGCCCCTCACGCCTAACACAATGGAGGTAAGGTTCTTAAAAGTTGATAGGACATGGATGAATAGTTGTACTTTATGCTGGTAAGAAAGAAAGTAGTGTGGTTTTAAAGAAAATACGAAAATTTGGGTGCTGAACATGGTGTACATCCCACGCGGGATGTACGCCGTAGTTACGGGCAACCGCATGGCGCCACCTTCCCCCCGCCCAGGATCTTTGGCCCGCATCACGAATAACCTTATGGCCTGATAGTGATGATGGTCATTGTGCATATATGATGGTGATTAGTGATTGTGATTATATTATTATTGATTATACTGCTATGCAATAAGTTTCCTACAAAATAACCTTGAAACAGAGCAATTCCTGACGAATAGGTAATGTTAGAAATGACAAAATGATGGTGAATCTATGGTGATTTTTTTTTTAAACATTCTATAGTGGTAGACCAGTACCTTATTCATTGGTAATATTATAGGTTTGATTCCCGAAGGGAAGTAGAGAAAACTTAATATTTAGTAGGGCCCCGTAATCATTGACACCTTCGCCTATTAATAATAATAGTCTCCATTCAACATCCTGCGCCAGCATTTTGAATAGCCCGCGCGGAAGTATCATGGAGTACTCTCATAAGTGCACGCTTAATTCCCTTATGGGATCATCATTTTGATCGGGTACCCTACAGAAAAAAGCTCTGTAAAATATATAAAAGACAAAATAACTTAATATCTGTTATCATAATATGATAACAGATATTAAGTTATTTTGTCTTTTATATATTTTACAGAGCTTATGACTTGCCATATGCATGGTTTTCTCATGTTTTGCTTCCCCAACACCAGGCCCTCTAGCGGCCATCTTCGAACTTCACTGATATACCAAGAATAAACTATGGAAATCAACGAATGGGAAGTGGGATGGTCGGGAGGGACAGTGTCGTCAATGATTACGGGGCCCTACTAAATATTAGGTTTTCTCTACTTCCCTTCGGGAATCAAACCTATAATTTATTATTAAAATGTAAAACTTGCAAACAAAGTCAAACCAAAACTGGGACAAAGACAATATAAAGTCAAAACAACATATCAAACTCGCTAGGTGGAAACAACGCTTACTAAAATAAAATTTATGAAATGAAAGAACACAATCCACAACACAGGGTGCACACCACCACATGAGCAAGCCAATCCGGTTCCCAAGCAAACTAATTGCACACATAACAACGCACTATCGTCACGTTCAGGGAATTAGTCAATTTGGGAAGTCCGGGACGTTCTGGCAAATATTACTAAACTCTACATGAATAAAAGAAACTACAATTAGTGTTAAAATGTTATATTAAAATCAAATTTGCAACTTGACAAGACATTAACAATAGTACAAAATAAAAATTAATAAGATATATATATATATAATATTACAAAAAATACATACTGTATATAGCACTCACTAACGATAGTGCTATCGGGTAGGTATCTGTAAGCATAGCATGCCTCAAGTGACCCCTATCAATAACTACCATACAAATAACCTACATTTATCGTACAAATAAAGTAAGGAAATCGCAAAAGCAAGCAATTGATACTATCGACAATAGATAATTATAATATAAAGACAAATAATTACAAAATATGAAATAGTAACAACAGATTTAAACAAAGAGTACTCTTTTAACAAGAACAATCAATTAAAACAAAATTATCATCCATATTAATAATAGAAAAAGATAAACAATAAATACAAACAGACACAAAGTAAATTTATGTAACAATTTACTTGTCTCATAACCTCTGTTTACTTAGAGTCTGTATAGTAACCTAGCTCTAGCCCAAAAGTCGTCTACTTTAGTGCAAATTTTACAAAATCTTATTAACTGGGAATAAAAACAATTATAAGTTATCTTTCTATCGATATTACTACTAGGGAAAGGAAAGTTTATTACGTTAAAATGAAAATCATCAACTTTAAGTGTGCACTGTTCATTAACAATCTCTATATTTATATCAAGAACATTTTCAACTTTTTCATTTACGTTACAATGTGTGAGGGGAATAGAATTAGGATAAATAAGTTAGCAACTTGATTAAAATTTAACAAATTGCAAACGAGAATATCATCAATATATCTACTATTATTACTTAACAATTCAGCCAGTGCTAATTTTTCTGGGATTTTATTTTTCTTGCTACTGTCGACTAAGTCTTTTATATATTTAAATTCTAAAGCAAGCAAGAATAAGTCTGCAATTAAAGGGCTAGCATTTCCACCCATAGGAATTCCTAATATTTGTTTGAAAATGTATGGCCCGAATCTAACATAAGTATTGAAAAGGAGGAATTTAAGGGCATCTTTAAGTTTAGTGCTATCAAAATATACTGAACTAGTGGGAGTAGAGCTAAGTAATGCATTATTAAAATATGTATACACATTTATGAAATAATTACCATTCCTAACGAATCTGTCAAAGTGCAAATCTATAATAAAGCAAAGCTCTGAATATACTAAATATAAAGGGAAATTGGTATACAAAGTCGAAAAGTCGAAGCTATGTACCGAGGTAACTTTCGGCATGGTATTTATTTTATCAATAACTTCTAACGAATTGTCAACACTCCAATAATAGTTAATGCCAGTTCTTTTCATGATGGTATTACAATATCTTTTATGAGTACTTTTAATGTATTTTAAGCAATTTACGACTTGTTCTGACAGAGTTTTAGCTGTAGCAAATTTAGCTCCGGCAATAAAGCGGTATTTATAAGGTCTTTTATGAAATTTAGGTAACATGTATAATTTTGCAATGCACTTGTTCTTATCGGAAAGTTTAATATCAAATGTTACATTTTTCTTGTTATGTTAATTGATTAAGTTATCAATATTCAAATTATTTTGAATTTCATAAACAGAATTACCACAAATATAATAGGGCCCCTTCATCATTGACGACTTCGCCTGATTAGCAAGACTGGAGGCGGGACATTCGTAAAATATCCTAACCTTAGGGAAGAAGAATCCAAATAACATTTTGTAAGTTTTATTGTATGCAATACAACATGTATAAAAAAGTATAACAGATTTGCAAGCAGTGCGTGACATTAAGAAACTGCTTGCTCATGGTCAGATCTTTGCATTAGATCGTATGCATGATAAAGTGGGACATGCTTGTGTTCCCTAGAACTATAACTCTGCAGTAGTTATTCGTTCCCTTCTTAAAATTATTTGTACAGTAAATATATTTGTACACTTTGGTAAAACAAACATAGTTGCAACTATGCGAGATATCTTCTTAGAATTAACATAAAAAATAATATTGGACTGTAGAACCCGTCCTATCACAGCTCGTGATTCATCACAATCTTCAGGGGCACAGTGAGGATATGGAATATTCCGCACCCCCCCCCCCTTTTTAACAACAAAACTTATACATAATAGAACATTACCTACTGTACCCGTTGACGTAAAGCTACACAGGTACGCTTTAGTTTATCTAGAGCTACAGACAGATAGCGTGTTAGGAACGTATGATTGGAAACCCATAATTGAGTATTAGCAATGTCTTCTACTGAAACATTTTGCATAAATCTGAGAGAGACTGCCCATTTCCTGATATCGTGAGCCCTGCCGATCACGCCGGGATTGCTTTCCCTAATAACGTCCACAAGCAAGGAAGCTAACTTTCGTTTCGGAACACGCTTACCTGCCTGGTTTACCCATAAAGCACCTGGTTGGCGAGGCTGTGCAGCCCTCATAAACTTTGTGAGTGCTTGCACAGGACATAAGAGGTAATGAGTGAGGCCTCTCTTTAAAGCCGGGATGGAAAATTTAGAAAATACATGGTCAGAATGTTCGTTCTTAGCAATAAATGTGGGAGACGGCCAAACCTAAGGCAATTAGGTTCGTTGCTCATCGCCGCCAGCTCAGACACCCGGTTTCCGGTGGCTAGAGCCATGAGGAAAACAGCCTTTTTCAACAGTGAGTCAAAATCCGGCGCATTATTATATTCGCGCGATTGAAGTACCGATAAGTCTTTATCAAGTGACCCGGTGGGCATGAGCTGACGGGGTGGTGGACGTAGCTTGAAACACGCCCTCATAAACCCTTTCTCCTCCGCCTGTGGTATGGAAAGGCCAGTGAGATCAAACAAAGGGGTTCTAATTGCAGACAAATTATTTTTTAATGTGATTATTGAAAAACGTTTCTGCTCGAATAGATAGTCTAAATATTTGAAAATTAAAGCTCCCGAGGCAGTCGTTTGCCCTGACTCTACAATCCAGGTTGTGAATGTTTTCCAATGGGATTGATATTGTCTCCTGGTAGACATAGTGTACTAATTCATCAATTTATTAGTGACACTTTCCCCAAATTGAGCTAACCATTTGGCAGAGTAAATGTCCATAAGGCAAAACTGAGCGAGGTCCGAAGTTTGCCAATCGTTTCCAAGTGGAAAGCGGAGACCGGGAAGGACACCGGGGTCCTGCACTACTGTTGCAATTGGTGGTACCATACCTGGGCTGGCCATAGCGGCGCGATCATCGCGATTAGGCCCCGGTAATCCCTCAGCTTGTGAATTACTTTGCACATTAGCACAGAATCTGGTGGAGGAAACAGATAGATTGAGGTCCACCTGTTCCAATCTACCAACAATGCATCGGGTCCCCCCGCCGGGGTTACCTCCTGACGAGTGAGGAAGAGTGGTGAGAGTCTGTGGTTCTCTGTGGATGTAAACAAGTCCACTTGTGGACGGGACGTCTTTGCAATCATCTTGTCGAAGATAGCCTGTTTGATTGTCCATTCTACTAGAGTGCTCCGCCGGCAAGAGAGAGCGTCTGCCCAGACGTTCGCCACGCCGGGGAGATATGTTGCATGCAGAAAAATGCCTTGCGATTCGGCCAGGGCAAAAATCTGTTTGGAAACCTTCAGCAACTCTCGCGACCTCACTGAACCCTGTTTCTGAATACAATAAACTGCAGTTTGGTTGTCCATTCGGAACGCTATTGATTTGTGTTGCAAAGTCATGCCGTGAGTTTGGAGAAAAAAGAGAGGGACTAAAAGCTCTTGCTTGTTGATATGTGACTGACTGTCGTCTGACCAGGTGCCTTGACCTTGATGGCCTAGGTTGGACTGATAGCCCCACCCTAGTGCCCCAGAGGCGTCTGTGTCTACCCATACTGTAGGAGGGGGAGAAACCCATGTCGTGCTTGGCCCAGACCGAGAGTAAGCTGTGGATTAATGGAGGAATTGGCCATAGTTCCTTCTCCGGCGAGAGATGGAAAACTTTGTTGCCTTCCAGGATTAATCGTTTGACTTTCAACCGGCCCAACTTTACAGTTAACTGTGTCCAGTTGAGAGAGCCGATCAGGGAATCCCACATTTTCCTGGTCGTATCCAGGCTGTGGAGAAAACGAAACAGTTTCTTGCGATATCTGTTCCGGTTGTCCACACTCTGAGTAAGAGTCAGATTGGCGGTGTCCCAGACCAGCCCTATCCACTGAATAGTCCTTGTGGGGACAAGGCGAGACTTCGCCAAGTTCACCTTGAACCCTAGGGTTTGTACATGAGCTAACACTTGGTTTACATGATTTTGACATAATTCCAATGAGTTCGCCACTACTAGCCAGTCGTCCAGATACCAAAACACCTGTATGCCTTGGACTAACAGGGGTAAAAGAGCTTGCCGGACGAGTTTTGTGAACACTCTCGGTGCCAGGTTCAAACCGAAAGGCATCCTTTGAAAGACATAAGTCTCTTGCCTGACCCTTAGAGCGAGGAATTTTTGGAACCGCTTGTTTATAGGGACATGCCAATAGACATCTTTGAGATAGATCGAGCACATTCAACCCTGCAGCGGAAGTGCAAGTCTGAGCTGCTGAACAGTCAACATCCTGAAGGGTGAATTCTCTATAAAGGTGTTCAGGTGCGAGAGATCTAGAACTGGTCACATCTGCACACTGTCCCTTTTCGGCACTAAGAAGAGTCTTGATGTGAATACTGGCTAATTGGCATTGACCGGGATAAGGACCTGTTTGGTAATAATTTCCTGAAGTAGGGCTTTCTCCTCCTGAGACACATTGGTGTATTCCTGCGGCTGACGCAGTCGAGGCCGCCGGCGCCACCGCCAGGTGATTCTTTTGCTCACTACCTTCCTGGCCCAGGTTTTCTTGGGCCAGGCCGAGTGGAATGAACGGAACGAACCCAGGTGCAACCGGGGCCCGTCCTTCAAGGCAACTATCAAATCCTGTGTCCTTAAGCACGGCACCGGGATGCTGAGAGTATGAGTGGCTAGTTTTTTGGAGGGGGAGGTGGGGTGGCATCTGACGCTTGGCTAGCTTTGGCTGATGAATGGCCCTGATTACCCTTCTGAGGGGCCTTACCTTTATACCCAGAGTGTTTACCTTGTTTGGGCTTGTGCAGATTACCTCCCTGCTGAGGAGGGGGTCTGGGATCTCTTGGTGATTGTTTAGCTTGTGGCTGGTATGACTTGTTACCGCCCTTTGATTTATGAAAGGGCTTCTTAGCAGGGTCCTTCCTAGCTTGGGAAGTAACCTGCTTCCAACCGTTAACCATATTAAACACTAGACTCCAGGTTTCTGAGTTAAGTAGGGTGGCAGTAAGGACCGGCGAGAGAGTTACCCGGCGACCTATGTCCGCCGGCAACTTCCTAACCAGATGGACTCGCAGATCTTGGCGGGCTCGAACCGCTTCCATGATCGCAATTCTGATGTCTCCTAAAGACTGAATTGAATTCTGTAACGAGAGTCTCCTGGACAATTCAGTAGCTTTCCTAATTTTGGGGTCAGCTATGGCTGAAATAGTATGTGAAAGGGAGGCGGCGACCCGGTGACTCACCAAGTACTGAGAGAACATCCGGTAGGCCTCATTTCTTAACTTAAAGTCAGCCGGGGGAGGAGAGAAGGATAGATCAAGGGAGTGCAAGGAAACTTTGGATGCCGCAAGAAAGGTAAGTAAATCTGAGGACACTCCTTCTGCTTTGGCTACTGGGAAAGAAGAGTGAGCATGATTTTCTTGGGGAATCTGATGTGAAGACTTAGAAGTAATTGTAGCAGCAAAAACCTGAGCTTCTATCTCCCAATCTACCCAGGGGCCTAATCCCACCTGACCCATCTGCAGGACTGGTGTATGCGTCTGGTCTAGTACCGGAGTTGTAGCCAATTCCGGCGTGAGAGCATTCAAAGCTTTGACATCGTTGATGCCATCAGCTTTTGGCCAATCCGCAAACAGTCGTGCAAATGCGGCGGGAGGGATTGCCGGGGCAGCCGTATACACAAAATTATTGGGGTTGTACGAACTTGGTACAGCCTTAATTAACACATCCAACACTCTCCCTGCCTCGTCTTTTGCCCTAAATTTGCGGCTCTTGTTGATTTCAATAAACCACCCGCCGGGTACTGGTAGTTCCCCTGACACGGACGGTTGAGCTAGTTGAGGGTTCTCTGGTATCACAGGGACCCAAGAACAATCAGGGCCATAGACGAGGGGCATGGGGCCCTTCTTCAGAGGTGCCATATCTAAAGGAGGGGGAGGGATATCTGCAATAACCCTTAAGGTGGACGTAGCTAGCGTCGCCGGCACTGTAGTGCCTGGCGACGCGGCCACCACCGGGGTTGGACAAGAAGGAAGGAAACCTGGAGGATCTAGGGGCCTGACAACAGAAGTGCTAGGGGACACAGCTGGATTAGAAACCGGGGGATCCGAAGAGGCAGGGAGTTGATAATGTTGCATCACCTTATGCAATAAATCACTTATCTGATCAGAAGTAACACACTTACTGTGGGAGTCCCTGGATGAGTGGGAACTTGCCTCAGAATCTTCTCCTGTGAGTGACTGGGGAGCCGGGGAGAACATAACTTCCTCCGGCTCTCCACTCAGCTCAGGATTATCCTGTTGTATCTCTATTTCATGATCCTCCGGGGGCCACATTAAATCTGGAACCGATGATGGCAACATGTCAATGCCACCTTCCTCAGTTCTTTCTTGATTGACGTTAAAAAGAGGTTGAGAAGGTTCAGACTGACGCCAATAACCCCCTGCCACAAAGGGGTGGGAGTCTGGAATCACTTGAGAGTTTAGTTGTGACCCCGACGGATATCCCCTGTTCTGGTCGGCCAGAACCCTACTTGGGCCTGTCGATCTAACACTACGGGGAACATAGTTCAATTTAGGTATGGCAAAGGTAACATTGGGAGGCACACTCAATGATTGTTCATGACTAGGTGTGGATTCCAGTATATCCGACCCTACTTCCGAGTCCCCAGAATCACGTTGAGGCGTGTCAGAGGGAGGGGTAGGGGGCGGCGGCTGAGGGTGTCCCGCCGGCTGCCGCTGCTTGCCTGACTCATTGTTTCCTCAGAGTCCTCTCTCCGGCGTTTGGTAGACCGGGAAGGCTCCGTGGAAGTGTGTCTAGAGTGTTTTCGGGGGGATCTAGATCTTGACCTCGACTTCCGCCTCGGAGAGGGTGATAGCCTCCTCTTGGTACGGTCGGAGGGGGGACCCTCGGTGACCTCACTCTCACTGCTACTACTCACTACCTCTTTGATGAGGGCTTTCGACTTGACATTGGGTCTGACAGATTTAGAGGAACCGGGTTTGACAAGGGGTGACTTAATAATGAGATTTTTCCACAGGACTTCATCATCACAGCGAAGTGCCTTATGGGCCGTGTCCTTGGCATAAGAATTAAATGAGGCCTTAATCTCTTGTAACGCCGCGAGACACGATAAGTCTTTATTGGTAACTAAGGCGGTTTTCAACTCAGAGCAAATTGAACAGCGTTTAGATAACCACAAGCCTCTAGAACGATCTAAACACTTGACGCACTTAATGCATAGTTTGTGAGCAAAAATAGGCAACAGGGAGCAGGTAGGAGTAATGTATAGTTCAAACCTCGGCATGGTGCCAATAATAGGCTCCTCCCCCGCCGGGATCAGCCGTCCAACTCCGCCGGAGAAGCAGTCTCAGGAGCCTGGACAAAAACTCCAGGAATCAATGCTCATAAGGATAACCTGCGAGGTGCTATACATCCTAACTCGAATCTGCCGGAAAATTAGCTATAGTGCACCACTACTCTAACCTTCCGCTGGACTCGTCTAAGCTGACTTTTAACTACTTACCTGTGACAAGTGCCACAGGTCCCTTGACCGTTAGTGTCTGATCATTAATGAAAAAGTTTGCAAAACTAATCTTATCACTCTTGTACACTCGGCTGGTGGCGCCGCAGGGCGAGAAAGCCTAAACGTGTAACTGGGTCAGTCAGGGCGAGTTAACTCGGCGGGCCGAGTTTGCAGCTCCCTTAGGAATGCAGTTCCGCCGGGAGAGTGTAGTTCAGCCAAACCACGCCGGGATCTTTTGAATGTTCCTACCCGTTTTTAGACGGATAACATGGGCCCACCGAACGGGGCCGCCGGAACAGACAAAAACTACAGGAAAATGGAGTTGGCACAGCTCCACTGACCTAAGTCCCATTCATAACACATTATAAAGAATAAATATAGGAACGTCTCCCTTACTCCCAAAACATGCCAGCATGCATAAAAAAACACTAGGGGCATACATAGGCATAAAAACAAATACAGAAAATTTAGCATCCTAAATTACCTGAAGCCTACGCCGGAAACCCTAACTAAGGCTGACCACGAGGTACGAAGAACATCCCGGCAGACGACGCTCCGAAGACCCGGCAACAGCACACAGATGAGGGAGGCCCACTCAAGGGGCCCAAAGCAAAACACGAACTTGGGAAGGTGGAGCACCACGTGCAGACACCCTTAAACCAGAGCATTTGCTGATATATGAATAATATGACATGTACTTTCCTCAATATTGACAGTCTGTATCATGCCTTGAAGAGTGGTAGCCACCTAGCTAAGCAATCACAAAAGCTAAAGGCGTATCACAACAAATAACACACGCGGTACGATGATCCTGGACCCATAGACGCCTGTTACAAAAGTACCCTACTTTTACACACACGTCCTGCGGCCATACCAATCTGGCAGCCGTGCTAGCTAATCTAAACCTTGTTACTACAACATAGATGTATACAAATGAGTAAGGACTCACCAGAAGCTCTGGAACGTTGAATGAAGCAGAGCACGGCGAGAGCCTTGTTGACAGGGTGGCCGCGGAAGTTGGAAGGTCGAAGATGGCCGCTAGAGGGCCTGGTGTTGGGGAAGCAAAACATGAGAAATCCACGCATATGGCAAGTCATATGATAACAGATATTAAGTTGTTTTTTCTTTTTCATATTTTACGGAGTTTTTTTCTGTAGGGTACCCGATCAAAATGACGATCCCATAAGGGAATTAAGCGTGCACTTATGACGAGTACTCCATGATACTTCCGCGCGGGCTATTCAAAATGCTGGTGCAGAATGTTGAATGGAGACTATTATTATTAATAGGCGAAGTCGTCAATGATGAAGGGGCCCTATTAAATATTTGTTTTTCTATGTGAATGAGGGAGGCAGAAGGCATAACTGCCTGCAGCGAGTGCCTCCCCCAGAGTTGAAAGAGTGACAGGGCCAAAATCAAGGGACGTTCGAGCCAAGATGCCTGGACACACGGAATTTGAAGCAATTTAAGTCAGAGGAAGAGGGAAAGACTGATTCTGGGAGAGAGTTCTAGAGCTCAGCAGTTGAATAGAAGAAAGTCTGAGAATAGCGTTTCACTCTTGGGTTGGAGAGTTGCACAGAGTAGGGTAGGGATTGTGTTGCAAGGAGGGTACTATGTACCCTACGTAGAGGAGGTGGTATACGCTGGGAAAGCTCCGAGGAACACTGATTATTGCAGTAGCGATAGCATAGCGAGAGAGATGCAACATTGCGGCGAAGAAAGAGAGATTGCTGAGAGTTGGTGAGTGGACAGGAGTTAATTATACAAACGGCTTTCCTTTCTACTTTGTCTAGGAGTGCGGTGTGAGAGGATCCTCCCCACACATGTGAACAATACTCAATACAAGGACGCACTGTTCCACAGAGCAAGAAGCTGCGCAGGGGTAAACAAAAACTTGAGGCGGTTGAGCACACCCAGCTTCTGGGAGCTGCTGCCTTAGCGAGACTGGTAATATGGGCCTTCCAAGTGAGAGCAGAAGAAAAAGAGACACCGAGAACATTGAGAGAAGATGAAGGGTTGATTTTTGTATTGTTGAAGAATAAGGGATAGTCCTCTAGAGGCTCCTGATGGGTAGTAAGATGGATAAATTGAATCTTGGAAGCATTAAATGCAACAAGGTTTTCTCTACCCCAATTGGAAATAGTAGCTAGATCAGAAGATAAGTATTCTACGGCTTCATTACGTTTGCTTTTGAGGGACTGCTGGCTGAGGCATTCTGGAAAACTAATTGAGTGGTGTAAGGTAGAGTCATCAGCATATGAATGGATGGGACTGGATGTACAGTTGAGAAGATCATTTATTAAAATTAGAAAGAGAATAGGAGATTGGACAGAACCCTGAGGAACACCGGAGTTGATAGGATGAGGAAGTGAGCAATGGCCGTCTACAACCGCAGCTATGGTACGGCCGGAAAGGAAATTAGAGACAAAGTCACAGATGGAGGGACAGAAACCGAAGGAGGGCAGTTTGGAAATTAAAGATTTGTTCCAGACTCTATCGAAGGCCTTCGATATGTCTAGTGCAACAGAAAAAGTCTCACCGAAGTCCCGAAAGTTGGATGACCAAGAGTTAGTAAGATATGAAAGAAGATCACCAGTAGAGCAACCCTTAAGGAAGCCATACTGGTGATCTGAGGGCAGATTATGAGAAGAGAAATGCTTAAGAAATTTGGAAGCAAGAATAGTTTCAAAAACTTTAGAGATACAAGAGATGAGAGCAATTGGACGATTGTTGGAGGGTTGAGATCGGTCACCCTTCTTTGGGACAGGTTGAATGAGAGCAAACTTCCAGCAAGAAGGGTAGACGTTAGAGGAGAGACAGAGACGAAAGAGTTTGCCTAGGCAGGGGGTCAGCACGGAAGCACAGTTTTTGAGAACAACAGGAGGAACACCGTCCGGACCGTACGCCTTCTTAGTATTAAGTTCAGAGAGGGTAGAAAGTACAGCTTTAGAAGAGATTAGGATATTAGGCATAAATAGGGGTTGGAGAGGGAGGAATAGCACCAGAATCATCCAAGGTAGAGTTTCTAGCAAATGCTTGAGCGAAGAGTTCAGCTTTGTCAGAGGAAGAAGTGATGGTTGTGCCATCAGAGTGGAAAAGGGGAGGGAAAGACATGGAAGAAATATTGTTGGAGAGGTTTTTGGCTAGATGCCAGAAAGCTTGGGAAGAGCTAGAGTTGGATAGTTCAGTGCATTTATTATTGATGAAAGAGTGCTTGGCAAGTCGAAGAACAGATTTGGCTTGATTCCGGGCAGAAACATAGGAAGAATGAGATTCTTGAGTTTTAAGGTGTCGGTACCGTTTGAATGCTTCCTCCTTGTTGTGGACAGCAGTAGAGCAAGCATGAGTAAACCAAAATTTTGTTGAATTAGACTGGGAGAAAGAAAATGGAATATACACTTCCATGCCCGAGAGGATTACCTCGGTAATGCGTTCACCACTCTCCGAGGGTCCTCGGCCACAGAAGCAGAAGTCATTCCATGGGAAATCAAAGAAGTGCTGCCGGAGAGCCTCCCAGTCCCCAGTTTTGTGACCATGCGGCAGAAGTGCAAACATTGCAGCAAGAAGGGGGACATACATCGGTCGCGGTGGATGTGCGACACTTGTCAGGTCACCCTGTGCCTGTCTGACAACCGAAATTGCTTCGCTCCATTCAACAAGGAAGTATAAATAAATAAATATGTATGTCAATATTGTAAAAACCAAATATGTAAGTTATTTTCTTAATTGAAATGTAATTATTTATAAATCAAGGCAGTATTTCATTACACATTTATTCTAGTATGTAATAAAAGTTCACATTATTGTTAATTATACTTATTTATGATACTGACAATTATTTACAATCATATCAAGTTGAAATAAGACATATATTTAGTGAACAACATTACACCTAAACGGGCCAAACATCCCTGGCGGGATGTTCATGGTTACCCGTAAGGCGGGCGAGTAGCCTGTACGGGTTATTTGTTTGACGCAAAATTGCAACAATCAAGTGCACCAAACTAAATATTTCACAACAGTAAAAATGTCTTAGAAACACCTCAATTTTCATGTCCTGAGAGGGTTTTTTGATATCTCAAGTATTTCACCAAGTGCCCTCTAAAGTTGATGGAGAGGGGAATCTAGAAAAAGCAACTTTATCCCCCTTTACTCTTTCAGCACAATGACGATATATTCACATTGTTCTGGTTGCCAGCAGACATTTTGTTTACCTTATAATCTACCTCTAAGACTGTATGGGGTAAATACGATATCAATAGTCCCTCTGAATAACATAGGACCTTATTAAACTCCAAGAAATTATCAAACTTTTGGCTGGAATAAAAGGTAAAATATGGCATAATCGTGGTGAAGAGGTTATGCTGAATAAAATCGTTGGCGAGCGATAGAGAGCCTATAATTTAGTAGAAACCGGCCTTCGGTGGGAAAAAATTTCTACCGAAAAATGAACAAATATATCTGAAGGGGGGTCATGAGGGTGTTTTTTTTTTAAAGCTTGAGAGAGGTTAAGGGAGCAAAATATATACTGTATATATATATATATATATATATATATATATATATATATATATACTATATATATATATATATATATGTTTATAATCTCTCAGTGGGGTTCGAACCCCACTGAGAGATTAGAAACATTTAGTGGCTCACGTGTATTTGTGATAATTATATACTCAATATATATACTGTATATATTGAAATGTCGGGTTGGTATTTCAACTCGATTAATCAACTCTGCGTAAGCAGAGTTTGCTAACCCCCCCCGTATAGTGGGTACCACACAAAAAAAATGTCTGTCGTCGTCGTCGTCGTCGTCGTCGTCGTCGTCGTCCGTCTGTCTCGGAACTCCTCCTAGACCGTTGGACGGATTTTCACCAAATTTCACACAAAAATTTGTTGCGTGAATGCGAACGTCAAACAAATTTGTTTTTTGAATTTATGCAATAGTTATGATTTTAGGTCCAAAAATATAGATTTACCCCCCCCCCCAAGCCCCCCGTTCCCGCTGGAAGAAACAATCAGAGGAACATTCATAGTACCGGCCTTAACAGAGATGGAAGGCGTCACGCAAGAGCTAAGAGATCTATTAGCTCTTCCGCCAAGGTTCGGAGGTATGGGGATCATAAACCCAGTGGAGGCGGCACCACATGAGTACCAAAATTCCCTTAAACTTACTATGTCTCTGACAGAAAAAATATGTGAGCAAAATTAAAATGATGAGGTGGACGAAGAGGAACAACGAAATGCAAGACAGGAAATTACAAAGAGCAGAGAAGAGAGACAGAAACAAAGCCTAGAACAAATTAAGACCAGATGTAGGGAAGAACTGAAAATGAGAGTTGAGATGGCACAAGACACGGGGGCTTCAAATTGGCTCACATCATTACCAATAAAGGAGAAAGGCTTCAGCTTAAATAAACAAGAATTCAATGATGCCGTAGCCTTGAGGTATGGGTGGCCAGTTTCGAACCTGCCGCTGAAATGTGCATGCGGTGAAATAAACAACCCAGACCACTGTATGACCTGTAAGAAAGGAGGATTCATCTGTATCCGGCATGATGAAGTACGAGACATCACTGCACAAATGCTGGACGAGGTGTGCCATGATGTCAGAATCGAACCGGAACTTCTGCCTATGGACGGACAGCGCTTGGCCCACAATACTGCAAATACTTCAAATGAAGCAAGAGTGGACGTAAGTGCTCGAGGTTTTTGGACGAGGGGACAACGGGCTTTTTTCGACATCAGAATATTCAACCCAAGAGCACAAACATATCATGAGCGAGGACACAAGGCGGCATACTTGAGAAACGAAAGTGAGAAAAAACGCGCTTATGAAGAAAGAATTTTGAACAGGGATCAAGGAAGCTTTACTCCTCTGGTCTTCTCATCGTCGGGAGGTATGGGACCTTCTGCAAGTGTCTTCTATGCCAGATTAGCTGAACAAATATAGGAGAAAAAGCGCCAGCATAGAAGCCAAGTCATAACTTGGATGAGATGCCGGCTCTCTTTCTCTCTTCTCAGGTCTGCACTCCTATGTCTCAGGGGTACAAGGTCCTCCCCGCTACAGAGGACAAGAGTGAGAGACTTGGACTTTGAAATGGTCGTGGCGGAGGGACGAATTGGGGAACAACTAGGTTGATTGTAGGGAGGTACTGGTACAATAAGATAAACTACAATGTAACTAGAATAAGATAGATTGTACACCACTTTGTAACTGTCACCTTAATAATAAAAAAAAAAAAAAAAAAAAAAAAAAAAAAAAAAAAAAGTAGAAGGAAACATGCTTACATTACTGAAATGTTTGTGGACATGCAGTAATGCAAGTAATGGTCACTCTTCTGTAAATCTAAAATGGCTTACTTAAGAATGGGAAAGGGGTGGGACTTTTTTTTTTTTTTTTTTTTTTTTAAAGTTGTAAGATGGTGGTGATGATATTAGTAATGATGGTTGATAGTTGTATCAATGATGATAGTAGTGATTAAGATGGTAGTGACCATGGTGACAGTAGTAATGATGATGGTGAGAGTAGTAGCGATGATTGTAATTGTAGTAGTGATGATGATCATAGTATTGGTGATGATAAAAGTAGTTGTGATGATTGTGGCAGTTGTAGTGATGATGGTGATTGTGATTGATGATGATATTAGTAGTGATGATGGTAACCCATCGCAGAGTTGGGTATGCCGTTTTGATTTTGGGCAAAACGGCAAGTCTACTTTATTATTATCTCGATAACAATCTTATAATAAGATATCTTGAGATAGAATATGCTCGACAGGGCACGTCTAGCTGTATATATCTTGCATCAACTCCTTATCCCAAGGCAGCATTCACACAATAAGAACACAATATTACTTCACACTTTAATTTATTCAAAGGACATAGGTTATTGTATATAGTGTATTGTTCTGTCTTATAGGGCAGACGATAAAGGTACTCAAGTGACGTATCAAACATAGAATGGTCTATAATGATAACTTAATTATATTTAGTCACATTATAATGACACACAGTATAGGTAATATAGGAAAGGCTTTGGATGATAGAGGAATGACTATAGATCAGGCAGGGGAAGTGGTGGTGGACAGGAGTGAATGGAGAATGCTTGTGAATAGTTGAGTGAACACGTGGTCATTTGGAGTAAGGGGTCGGGTGCAAGTTCGACTAGATAATAGTCCATCAGGCACCTGGCCCGGGGGGACGATTAATATGAAGGGTGTGCCTGGAAGTGTGGTGGGAGGGCTTGTGGCTTTGGCTCCGCTGCATGTCTGCCTGCCGAGATCGGAACCTCTCCGGGTGGTCAGGGGCCGGGGGAGTGCTGGAGCGACCTTGGTAACCCTGGTCTCTGGGTCTTCTCCTGGGTGACCTGGATGTGTGTGAGTTTGTGTTTTTTATCTGTGTTTATTTTTTGTTTTATGTTGTTTTTGTATTTTCCCTGTTCTTGCTCTGTCTTGAGTCGGCTACCCCCAAAAGGGGGATTGGGCCTGAGCATATAGATAGATAGATAGATAGGTAATATAACTATGCAGGAATAATAGTGTTGCACATGTACATAGGTAATCAAGTCAAATGATAACACATATGTGAGCGTAACGTCTAACGTGAAGACTTCTGGCATAAGGCGAATTGACTTGGAACAGTATTCACAAGCGTGGGGCAGTGAGCGCTTATCAAGGGGATTAACGGAAGGGTCACACAGGTAAGATAAATAAAAGGTAGTGCGTTCGACCCTAGGTCAGAGTGACTGCTTTGATATGAATTAATAATTCGAAATTGTGCAACTATATGACACTGGTGAATATTAAATATATACTAAGGAGCTTATCGACAGGGTGGTTTAAGTTGGAATTTACTTATCTAAGCGTTTTTTGTGAAAGACTCGACACACGGATATGAAAAATAGATTTACACCGGGTAAGAGATCGATACACACAAGTATAGAATTCAAATTCAAATTTAGATCAATGAATCACTATAACAGGTTATCTAGGTGATGGGCTGGTCTATCAGAATGAGAGTTGAGCATTCTCTGCCATACCCATAGCTTACTCTGACTGTTCCTTTTACTTATATATTTTCTAGATCTCAAGTGACGGCGTCTTTTCCGTGGATTGACCTCCCTACTGCCAACCCTGGCAGATTGGGAGCCAAAGCGTCACATTTTTCCTTTGCCCCTCAACTTTCCCTTTATAATTGCTGAGGGGAACAGGGCCTTGGGTGGGGCTTTTGTTTCCCGGGCGTTTCCTCACCCTCCTCAGCTCCCCGCCTTTGAGTGGCTTCGGTCACCTGGGCATTATTAGTGGTAAGCTGGGAGGGTTCTGTGGGGGGCCTTGCTCGGGACCTTGGGGCTGCTCGGCCAGACAGCCTGAGGAACAGCAACAACAACAACAACAGGTTTTGGAATGAATGCAAGTTAATATAAAATGAGGAAAAGACACTCAATTAAAATGCGACTGGAAATCACAGTAAATTAGAATTCGGAAGAACTCAGAATACAAAAGGGCGTACACGACGAAGTTGTACTATGTTAAAATACTACGGTAATAGTATTAAAGGAAATTTGAATATATTAGCAAATCCCTATCTTGAAATACGTGTATCAAAGATATGGCGTATGCGAATTACATAAACATACGATGTAATTAAATAGTTACTATGGAAATAGTAAAATCGAAGTAGTAACGGTCTCTACGATAATATGGAGACACGAATAATAAATAACTTGAACAAGAGTTACTATAAATGTGTGAAAAGAATTATTAATTACCCACACACGTAGATCAGATTAATTCACAAGCACTGGTATAAACTAGATAGCTCGAATAATAGAATTAAAGTTAACTCTTGACTTTTCGGTAAGGAAAGATAGATAGATTAAAATTTGGGCATAGGTCCTAGGTAAATGGTAGCAAATTAGGGAATATCTTCACGGTATACGTTTACACTTCAACTTGGATACACAAGAGAATAAATAACATATATAGGTGACATCTGAGAGTACTCCGTCTTGAGCCTGGATCGAGATGAATGTATATAACTGGTGTACAATTGATAATTAAGAATAACACCTCAAGCAATATATATCAAAGGGGTATGCGTAGCAACATCTGGTGCGATGAATTCACATGCACAGATCAAGATTTATGGGAGAACAAATGACTATGTAACGTGTACACAGATCGATAATTGAACAAATAACAGGCACAGATCCTTGGCACAGATAAACTTAATTACACTTCCGGAATACTCGCATATATTACCTTACCTGCATCAATAGCCACAAATTGAGATACACAGAAACACTTAGGGTTAGCGTGGAGGAGGAGAAGGGCCAAGTACGAGGGTTGAGCGTCACAGAGGTCAGGGCACGGCAGCTGGACGTAATGGGGCCACTCGTCAGGGGTCCAGGGGTCAGGGCCAGATGTCAGGGTACTGCTTCGGCAAGAGTCCAAGGGCAGGGGGGCAGTGGACAGCAGGCTCCTTCTCTCTCTCAGGGCAAACGACTCCCGGAGAGACTTATCCGGACGGAGTGTTTAGGTAATTATACTCCCGGACATATATCCGGACGGAGCAAGCTACTGAGTGTGAACTGACTTCCTGTAGTTTCAGTCAGTACATATTTGGGTTATTTCTCTTGGTCAGGTTGCGTGATCTCGTATGAATAGGGGCATAGTAAATACATGGATGGGCTTGACCTGCCCTTCGGGGATAACTCACCTGTTCGGGGAATTAGAGAATGGGTCCAGTGGTCAGATTTCCCGTTCTCTGGAGAATGAGAAATTAATCTATTTCTAAATCCTTTTCTTCTGGTCTCCCTGGATTCTCTTACGGTGGCTATCTTGTGTGGTTGTCCTTTATGCTCCGTCATTTCACCACCTTCTACAGAACCAAAGTCTCGACCTCGAGACCTCATAACATATTTGTGGCAGGTGGGGGTGGTAAGAGTCCTTGTTAACCAGTCCAGTACCAAACACCAGAGGGCTGTAGTGCTGTCGGGATGGATGGAGGGGTCCGTTCTCACTGTAATCTTGAGGGGTGTTGTCGAGTTGTTCGTAACCTGAAGGAGATGGTCCGGGGAAGTGATGACCTTAGGGTGGTTCCTGTCGGAGGATACAAACACACTGTTGATCTTCATGTTGACCCGGGCTTAAGGGCTGTTGGAGTTGTTGCTGGTGGAGGACTTGCTTGGGCAGTGACAACTGTAGGGGTGTTGGAAGTGGTCCTCCCAGGTGAGGGAAGTCTGGTGGTAAGGGGGCCTGTGTCATAGGTGTGAGGGTGTGACACAGGCTGGCTAGGTGACCTTGCAGTAGAAGTGGCGGGGCCTTTGATGTGCCGCCGCTTGTAGGTTGGCTGGAAGGTGGGAGCCCATCTCTGCGGTGTACAAAGGAGTACAAAGGAGTACAAAGGAAATCAAGCAACAACAGGTCTAGTGACCCTTCTAGGTTGCTTGTCCTCCAAAACACTGAGGATCAAGTGTCCAAACAGTGGTTTAGAGTGGGTAAGGGAACATTGGAAAGGGAACTACTGCCCTGCCACTAACGTGGCAGGACTAGGAAGTTAGTAGGGGACATATGGGTTAGTAACTGAGGGGAGGATAAAGTTATTCATTTACAAACGCAGTCAGTCGCGGGTTTGATGCGAGATATTTGTCTAGGCGGAATTTAAATGAATCAACGGTGCTGCAGTCTATAACGTCTCGGGGAAACCCATTCCACAAGTTGACAACTCGATTGAAGAAGAAATTCTTAGATTCGTGCGAGTTAAAAGATTTACCAATAATTTTGCAACCGTTTCCCCGCGTGTAATTAGATTGGTCGATAGTGAAGTACTTACTACAGTTCATATTGTCGATGCCTTTGATGATTTGAACACTTGAATTAAGTCGCCTCTTAATCTGCGCTGGGTTAAAGGAAATAGATTTAATTCTCTAAGACGCTCTTCGTATGGTTTGTTCTTTAGGCTAGGTATCATTTTGGTAACTCTACGTTGAACTCGTTCTAGCTTGTTTATATCTTTTTGGTAATAAGGGCACCAGGATTGAACGCAGTATTCCAGAAGAGGGCGGACTAAGGAATTGTGAAGGGTTAGGATAACTTCTTTGGATTTATGCTCAAATGACCTGCCTATAAAGCCAATTATTTTGTTTGCCTTCTTAACAACTTCTGAACATTGTTGACTCGGTTTTAGGTTACTCGATATTGTTACTCCAGATCAGTTTCTCTGTTTACATTCTTAAGCTGAGTGCCATTCATCGAATAGTTTGCTTTCTCATTTAGGTATCCGACATGTAGTACTTTACATTTATCTGCATTGAAACTCATTTGCCAAATTTGGGCCCAACATGACAATTTATCTAGATTGTGTTGCATATCGTCAACTTGTTCTTTTGAGAGTACGCTATTTGCAATTTTTGTATCGTCAGCAAATTTTGAGATTGTGCAGGTGAGACCCTCATCTATGTCGTTGATGTAAATTAGAAAGAGAATTGGTCCTAGTACCGATCCCTGGGGGACCCCGCTACTTACATTGGTCCATTTAGATGCCTTACCGTTTATGACTACCCTTTGCTTTCTGTTGCTGAGCCAATTTTCTATCCATTTCAACACACCGTCTTGTATTCCATGCGCTTTTAGTTTTAGCAGTAAACGTTTGTGGGGAACTTTTGTCAAAGGCCTTTTGAAAATCAAGGTATATAATATCTACAGCTTTACTCTCATCGTAGAGGTTGAGGATATCGTGGAAGAAGTCTAAGAGGTTTGTTAAACAGGAACGTTTTTTACGAAAGCCGTGTTGAGTATCTTTAAGTATGTTATTTTCCTCTAAGTGATTTACGAGTCGGTCTCGTATGACCGTTTCTAGCATTTTACATACAACTGAGGTTAAGCTAATTGGACGATAGTTACTGGGTAGGGATTTGCTGCCTTTTTTTGAATATCGGTGTTACGTTGGCTAGCTTCCACTGATCAGGCATAGTTCCAGACTGCAAGGATTTATTGAATAGTAATGTCAGTGGTTTGGAGAGCTCATTCTTAGTTTCGGTGGCTTCACACAACGCCCGGATTTCGTACATGGTGGATTAGATAAGAGGGGTATTAGGTGGGGCGATTGAGCATTATGGGGGGGTACGGAAAGATTAGTAGGGGGTGAAATAGAGACAGTTTTTGGAAAGTTAGAAGGTTCATGTGACAGTAAATTAGGCAGGATGGGAGAAGTGGCTGGTTGAAGAGGGGGGGTGGCAGTTGCACTTTATGGAAGGGCCTGGTCAGGTACTGGTAAGGGGAATGAAGGTGTTGGCTGAAGCATTAGATAAGGGTGAAGAGAGGGTGATTATGTCAGAGTTGGATGGCTGTTGTAAAAGGGGTATATTTTGTATTACGGGCGAGCTAGGAAGAGTGCAGGTTGATTCTGAACAAAATTGGTAGACTGACGGAAGGAGATTGGGGGCAAGGGGTACAAAGGAGTACAAAGGAGTACAAAGGAAATCAAGCAACAACAGGTCTAGTGACCCTTCTAGGCTGCTTGTCCTCCAAAACACTGAGGATCAAGTGTCCAAACAGCGGTTTAGAGTGGGTAAGGGAACATTGGAAAGGGAACTACTGACCTTGAACTAATGTCTGTGGCAGGATTAGGAAGTTAGTAGGGGACAGATGGGTTAGTAACTGAGGAGGGGATAAAATAAAGTTATTCATTTACAAACGCAGTCAGTCGCGGGTTTGATGCGAGATATTAAATTTTGTCTAAGCGGAGTTTAAATGAATCAACGGTGCTGCAGTCTATAACGTCTCGGGGAAGCCCATTCCACAAGTTGACAACTCGATTGAAGACGAAATTCTTAGATTCGTGTGAGTTAAAAGATTTACCAATAATTTTGCAACCGTTTCCCCGCGTGTAATTAGATTGGTCGATAGTGAAGTACTTACTACAGTTCATATTGTCGATGCCTTTGATGATTTTGAACACTTGAATTAAGTCACCTCTTAATCTGCGCTGGGTTAAAGGAAATAGATTTAATTCTCTAAGACGCTCTTCGTATGGTTTGTTCTTTAGGCTAGGTGTCATTTTGGTAACTCTACGTTGAACTCGTTCTAGCTTGTTTATATCTTTTTGGTAATAAGGGCACCAGGATTGAACGCAGTATTCCAGAAGAGGGCGGACTAAGGAATTGTAAAGGGTTAGGATAACTTCTTTGGATTTATGCTCAAATGACCTGCCTAAAGCCAATTATTTTGTTTATCTTCTTAACAACTTCTGAACATTGTTGACTCGGTTTTAGGTTACTCGATATTGTTACTCCCAGATTGGTTTCTCTGTTTACATTCATAAGCTGAGTGCCATTCATCGAATAGTTTGCTTTCTTATTTAGGTATCCGCATTGAAACTCATTTGCCAAATTTGGGCCCAACATGACAATTTATCTAGATTGTGTTGCATATCGTCAACTTGTTCTTTTGAGAGTACGCTATTTGCAATTTTTTTATCGTCAGCAAATTTTGAGATTGTACAGGTGAGACCCTCATCTATGTCGTTGATGTAAATTAGAAAGAGATTTGGTCCTAGTACCGATTCCTGGGGTACCCCGCTACTTACATTGGTCCATTTAGATGCCTTACCGTTTATGACTACTCTTTGCTTTCTGGTGCTGAGTCAATTTTCTATCCATTTCAACACACCGTCTTGTATTCCATGCGCTTTTAGTTTTAGCAGTAAACGTTTGTGGGGAACTTTGTCAAAGGCCTTTTGAAAATCAAGGATTATAATATCTACAGCTTTACTCTCATCGTAGAGGTTGAGGATATCGTGGAAGAAGTCTAAGAGGTTTGTTAAACAGGAACGTTTTTTACGAAAGCCGTGTTGACTATCTTTAAGTAAGTTATTTGCCTCTAAGTGATTTACGAGTCTGTCTCTTATGGCCGTTTCTAGCATTTTACATACAATTGAGGTTAAGCTAATTGGACGATAGTTACTGGGTAGGGATTTGCTGCCTTTTTTGAATATCGGTGTTACGTTGGCTAGCTTCCACTGATCAGGCATAGTCCCAGACTGCAAGGATTCATTGAATAACAATGTCAGTGGTTTGGAGAGCTCATCCTTAGCTTCCTTTAGAACTCTAGGCGAGATTGTATCAGGTCCAGACGTTTTATTTACCTTGAGTTTATCTAAACAATTCAATACTTCTCTCTCTGTAACGGTGATATTGCTTAGAACATCTGAATTATTAATCTGAATCGGCGATGGTGTAGGGATATCACTGAGGTCTTCGGTTGTAAAAACTGATGCAAAGAAGGTATTGAGGGCATTACTCATTTGTACTTCGTCTTTGGTGTATTCTCCATTTTCATCGACTAACGGTCCAACAGTTGAAGTAACTACTTTTTTGTTTCTGATATAACTATAGAATTCTTTCGGGTTTGTTTTACTTTGATTCGCAACATGTACCTCCAGGGTCTTTTTACTTTGCTTAATTAACTTTTTGGCTTTGCGTCGTAGTTCTACAAATTTCAAATGGTGGGGGGGGTTCTGGTGACATTACCGTCAGCTGGAGTAGACAACTCGGGAGGAGGCTGTGTAAAGGAGCTAACAGATCCAAATGATCTTGAGGGCAGATTGAGTTGAAGGGGATTTGGACGGTTATGTGGCTTAGGTATAGGAGGAAGAAGTTGGCGGAAGAATTCCTCTCTTAGGGGAGGTAGAGGGCAAACGGAAGGAAGAGGAGGAGGAGGGAAATCTGAGGTACCCAATTTCTGGTCATTAGTCAAAGGCAACATGTTTTTCTCTGGGGAATCTGCAAGCATAATGGCATTCTCATCTAAGGGTTGAAACCTACGTACATATCTATTTCGGTATGTGCGTGACTCACTAAAATATTTATGGTTACCTGGTAGCAATTTGGAACAGTTAAAATTTCAAACGGACCTTGATATCTGGGTTTTAATTTGGACGGCACGGGCAGTTGAGCAACCATCACAAGGTCACCAACGTGATGAGGACTTACCTTGGCGGTTTCGTCAGGTTTTAGATCTTGCAGATATTGGAGTTGTCTCAGTCGATTTTTCAAATGAACCAGGGACTGGTCAAAATTAGATGAGGGCTCATAGGGGACAGCTAGATGACGTAATGGGAGTAGTAGGGGGGGGGGGGGGGGGGGGGGCACTCCAAAGATGCGTTCATGGGGGGAGATCCCGTCTTTCCTGGGGCAAGTGTTTATTCCCCACTGAACGATTTTTACTTGGCTAGGCCAATCCTTCGTGTTCATCTGTTGCAATCTTGTCCGGACTTGGTTTGCAATTGTGCGGTGGCTTCGTTCACAGATGGAATTTCCTTGGGGCCAGTATGGGGAGGAGTGGCTGATCTTATACCCACACATTTGAGATAGTTGGGACCAGATGTGGCTGGTAAATTCTGGGGCGTTGTCAGAGTTTATGGCTTTTGGCAAACCGAAGTATGGGAATACAAATTGAATCATGGCTTCTGCTACTGCTATTGCAGAATGCTCTTTAGCGGGGCAGGCGATCACATATTTGGAGTATGTGCCCACGAAGGTAATTATGTACTTGAAACCTTGACTTCCTTCTAATGGACCCATTACATCAACGGTTAAAAGTTGCCAGGCTTTAGTTGCTACTAACTTTCCGGAAGGTCCTGGGGTGCAGGTCCTGTCTTTGCCTAGGGCACAGCCGCGACAGGCTTCGGTGATCCGTTTGGCAGTGATGTAGGGGGAAGGGGTCCAATACACCTGTTGGAAGGTGGCGGTCAGCTTCTGTTCGGCCAAATGGATGCCATTATGCATATGGATGGATTGCATGGTGGCTAGGGCGGTAGCTTGGGTAATTACAATTTTCCCTTCGGGTGTGAAGAGCTTATATCCTCGTCTAGTGAATTGGGAGAACATGGATCGGGGCATCCAGTCAGGTTTTTCTTGTCGTTGAAATTGCTTGAGTAGTTGTTGTTGCTCTTGATCTGCAGAATCTTGTTGGTGGATGGCTAAAATGGGGTGCATCTCCAAGGGCTCTGGTGTGGAAACAGTGGGTAGTCGGGACAGTCAGCATTGGTGTGGAGTTTCCCAGGTTTGTAAGCTATCTCGAAGTAAAATTCTTCTAAACTTTCTCTCCATCTGACAGTTAAAGCATTCTTGGTGTTGGACTTCCTTAACCATTGTAGGGCGTGGTGGTCGGTGATGATGGTGACTTTTACCCCGGCTAAATAGGCCTTAAAATGTTGCAGGGCCCAGATGATGCCCTCTCGTGTCTGTCCTAACACGGCACCTATTCCAATTTGGGAGACATCGGTGTATAACCGAAAGGGTTGGGTGTAGTCGAGGAAAGAGACGACGGGTGATGCAATCAACAATTCCTTCAGGGTATTGAAGGCCTGCAGGCGTTGTGGTGTCCATAGGAATGGTTCATCTTTCATGGGCAGGTCATGAAGAGGCTTAGCAATGGTGGCAACATTTGTCACAAATCTTCTATAGTAGGAGGCTAGCCCGTGAAATGCTCGGACTCCTTTGACGTTTGTGGGGGTCTGGTGCAATTCCTTGGTCGGGTACGATGTGGCCTAGGAACTGTACTTCGGCCTTGGCCAACGTAAATTTGGAGGGCTTTAGTTTTAAGTTGGCCACTCGGATTCTTTGGAAGACTTGTTGGAGGCGTTGTAGGTGTTCAGCCCAGGTTTTTCCGAACACGATGATGGCGTCTAAGTAAGCCAGGCAGGTTTCCCAGGTCAATCCTTGCAATACGGATTCCATCAACCTAGAGAATGTGGCAGGGCCATTACATAAACCGAAAGGCAATACGGTAAATTCATATAGGCGGCCTTGGCTGGTTGCAAACGCCGTCTTCTGTTGATGTTCGGGAAGGACTGGCAGTTGCCAATACCCTGCTTGCAAATCTAGGTTAGTGAACCATTTAGCTCCAAGTAGGGAGTCTAGGGAATCATTAATCCGGGGAAGGGGAGTGGCATCTTTGATTGTGACATCATTGAGTCTGTGATAATCTATGCAGAATCTGGTGGTCCCGTCCTTCTTCCGTACAAGTACTACTTGGGACAACCAAGGGCTTGTCGAGGGGCGGACCACTCCGGTGGCCAACATGTCATGTACTTGGGACTCTTCTTCTTGTCGTTGAATGGGATTTTTTCTTCTGATGGGTTGTTTGACGGGATGTCCCACAGTGTGGATAGGATGGTGGAGTACGTTGGTTTTTCCCACATCTCGATATGAAGTGGCGAAGATGTCTTGGTAGGTGGTTAATAGATTCTTCAGGTTGGCTTTGTTGTTGGGGGGTTAGATGAGAAGGAATAGAGGGTAGGGGTAAAGGAGTGTTAGACGGAGTATGAACTGGAATGGATAGTTCTTCTGCATAAGGCTCTAGTTGTCCAATGGTTAAACCTTTTGGTAGGGTAATGGGCTGGTCTGATATATTGGCGATCTTTATGCAATTTAATTTGTTAGAAATTATACTAGGAGCGGTTAGGCAGTCCTTATCCAAGGGGCCTTGGAGGTGAGGGGTCATAATGGCATCCCCAGGCAATGTGGGTACAATGGGGATCCACTTCTCATGATGAGGGGGGAGTGTCACGAGTTTGGCAGTGACTGCTTGAGCGATGGGCATTATGCAAGGGGGAGAAATCGGAGTCTGAGGGGAAGGAACAGGATTAGGGGGTGTTAGGGTAGGAATGGGCTGGGTTAAGGGTAAAGTTTTGGTGGAAAGAGGGCAAAGTCGGGGTTTTTGGTTGGGTACCTCGATGAGAGGCACTAGTTTTGTTTTTATTTTGGTTTACTTGGGAGGGGGGGGGGGGGAAATGTCAGGGTTCTTCTCCCACAATCAAGGGAAGCACTTAGCTCTGTGAGTAAGTCGATATCCAAATATCCATCGTATAGGGTCTCTTTGGGGTCATACACCACGAAAGAGTGGTTTGTTTCGTGATTAGGAACAATGGTATTTACATACAGGGTAAGTGTTTGTCCACATTTTTTTATCATTTTGGCATCGGCACTCACTAATACAATTGAGGAAGGTTGGATAGTGCCTAAAGCTTTCTTGTGTTGTTTGAAGAAAGGAGCGAAAAGGCATGATCGGGATGCTCTTGTGTCGATCAGTAGGCGGACCTTCACCCCATTAAGAGTGAGTTTCTTGTAGATGGGCAGTTTGTCTGAGTCTGCCTCTTCATCCGCCCCCGCCATTTTTACAGTGATTTGTGTACGGGGGCCGCCTAAAAATCCAGATCTTGTGGGGTCTCAACTTCTGGCTCGAAATCCTCTCTCTGGTCTTCTTCGGGGCCTTCTTCAAATCCGGCGGCGCCGTCTTATGTGATGGTTGCGATCCGCCTTGGTTTAATCAAGGGGATCTGGGCCCACCACCTAGGTGACCTGGTCCTTTTCTTCGTCAGCTCGGTGAATGATTTCCGCAATGACGTCAATAAACATTGACTATTGCAGGGTCTCCAGTCGGCTGGGCGAATCCTGGTCCATTCCTCGGCCTTATCACTGGCTCGGGGGGCCATAGGGCTAGGGGCAGCAGGTATGGTAGGCGTGTGGGTGGTGATTTTTGTATGGCGGCTACCATATCTTGTCCCCGGGTTTGCCCCAGGGTCACAATCCGCCTTACGACCGGCATATCCGTGTCGTTGTCAATGGGTTCCACGATAGAGAAGTGGGCGGCCACCGCCAAAGGTAAGATCCTCAGCAAGACCATGAAAATAATCTTCTTCATTTGGGCGGTGGTTTCCTCTGTGAACGCGGTGACAGCGAGCTGGGTCAACTCACTGATCGTGTCGTCCGAATTCCCATTAAATTTGAATTGGTGAAAATGCCTGTCCGAGATTATTTGGCCTAGGACAGGTTTAATGGCAGCTTCTACATACATTTCAAATGGTGCCCAGGTTAAACAAGGTATTTGTTCCCGCACATACCCTGATACCTTCCCTGCATATTTACCTAATTTAACTATGACTGTGTAAATCTTGGAAGCGTCTTGATCCTGGAACATCAGATCCAGGACGGGTTTGACCATTTCCATGTATGTTCCTATGTCGTTTTCCTCTGGCTTGAATGCCGGGATATCCAGTGACTTAGCTGCCATGATGATTGGGTAAGTTGAGAGTGCAAGTATGAAACAAATTAAGCAAGCTGATGTGCCGTATCGAGACACCGCTGCCACCAGTGAAATGTCGGGTTGGGATTTCAACTCGATTAATTATGATCTCGATAAGAATCTTATAATAAGATATCTTGAGATAGAATATGCTCGACAGGGTCACGTCTATCTTTATATATCTTTCATCAACTCCTTATCTCAAGGCAACATTCACACAATAAGAACACAATATTACTTCACACTTTAGTTTATTCAAAGGACATAGGTTATGGTATATAGTGTATTGCTCTGTCATATAGGGCAGACAATAAAGGTACTCAAGTGACCTATCAAATATAGAATGGTCTATAATGATAACTTAATTAAATTTAGTCACGTTACAATTACGCACAGTATAGGTAATATAAATATGCAGGAATAATAGTGTTACACATGTACATAGGTAATCAAGTCAAATGATAACACGTATGTTAGCGTAACGTCTACCGTGAAGACTTCTGGCATAAGGCGAATTGACTTGAAACAGCGTTCACAAGCGTAGGGCGGTGAGCGCTTATCAAGGGGATTAACGGAAGGGTCACACAGGTAAGATAAATAAAAGGTAGTGCGTTCGACCCTAGGTCAGAGTGACTGCTTTGGTATGAAATTATAATTCGAAATAATACGACTATAAGACACTGGTGAAAGACTCGACACACGGATACGAAAAATATATTTACACCGGGTAAGTGATCGATACACACAAGTATAGAATTCAAATTTAGATCAATGAATCACTATAACAGGTTTTGGAATGAATGCAAGTTAATATAAAATTAGGAAAAGACACAATTAAAATGCGACTGGAAATCACAGTAAATTAGAATTCGGAAGAACTCAGAATACAAAAGGGCGTACCCGACGAAGTTGTACTATAAGGTTAATATACTACGGTAATAGTATTGAAGGAAATTTGAATATATTACCAAATCTCTATCTGGCAATACATGGATCAAAGATATGGCATATGCGAATTACATAAACATACAATGTAATTATAAAGTTACTATGGAAATAGTAAAATCGAAGTAGTAACGGTCTCTACGATAATATGGAGACACGAATAATAAATAACTTGAACAAGAGTTACTATAAATGTGTGAAAATAATTATTAATTACCCACACACGTAGATCAGATTAATTCACAAGCACTGGTATAAACTAGATAGGTCGAATAATAGAATTAAAGTTAACTCAACGGGGGGTTCTTGACTTTTCGGTAAGGAAAGATAGATAGATTGAAATTTGGGCATAGGTCCTAGGTAAATGGCAGCAAATTAGGGAATATCTTCACGGTATACGTTTACACTTCAACTTGGATACACAAGAAAATAAATAACATATATAGGTGACATCTGAGAGTATTCTGTCTTGAGCCTGGATCGAGATGAATGTATATAACTGGTATACATGTGGTAAACTATCAATTGAAGTTAAATATTACTAAGCTATAATGAATCAAATACAATCAATCTAAATGAAAACTACTCCATATCTAAATTGAATTCAATCTGAAACAAGCTAATTTATATCCAAAGGTCTCACATAATAAATTTATATATAGGGTAAGGTTATAAGGGTTAATATTAGCCAGGAATTAACTCACCAATAGTTCCACGTGGCAATGAGGCAAGGGAGAACGTTTACCCAATATGGCGGACAACGGGGAACGAGACTTCGGTCCCGAGACTCGAGTCAAGTAAAAGAAAGAATAAATGATTACATGGGAATGGACATGAATATTATGCTTATCTGTCAGTCAGTCATGGCGTCGATGAGAGCGTCGTGATGGTGTAGCAGTTTGTATTGCTGTCAGTGTTTTGTGATTAGAGGCACAAAAACGCGATCAACTGAGGGCGGAAAATAGATGTTAACTGGTCGGTGTTCGTGAAGGCTCTGCGCTTTCTTCCTCAGAGGCATACCTTGCTGCCTTGGCAAATGCCAGGAGCCCAAATTATCGTACCGCATCTAGGTTGCTCTGTACGATAAATTATATTAATATATACGATAAATTCCTATATACTACATAAGACCATGGCAATATTGCTTAATAGCATATTAGGCCTTTTATAACTTAACTTATTTACAATCTTATAATATACGATCTACTCGTCCTACGTCTTGCTGCAGGAGCGACCGTGACGTCACAGAGACATACGGGATCACAAAAGAGTCATAGCCTATCGAATTTACGTTAGTACAATAATTGAGAATTAAGAATAACACCTCAAGCAATATATATCAAAGGGGTATGCGTAGCAACATCTGGTGCGATTAATTCACTTGCACAGATCAAGATTTATGGGAGGACAAATGACTATGTAACATGTACACAGATCGATAATTGAACAAATAACAGGCACAGATCCTTGGCACAGATCAACTTAATTACACTTCCGGAATACTCGCATATATTACCTTACCTGCAACAATAGCCACAAATTGAGATACGCAGAAACACTTAGGGTTAGCGTGGAGGAGGAGAAGGGCCAAGTACGAGGGTCGAGGGTCACAGAGGTCCGGGCACGGCAGCTGGACATAATGGGGCCACTTGTCAGGGGTCCAGGGGGCAGGGCCAGATGTCAGGGTACTGCTTCGGCAGGAGTCCAAGGGCACGGGGGCAGTGGACAGCAGGCTCCTTCTCTCTCTCAGGGCAAACGACTCCAGGACAGACTTATCCAGACGGAGTGTTTAGGTAGTTATACTCCCGGACTTATATCCGGACGGAGGAAGCTACTGAGTGTGAACTGACTTCCTGTAGTTTCAGTCAGTACATATTTGGGTTATTTCTCTTGGTCAGGTTGCGTGATTTCGTATAAATAGGGACATAGTAAATACATAAAAATTAGCTATGTTGTGGTTAATAATTACATGAAAAATATATTATGGTGCTTAATGACATCGCACTGAGGTTCTCGTCATTTTAACCTTTGGTTCTTTCTTGTACCATCCAGCCTGATGATGTAATTCGTGATTTTCTGTTCACTAATTGTTTTGGCTATTTGGATTGTTTATGTAATGATTTTCTTCTGTGGCACTTCCTATCACCATTTCACTGTTCTTCTCGTCTGGCAGCTTCTTGAGGATGGAGGTCCCCAACGATTTAAATACTGCCAGGGCTCTTTATGCTTAGATTGCATAAACACTTTTTCATCATAGTATTCGGAGGGGGGGGGGGGTATTCGGGGGGAAGTTCTGCCTTGGTTATTTGAGTCCCGCCCTGTGATTTGCGGGGCCGCGTGAGGTGATGATTGGATGGGCTTGACCTGCCCTTCGTGGGTAACTCACCTGTTCGCGGAATTAGAGAATGGGTCCAGTGGTCAGATTTCCTGTTCTCTGGAGAATGGGAAATGAATCTATTTCTAAATTCTTTTCTTCTGGTCTCCCTGGATTCTCTTACGGTGGCTATCTTGTGTGGTTGTCCTTTAGGCTCCGTCACTATATATATATATATATATATATATATATATATATATATATATATATATAAAGAGAGAGAGAGAGAGAGAGAGAGAGAGAGAGAGAGAGAGAAGGCACGATGCAATGGATAATATTAATATCAGAATACATCTGCCATTCGGGACTCTCCTTAACATAATATTAGATACCAAGCATAATTCAATCGGTTGAGGCATTTACATTTATTATTGCAATATGCGTAATACAATCAAACGGTATTATAAGTTAGGTTCTCTATTATGTTCAGTGAATCAACAACCAAACCCAAATTCCAAATTGGGGAAAACATTCAATAATATTGAAGTGTCATTGAGAACCATAGCAAATGTAATATATACTATATATATATATATATATATATATATATATATATATATATATATTTATATACCAGTATATATATATATATATATATATATATATATATATGTTAGTAAAGCCAGGAAGTACATTTTCTTTGATGCACACGAGGTTAAAAGATAATATAGCAGTTTCAGCGTTAGAGATTTTATTGTTCAGGCTTTCCAGAGATCTGACAATTTTGCGTTGATGGGCAGTAAGGAGGTACAGTAGATTGGCAAAATTCATGATGAAATGGATACAGGATACAGGTACATGGTGAACAGTAGATACGACGTTTCGCTATTCATATAGCATTTTCAAGTAATGAATGGTAAAGAGAATAATATGAGTTTATATAGGAGCTGGAAAGGTTGAGGTGGCGAAGTTACAGCAGGCTATCGTCTCTCATTGGTGGATGGTATGTTTGCTATGCGGGCACTGCTCCTGGTTTGTGATTGGCCAGTGGGTGATGACGTCAGGAGTTGCTCGCTGAAGTCAATCGTGGCTGGGGGTGTAGGGTGGTGGAGAGAAGGTGGTATCTGAAGGTCTAGAGTTTGATTATTAATACTAGGATTCAGGGCTTGTATGTATAGGGCTTCTAATATTGAGAGTCGTCTGGGATCACTTTCTCTATCAACTATGGTGGTGTGTTTATTTAAATTGTTACGTGTGAGGGGAGGGTGGTTGGGGGTCAGGTAGTGATCTTTTATGGGTCCTGCCTGAAGGTGAAGGGTTAGCCGTCGGGATAGACGAGTCTGCGTCATACCAATGTATGATTGACGCAGACTCGTCTATCCCGACGGCTAACCCTTCACCTTCAGGAAGGAGCCATAAAAGATCACTACCTGACCCTCAACCACCCTCCCCTCACACGTAACAATTTAAATAAACACACCACCATAGTTGATAGAGAAAGTGATCCCAGACGACTCCCAATATTAGAAGCCCTATACATACAAGCCCTGAATCCTAGTATTAATAATCAAACTCTAGGCCTTCAGATACTTCCTTCTGCTAAAAGACACTACCTTGCCGCTCTGCCCCTGGAGAGACGCCCCTCAGCTCCGCCCCTCGAACCCGCACATCTCACCCCAGCTCCCAGCCAACCTACGATGACTTCGGTCCCCCCTTCTCTCCACCACCCTACACCCCAAGCCAGGATTGACTCCAGTGCGCAACTCCTGACGTCATCACCCACTGGCCAATCACAAACCAGGAGAAGTGCCCGCATAGCGAACATACCATCCACCAATAAGAGACGATAGCCTGCTGTAACTTTGCCACCTCAACCTTTCCAGCTCCTATATAAACTCATATTATTCTCTTTACCATTCATTACTTGAAAATGCTATATGAATAGCGAAACGTCGTATCTACTGTACACCATGTACCTGTATACTGTATCCATTTCATCATGAATTTTGCCAATCTACTGTACCTCCTTACTGCCCATCAACGCAAAATTGTCAGATCTCTGGAAAGCCTGAAAAATAAAATCTCTAACGCTGAAACTGCTATATCTTTTAACCTTGTGTGCATCAAAGAAAATATATATATATATATATATATATATATATATGTTAGTATAGCCAGGTAATAGATTCTCTTTTAAATAGACGAGGTTAAAGACAATAGCAGTTTCAGCATTCAGGATTTTATTGTTATAGCTTTCAATAGTTCTAACAATTTTCCTCTGGGGTTCAGAGATGAGGTACAACAGGTTAGCAAAATTCATGGTGGATCCAACGTTTCACAAGTAAACATCTTGCATCTTCAGGGAAGGAGAGGTAATGATTAGAATAGGGACAAAGCATCATATTTATACAAAATTCGAGGATCAAGAAAAGGGAGGTGGGCGAAGCTACTGGGTGTGTGTTGGCTGTTCATTCGTGGAAGGCAGTCTATTCGCGAGACGGGCACTAAATCTTATCGGTGGTTGGTTGTTGGCTGTGGGTGGCTGTGATTGGTTGGTGTTGTCAGTTGTGTGCTGAGCACGGAAGCGTACAGGAGGGGGGCACAGGGCGAGAGGAAGGGGGGCAGTATGCCTGTAGCGCTTGTCTGAAGGAAGAATTTGAAGGTCTTGTGTTTGGTTGTTGATGCTGGGGTTGAGTGTTTGGATGTATAGAGCTTCTAAAATAGCTAGTCTTCTGGGGTCTGATTCATTGTCGAGTATGGTGGTTTGTTTGTCTAGGTCGGCGCGAGTTAGGGCAAGATGGTGGGGGGCTTGATAGTGATCTTTTATAGCGCCAGATTGAAGGTGGAGGGTTAGTCGACGGGAAAGGCGAGTCTGTGTCATTCCAACATAGGAGCCACAGTCCCCGGAGGTGCAAATATGCTGGTATATCACATGATCGTCTTTCGGTTGGTTGGTGGAAATTGGGCGGTTACGGAGGACAAGGTTGGAGGTCTTAGGAGATTTGTAGTAAATCATGAGTTTATTTTATTGTCAGGGTTGGTGGGGAGGACGTGTTTGTGAATTATTTCTTTCATAATGGATTCGTCTGTTGTGTGGTCGGAAGACATGTAGTTTCTGTAGAAAAATTTAATGTTATGGCCGGGTTGGTGCTAGGGGGGTCTTGTTTGTACCATTTTTCTAGGTGGTGGTTGATGGCATTGGTAACGTCAGTGTTGGAATACCCATTGTTGACTAGGACCTGGGTGAGCCTTTCCAGTTCATTGTGTGTGTCATTCCAGGTTGTGCAATGGGTGAGGGCTCTCCTGACATAGGCGGCGATGGTGGACTGATGGTATCGTTTAGGGCATTCACTTTCCCCATTAAGACATTGGCCATTGTTAGTAGGTTTGGTGTACACTGTAGTTTTGAAGCCGTGGTCGTGGAGGGAGACAAGGAGGTCGAGGTAGGGTAGATGTCCATTGGAGGTTTCTTCGTATGTGAAGTTGAGTCTGGAGGCAGCCATGAAGCGCTGCTGGAAGTCCCTGAGTTCGCCCAGGTCCTTCACCCGCACAAAGATATCATCGATGTACCTGCAGTAGACAGTGGGCCGGTGGGCAGCCAGGAGTTCCTCTTCGATAGTTCCCATGAAGACATTGGCGAACAGGACCCCCAGGGGGCTTCCCATCGCTACACCGTCGATTTGCTGGTACATATTCCCGCGGGGGCAGAGGAAAGGGGACTCCTTGGTACATAGTTCCAAGAGCGTCTTCAGGGCCTTCTCCGGGATGTCCATGTTAGGGCAGTGGTAAACTCGACGTAGGATAAAATCTATGGTCTTGTCAACGGGCACGTTGGTAAACAAACTCTCTACGTCGAGGGAGGCGATGATGTGGTCGTTAGCTGGGAGGGCATCTCGTAGAATTTCTAGGAAGTCATAAGCAGAGTTGAGGTTGTATTGCCGAGGAACAAAAGGGGTGAGGAGTTTGTTCAGGGCCTTGGCGGTCTGGTAGGTAGCAGTAGGGATCTGTGATATGATGGGGCGGAGGGGGTTCCCGGGTTTGTGGTTTTTTATAGTACCGTAAGCATAACCTGGGGTGAATTCGCCGATGAGTTTCTTCAGGTGTACGCCATCGGCTTTGGCGTTGATAGCAGTGATGGTGGTGTTGGCTTTCCTTTTTATTTCGTCAGTAGGGTTGCGAGTGATCCTTTTGAATTTGTTTTTATCACTAAGAATGTCGTCCATTTTCCGTAGGTCCTCTTTCTTGATCCTCGAATTTTGTATAAATATGATGCTTTGTCCCTATTCTAATCATTACCTCTCCTTCCCTGAAGATGCAAGATGTTTACTTGTGAAACGTTGGATCCACCATGAATTTTGCTAACCTGTTGTACCTCATCTCTGAACCCCAGAGGAAAATTGTTAGAACTATAGAAAGCTATAACAATAAAATCCTGAATGCTGAAACTGCTATTGCCTTTAACCTCGTCTGTTTAAAAGAGAATATATATATATATATATATATATATATATTTTCTTTAATACATATGAGGTTGAAAGAAATGGCAATTTCTGCGTTGGAAATTTTATTATTCAAAGTTTCCAGGTCTCTGATGAAACGCCTAGAAACGGAAATCCTCCTGGACGACATCCTACGACTCAAGAAGGATGGCAAGGTCACCACTACCCCCGCCCTACAACCTACTCTCCTCGCTGAAGCCGCCAAAAACCAGAGGAACTCACCATAGCAATATACTGAACAAACAACACTTCCAAGCTGCCAAACTATTAAGAGACAACCCCAACATCATCATCCGTCGTGCGGATAAAGCTTCCTGCCTCGTGATCCATGACAAGGAGGAATATCTTAGAAAAATGGACGTCATCTTAAGTGACAACACTAAATTTAAAAAGATCACCCGCAACCCAACCGACGAAATCAAACGTATTGCCAACACCACCATCACCGCCATCAACGCCAAGCAAGGAGGGATCCACCTTAAAAAACTCGTCGGAGAATACACCCCTGGTTATGCGTACGGAACCATAAAAACACACAAACCTGGGAACCCCCTCCGCCCCATCATCTCCCAGATCCCCACTGCCACCTACCAGATCGCCAAGGCACTGAACAACCTTCTCACCCCCTACGTGCCCAGCCAATTCAACCTTAACTCAGCCCACGATTTCTTGGAAATTTTACGAGACGCCCCCCGTAACAACAATCACACTATCGCCTCTCTCGACGTAGAAAGCCTGTTCACCAACGTGCCAGTGGATAGGACCATTGACATGATTCTACGTCGAATTTATCATTGCCCTGATACACCTACACTGGACATCCCGGAGAAGGCCCTGAAAACACTACTGGAGCTATGTAGCAAGGAGGCCCCCTTCCTTTGCCCCCGGGGCAACATGTACAAGCAGATAGACGGTGTGGCGATGGGCAGCCCCCTAGGAGTTCTTTTTGCGAACTTTTTCATGGGTACCATCGAGGAAGAGCTCCTAGCTGCCCAACGACCGGCTGTCTACTGTAGATACGTGGATGACATCTTCGTGCAAATCAAGGACCTCCACGAACTACAGGAACTCCAGCGTCGCTTCATGACCTCCTCCGGACTTAACTTCACCTTTGAAAAATCTAACAATGGACAACTCCCCTTCCTCGACATCCTCGTAGCTCTGAACGACCATTGGTTCTAAACCACCGTCTACATTAAACCTACTAACACAGGACAATGCCTCAACGGTGATAGTGAATGCCCCCGCCGTTATCTTCTATCCTCCATCTCCGCCTATGTTAGGAGAGCCCTCACGCACTGCTCTACCTGGGCCGACACCCACCAGGAACTAGAAAGACTATCCCAAGTTTTAGTAAATAACGGATACTCCAACTCCGACATCTCCAGCACCATCAACCACCATCTTGAAAAATGGTACACCCAAAGCCCTCCCAACATTGACCCCCCCAATGAAATTAAGATCTTCTACCGCAATTACATGTCCTCTGAACACAAAATGACGAGGCCGTCTTAAAAGAAATAATCTCCAAGCATGTCCACCCAACCAACCCGGAAAACAAAATCAAATTAATAATTTATTACAAATCCCCCAAGACCTCCAACCTCGTTCTCCGCAACAAACCAGCCTCCACCAAGATAAAGAGCCCGATGACCGACGATCACGTCATTTACCAACATACCTGTAATTATGAGGACTGTGGACCTCATTCCTATATTGGTATGACGCAGACTCGTCTTTCACGTCGGTTAACTCTTCACCTTCAGGCTGGAGCCATCAAAGACCACTATCTCACCCCTAACCACCCTCACCTCACACGCAACGAGTTAGAGAAACACACCACCATACTCGATAAAGAAAGTGACCCAAGGAGATTACCTATACTCGAAGCTTTATATATCCAAGCCTTACATCCCAACATCAACAACCAAACTCTGGACCTTCAGATCCTTCCTTCTGCCAAAAGGCACTACCCTACAGGACCTAACACCCCTCCTCGCCCCCCGGTGCCCTTGACGCAGCCCCCTGCGCTACCTCCTTCAGCTTCGTCTTCTGCAGGCACCACACAACTTAGGCCACGCCCCTCGACACGCAGCCAATCAGCTTCGACCCCATCTATCGACCACCATCCCGCATCCAGTGCGCATGCGTGAAGCGGTTACCCCCTTTCTCTCTCCTAGTTTAGCCTTCCACCAATCGCAGACTTTTGCCCCTGTTTTCCGCCTCCTCTGATCCTCCACCCTCTATATATACCCTTCCTGTTTACCTTTTATATCATTCCTTCCTTACTTGATAATGCTGGTTGTCCAGTGAAACGCGTCGTATATCCTGTATCTTCATGTACTTTAATGTAACCCTGTGCCACCATGAATTTTGCTCATCTCCTTCATCTACTTCCTGCCACCCAGCGAAAACTCATCAGAGACCTGGAAACTTTGAATAATCAAATTTCCAACGCAGAAATTGCCATTTCTTTCAACCTCGTATGTATTAAAGAAAATGTATTACCTGGCTTTACCAACATATATATATATATATAATTTAATATATATATATATATATATATATATATTATTATACACTCACCAACTCTCTGCATACTCTCTCTCTTCACTGCAATGTTGCATCTCTCGCTATTCTATCGCTACTACAATAATCAGTGCTCCTCAAAGCTCTCCCAGTGTATACCACCTCCTCTACGTAGGGTACGTGATCCTGTCTTGCAACACAATCCCACCCTTACTCTGTGCAACTCTTCAACCCAAGAGTGAAACGTTACTACCAGTCTTTCTTCTTTTCAACAGCTGAGCTCAGGAACTCTCCCTCAATCAGCTTTTTTTCCCTCCTATGACTTAAATTGCTTCAAACTCCGTGTGTCCAGGCATTTTGGCTGAAACGTCTCTTGATTTTGGCCCTGCCACTCTTTCAACTATGGGGGAGGCACTCGCTACAGGCCGTTCTGCCTTTTGTCTCCCTCACTTACATAGCAAGAAAGAACATACAGTATATATACAGTATATACCCGGTATATATATACTGTATATACAGTATATAAATACCATATATATATATATATATATATATATATATATATATATATATATATATATATATATATATATAATATATATATATATATATATATATATTTATATATATATATATATATATATATATATATATATATATATATATATATTATATAATAATATAGGCCTATATATTATATATATACAGTATATATATAATATATATATATAATATATATATATATATATATATATATAAACAAATAGATAATATACAGTATACATAAATAAATATATATATATATATATATATATATATATAATATATATATATATATATATATATATATATATATATATTATATATAGTATATATATATATATAATATATATATATATATATATATATATATATATATATATATATATATATAGAGATAGATAGATAGATAGATATAAATAGAGATAGATACATAAATAAAATAAATAAATAAGAAAATATAAAACAAAGTTATATTTTTGGCCCTTACGAGGCTGCTTGTGCCCTATCTATACATCTATCTACTGCCAGATGCCATGGTACCGAAGGGGTGTACACGAATGAATCGCCCCATGCACCTCTGTCTTCAGACAATCGACGCCCCTCCTCCCGTCCAACACCGCTTTCACACATAAACTTGTTAAATCCATCTTTCCACCTCTACCTGGCCTATATACTGTATGTGAAAGAAAGAGAGACTAGGCTAGTACATTATGAGGCTATTTATTTATTAGCACAGTTAACAGGGGTTTAATAATTGCGAGATATTTGTCTAGTCGATTTTTTTAAATCTACGTTCAATGCCATTACTGGGTATTCCATGCCATACATTAATTACTCGACTGAATAAAGATCTTTCCCTTATTTAAATGAAAAGGCTTTCCACTGATTGAACTCCACTCGTATTACCTCCAGTGTAAATTGAATGATCAATTATGAAGTTGTTGTTGATTTCCGTAATGGCAAGATCTATAAATCTATTTCCGTAATGGCAAGATCTATAAATCTATTTCCGTAATGGCAAGATCTATAAATCTATTTCCGTAATGGCAAGATCTATAAATCTATTTCCGTAATGGCAAGATCTATAAATCTATTTCCGTAATGGCAAGATCTATAAATCTATTTGGTCAGAGTGAGGTCCTTTGGGCCTCCCCTGTTTCGCTCCATTAAACTGGGAGATCGGAAGACGTTTCATCCCATTATTTTGGCGATACTAAGACGTGTCACCCCATTCAAATGTAGATTTTTTTTCTGGCCTTCTGCCAGAAAGTTTTCCTATCGAAAACATGTACAAACGTTTATACTCCGTTTATACTTAACAAAAGAAGAAAACAAAAGTTTATCCAGACCTCCTTTCAAGTATACTTTTTTACATTTTTCCAATCCAAAAATGTCCTGGCCCCAGGCCAACTTCCTTTAAGTTACAGGTTCACTATCGCTTGCCCAGAACAAATGGGGTGAAACCAAGGAGCTTTACTACTAAGGAGACAGGGTAGGTTAAGTGGGCGGGCAGGGTCACTTGACCGTACCTCAGATGGTTACCTAAAATATTATTTATTGCACCTGATATGGCTATTTGTATTGGATATAAATACATATACACTTAACTTTGTTTTCACTGCTATCATACAGAAATGTATTATGTACAGTTTATTATACAAATATACATTACTGACCAGTAAACAATGTGAGTTTATTGTACACTAGGCGACTCTTAGCTTTAAAGTTATCATGTAGACCAATGGAAAACGTGTTTCCAGCATACATATACCTTATTGCCTATTCTTAAAACTTCTGTCATTAACCCTGTGAATAAGAGTGACCCTTCTCAAACTGAATTAAATCGTCTGGCTATACTAGTAATACAACCATAATATGTTTCCTATAATATACTAGTAATACAACCATAATATGTTTCCTATAATATACTAGTAATACAACCATAATATGTTTCCTATAATATACTAGTAATACAACCATAATATGTTTCCTATAATATACTAGTAATACAACCATAATATGTTTCCTATAATATACTAGTAATACAACCATAATATGTTTCCTATAATATACTAGTAATACAACCATAATATGTTTCCTATAATATACTAGTAATACAACCATAATATGTTTCCTATAATATTCTTGAAAGGGTGACCTGAAAATTATGCTTTTTATACATGAGTGTATTGCAAAGTTACGAATTGGCCTACTTTGGGAAGCATAGGCAATAATGAAGTATAGACAGTCGTACATTTGAATACTGTACTTAAATAATTATATAATAGCTAGGGCTAGTATTTGAACCTATGCAGGCAAGTGCTCTGCCTACAGTACTGCGAGTATCATGAACATCATGACTACTGCACATACACAAATAACTGTAAATACAAATACAATGAACACACAAAAATATGTATACATAAACATACGCACATACCGCATACATTCACATACAACAAAATTATGGAACATTCAATCATGTTCTAGTTTTTGCCAAACCGAGTAAAATAGTTTAAACGTAAGTAGATAAAATGTCAAAGTGGCCTTGCTTGCATCATATTAATGACAGGTTTATAATGTCAAAGTGGCCTGGCTTGCATCATATTAATGACAGGTTTATAATGTCGTTGTTAATTAAAGTAAAAAACTCCACCACTTAACTGAAATGCATGCCTAACAGTATAAACAAAAAAATTGCGATAATCGCAACGCAAGTATTAACAAATCATACAACTAAATGGAATCGAAATATACATCAAACAAGTCTTGACCTACCATATCAAAGGATAGGATGTTACTTACCTGTGAAACGTTCTTGATGGATTCATCTTCTTATTTTGAAACCTGGCTGTGCATCCGAAGGCAGCACATCCATAGGCATTATGAAAATACTCCTCACATTTGAACGTCCTATGCCCAATGAGGTTAGTAATTAGCAACTGACTCGTCTCGGATAAATAAAGAAAACAGAAAGTTATAGTTGGAAGTCCATCCTGCAGGAGTAGTCCACAGACCTGATGCTAACATCTGTTTCAGCTCAATGGTGAGGTAAGGTAACGCATCAAGTCGGAAAACAAAAATGGTGATAACGACAGCGGATTATACCAAATAAGTCATTCCTCTGTGTGTTTATGTGTGTGTTATAACAAAATATGGACTTTGCTGTGAACGATTCAGCCTACGTGTAGTTTAGAGTCACCAAGTGTAGCCTACAACAAACTCATATTGTTTAGTGGTCAGTATTATATAATTATATATAAACTGCTTCTTATAAATTGTTATACGAAGGCAGTGAAAACAAAGTTAAACATATATATATATATATATATATATATATATATATATATATATATATATATATATAGAGAGAGAGAGAGAGAGAGAGAGAGAGATATACTGTATAAGTGTATATATATAATATATACCGTATAGAGTCAGAGTCAGTCAGAGAGGAGGGTCACATCCGTCGCGGTCCGGAATTTTTCGACTATCCCGCGAGATACTGGTGATTAAACTTCCAAAAAATCACACACAAAAACAAACGTAGTGTCGCGGTTCTGTGAAGTGCGAAATCGAACCGATTGATAAAATATCTGGAGAGATATACGCGTTTTGGAGAAAAAATCCGTTAACTCGTACAGCAGTGCCACGGCGCTGGTCTAGGACAGGCCTAGGGCAGGCCCATAAGGCGGGTGGAAAGAAGAAGGGAAAGAAAAAACCGTTACGTCCCAAAAGCAAAGTGTTAGCTATATAGTCCTATGAAATCAAACAGGGCTATGGGAAAATAGGAAGCCTAAGTTAAAAGTGATAGTGAACATCGTATATCACGTAAATAAACTAGGAAAGTATAATACAGAGAATTAAAGTCAGGGGAACTTTTAACTTTTAGCTTGGGAACAGGACGTATGCTGTAAACAAAATACCCCCAGTGACCGCAAAGACCATAAACACATATATCCCCTCGCTCTCCTGGACACGTCCCCTCCCCTCCCCCTATACGATTTTACCAAAAGCGAAACTTAACCTCGACAGGATATTGATGATACAACTGAACCAAAATCATCCACATAACCAAACTTAGTGTCGCGGTTCTGTGTAGTGTCAAATCGAATTGATGGCATAAATATCTTCGGAGATATAACAAAAGCGTGTGAAAACAAAAACAAAAACCGTTATTCCCCAATGCCAGACATAATCAAGGGAACGATGGGTTTTTAGTCCAGTGTGCAAAGTTAAAATCGCATATTAGTGAAAAGTGGCTAGATCACGATTCATGTATGTAAACTGTATCTCATGAAAAAAACAAAAACAAAAAAAACAGCATTTATACAGAACTTACAATTTCAAAAGAAAGTTTAGGGCCAGTGTAAGTGAGCGTCCTACCACCACCGTACCAAAACACATAAATCGCTTAGCACTTGACGAGTGTCATAGGCCCCCCTCTCACCAACACCACCCCTCCCCCTTGACGTAGACACATTCTAAACCGTGGTACCGGTATACGATTTTACCGAAATGGGAACTTAAACTCGAACAGATAAAACAAATATAAAAAAAATAAAAATAAAACAGAGAAGCATAATAAGTTAACTATTTAACAAATCGCATATCGCGGGATATTAGTAGTGACGTTATTGAGGAAGAAACTCATGCAACCATCAATAGTGTAAATTCGGACCGGGGATAAGAGAGACAGGAAGTGGTTAGGGCAGTGATGATTCTGTTTCATAAGTTTATCGAAAGTGTTACTTAAGGTTAAAACCAAAGCCAGTGTTAATGATTGGAAGCTCGAACTAGTCCTAACCACAAAACAGTGACCCCCCCCCCCCCCTCTCTCTCTCTCTCTCTAGCCCTTTTCCCTCCCCTGCGTCGTTACATACAAGAAAGTCGAGTAAAATATTCTTATAGATATGAATACCAAGGACGTTTGCAGTATCTGTAGGGACAGAGTGAGAGACAAACGTGGCACAAAATGCCAAATATGCAAAGACAAGTTTCATTGGTGCTGCATAGGACTTTCAACACCGATAAACATGGCTTATAATAATAAGGGGAAGAACTTCCATTTTTGCAACAGCTGTCCCGAGTTCACAATGCAAATCATCCAGACTGTGGAAAAAACAGAGGTACAAGATAGACCTAAATATAGCCAAGAGGTGGTGTTATTCCAACAACACTGGGGAAACACACCAAGAATTTTCCCTCATACATCCCTGACCACAATCGTATCGACGTCACCAAATACCACACCGCCGCCGCCTCCCACCTCCCCACATGACCCACCCCACTCCACACCTCTGCCATCTGCCTACTTACGCCCGGCAGATCATGACACCCAGCCCCCCTCTACACCACCTCATAACACCACACCATCCCTAAACCACACCAATATCTCCCCCAACTACCAGACCTCCCCCTCCCAGACCCAACTAGCCCCGCAGCATAGCTCACCACCTGCCCACCTACAACCGACACGTAACTCCACCCCCCTGCAGGCCTCACCCACCCATACACCAAGCCCACTATCAACCACAACCACACTTAGCTCACCATATAACCCCTCGCAGCCCCAGCCACACCTACTGGGGCTGTCTACACCAGTGTGCAGATATTATCTGGAAAGAAGGTGCTACTTTGGTCAAAAGGGCCAATATAATGGGAAGTCATGTAGATTTGCTCATCCCAAAATTTGCAACAACATAACCAGTCATGGAATATGTAGATTTGGTGAAACCTGCAAATACCACCACCCATCCCTTTGCAAGACATCACTTGAGAACAAGACCTGCTACAATATGAAATACCCAGCTTTTCATATTAAAGGGACTTGGATATATGCTAGACCTAACACAAATGGTAGCCCAAAAAACTCTCTAGCTATGCGAGGACGAGACAGAGGAAAAAGGCAAGGAGGGAAAGGGCAGACGAAGAAGATGAAGAGACTGAGGGAGATGGAGGAGCACATAGAACACCTCGAGCACCTCCTGGCCTCCCAAGAGTGGCAAATACATCCCGAAGACTATTAGGTACACATAGTACTCCAAACAATCTCTCCCAAATCTTGTTTGCAAATATCCAAGGCCTAAAAAATAGAACCACGAACAAAGTACCATTTATTAGGGGCCTGCTAGAAGAAGGAAACGCTATATTTGCGGCTCTCACAGAAACTCACATTAAAGATCAGGAAGATAGTGAGGTATGGATTCCTGGTTACAACCTACATAGGGCGGACAGAACGCATAGATCACATGGAGGTGTAGCCTTGTACATCCATGACTCACTGATATGTACTGAATTCCTAAATAACAGTAATGAAGTGGTGGAAATACTTGGAGTTAAAATAGAATCCCTAAATTTAGCAGTTATTGTTACATACAGGCCACCAGACGCATCCCGAGAAGAATTCAAAACCCAGCTCAACAAAATAAAATCAGAAGTGGAAACCCTGGGGAACCCAACACCAAATATTATATGGCTAGGAGACTTTAACCTACCAAACATTAAATGGAGACAACTAGAAAACCAGTTAGTGGCAAACAACACCGGAGAAGCAAATACGAGAGAGCTTTTTGAACTTTGCGATTGTTTTAGTCTTACCCAACATATTGCTGAACCCACACGGGAAAACAATATCTTAGACCTGGTCTTCACTAACAACGACTCTCTAGTACACAGCATTAACATATCGGACACAACATACTCAGATCATAAATTAATTGAGATCAAAACAACCTTAGAAAGTGTACAGACAACCTCAGAATCGAGAACAAAAACCGGCCCCTTCAGTAAATTTAACTTCAATAACAAAAACATTAGGTGGGAAGAGGTAAATCAAGAAATGGAGGAAATAGACTGGGAAGATTTAATGGATAACCTGACACCAGCAGAATGTCTAGTCTTAATAACAGAAACCATGACCCCAATCTGTAGCCACCATATACCTGCAAGACAAACAAAACGAAGAAGCAAACAAGATCGGGAAAGGAGGAGGCTGTACAGAAGAAGAAAATTACTCACACAAAGACGCACACATCAAAATCTACAGGATAGGCAAAAGGTCGAAATAGATAGAGAAATTGTGGAAATTGAACAAAGGCTAAGAATATCATATGAACTACAACATATGGAAGAGGAGAGGAAAGCTATTGCAGGTATAAAGGAAAATTCCAAATACTTCTTTTCATACGCCAAACAAAAGGCTAAAACAACATCAAACATCGGCCCACTGAGCAAAGGGGACGGCTCTTTCACAGGGGACAAAAAGGAAATGAGCGAACTCTTAAGCAGGCAGTATGAAATGGCATTCAGTGAGCCTGATGAAACAAAAGTCATCAGAGACCAAAATATATTTTTCATGGAAACCTCCCCCACAGAAACCCCTCAGATGCTGGATATTGATTTCGGTCCAAAAGACATAGAAGAGGCCATTTCCAACATGCCATCCCACTCGGCACCAGGCCCGGACTCATGGAATTCGATCCTAATGAAAAAATGTAAGGAAAACCTCTCAAAACCCCTGGCTATAATGTGGAGAAGGAGTCTAGACACTGGTGACATACCAGATAGCTTGAAAAACGCAATAATTGCCCCACTGCATAAAGGAGGGAGTAAAGCACTACCAAAAAACTACCGCCCGGTAGCTCTAACCTCTCACATCATTAAAGTTTTCGAGCGAGTCCTGCGAAGCAAAATTTCAACATTCATGGAGACAAATGAACTACACAACACCGGTCAACATGGGTTCAGAGCGGGAAGATCATGTCTCTCACAACTTTTGGAACACTATGACAAAATTCTTAAAGCGCTAGAAGAAAAGAAAAACGTGGATGTCATTTCACCGATTTTGCTAAGGCATTTGATAAATGTGACCATGGTATAATAGCCCACAAACTGAAAGCAAAAGGTATAACTGGGAAAATCGGACGGTGGATATACAATTTCCTCGTAAACCGAAAACAATCGGTAGCAGTAAACCAAGTCACTTCTGAGCCTTCGGATGTCAAAAGCTCAGTGCCCCAATGAACAGTGCTAGCGCCCCTTCTGTTCCTCATACTAATATGCGACATAGATACCAACACCAGACACAGTACGGTGTCGTCTTTTGCTGATGACACAAAATTAAGCAAGATAGTAAACACACAAGAGGACACGGGCCGACTGCAGGAAGACATGAATGTAGTGTTCCAGTGGACCAGGGAAAACAACATGCAATTCAATGAGGAAAAATTCCAATTAATACGGTACGGAGATAATAATGGTGTTAAAGAAATTACAAATTACTTAACAGAATCTAACCACATAATAGAACGGAAAGACAGTGTGAAAGACCTTGGGGTATTAATGTCTGAAAATATGGGTTTCAAAGTACATAACCAGGTCAAAGTGGCGGCTGCGAAACGTCTAACGGGTTGGATTCTGCGTACTTTTAAAACACGCGGTGAATTGCCTATGATAACGCTCTTCAAATCTCTAGTGCTACCGCGGCTTGAATACTGTAGCGTATTAACATCCCCATACAAAGCAGGTGAAATAAATGACGTAGAGTGTACAAAGAAATTTCACTTCGCATATAAGTTCGATAAAACATCTACACTATTGGGAGCGTTTAAGAGCACTGAATCTGTACTCACTGGAACGTAGAAGAGAACGTTACCTAATAATATACACATGGAAAATCGCAGAGGGTTTAGTACCAAATCTACATACTCCGATAGTCATGAAATTCAGTGATAGGAGAGGCTGGGAATGCGAAATCCCCCGGATGAATAACAGGGGTGCTATGGGCTCTCTGCGAGAGGGCTGGTTATCACACAGAGGCCCACGTCTCTTCAACAAACTCCCACGGCGAGTAAGAGACATGAGGGACATCTCGTTAGACAACTTCAAGAGAGCCCTAGATGTCGAACTGCAAAAAGTGCCAGACGAGCCCATCCTCGCAAGGGAGCGAGCTGTCGCTTCAAACAGTCTACTGCACCAAATCACCACCCATAACGAGGGGCGTCGCGCTCCTTGGTGCCGCTAGAGGAGCGGCGAACACATCCAAAGGTATCCAAAGGTAAGGTATATATATATATATATATTTCCAATACAATAGCCATATCAGGCACAATAAGTATTAGTTTAGGCATAGAATACAGTAGATCTGGAATGGACACGAAAATGGAACTTTGCAGTAAGGGACCCAAAATCGGAGAACGAACTTCCAAGTTCGAACCTCGAAACCGCGAAAATATCAAATTTCCGCGGTTTCGAGGTTCGAACTTGGGGTTCGTTTTCCGATTTTGGGTCCCTTACTGCAAAGCTCCATTTTCCTGTCCAGTCCAGATCTACTGTAGTCTATGGTTTAGTTAATGATCTGTGGTGCGGTCAAGCGAACCTGCCCGCCCCCTTGACCTTCCCTATATTTGGCTTCCCAAAAAGTGAGCCACAGCATCTCCTTGGTATTAAACCTTCTTGGGTGAAACATCTTGAAATCTCCAAACTGAAGGAGTGAAACAGCGGAGGTACTAAAAGATCTCCCTCGGATCAAGTTGGGTTAAGTTGGGGAGGTGTGGTGGAGTGGTCATGCCACTGGATTGGTAATCCAATGGACCCGGGTTCAAATCCCGATATGTCAATGGGAAGATATTATTGGGATTGAATTTGTGCTGTACCTAGTATCAGTGCATTACCACAAAGCCCACCGAAATGCCAAAAAAATACCCTCATTGTTCCCTGATTAAATAACACTGTATGAATATTCCCATATTCAAAGTATGTTACAGGGGGACAATGCCTAGTGAGTTCACTGCTCAATAGGTGGCATTCTGAGAGTGAGGGTCTGAGTCTGGAGGGTGAGACCGTGAAGCACTTGAACGAAGCAACCAGCCGCTTCAGAGATGGAGCTGCTTCGAGCCATGATGGATGCTTCACATGTCTCACTCCCCAGACTGGAACAAGACCTCACGGGCTTCACCGTGTTGAGCGGTGGAATGTACAGGCTCTCAGCCTATGCCCGAGAGGGAGTATTGGAATATATATAAAAAACAAAAAAAAACAAAAAAGTGATTCTAACGATGATAACATGTGGGAAAACCCTTCATTCCCATTGTGTTGTACACAACCCGCTCTCCACAGCATCTGTACTCAGTTTGTCTCGGCTATTGTACACTCTAAGACATAAATCCAGGCCTAATTTGAACCCTTCAACAGCAAAACGAACCTCCGAACTGTCAATATTAGGCAAACAATTTGAAACAAAATTCCATGCAGTTCGAGAGCTTCGAAAATTTAAAGTCACGGCTATCGTGACTTACGAGTGACAACGATAGAGGCCTTTCTATTTCAAGTTGAGATTGGTTAAAAAAAGGATTCAATAATTTTGTATATACACGTAGTATATGTAAAGTTAATTTGGTATGTATTTCAAATAAGTATTATATAAAGGGTAACTAAGATATATGCCATGGTGTACATAGAATTCTATCACGAGTTAATTGCAGAATATAGTATTCCATAAGTATTATTAAATACTATTTGACATAGTAATTAAAGTAATATGGAGAACGTTTAACGGGATCAAGAATTATTGCACATGTCTAGCTTTATTTGTTTATTGAGTCCACCCTCTCTCAGGGGAGGGGATGTACGCAGCCGGATACCTTACCCTCTACGCATGCGCGAAAATGTAAGCCTCCCTTGGCCCCGCCCCCCGTGTTTAAATAAACCCTTCAAAGCGTTCCTGCCAGCTCGCTCTGTAGTACAGTCACTAGAGCTCCCGCCTGGCATTCAGATATCCAGTGTTCGATCCCACTCGAAGTTTAGTATATTTTAATATTTTTATTTTGTTATTTGTGTTATGTTATATTATATTATATTATATTAGGGTTAGGTTAGGTTAGGTTAGGTTAGGTTAGGTTAATCCAATCTAATAATATAATATTTGTACATTTTCGGCGGGGCCAAGGGAAGCTTACATTTTCGGGCATGCGTAGAGGGTAAGGTATCCGGCTGCGTACAGACCCTCCCCCTCTCTCAGCCAAGCGCCTCCTTCCCCCTATGCTACTTTCTTTCTTGTTTCATGTCTATAAGCCCCTCCCCCTTGTTTAATTTCCAGCAATAATCTCTCTCCCTTCTGTCTCTATTTTTCCCTCTCATCAAATCATTGCATAATTTTGTATGCATGTTTTGCAAAGTTTCTTCTTATCATGAAATATCATATCGTAAAATTATCATTACGTTACATAGTTCATGCTCATATTAGCCATTATATAAACAAAAATAGCACAGTATATAGATTTATTATCCATTCGAAGGTGGAAATGTATTAACCATATGTGTATTTAAGTCAGATACAATTGATATTTGAAATTACTTTTGCATTCTCATATCTCAATTCAGTTATTATTATATAAGCCCATATAACCCACTATCTTGAGTAAGGATGGATTTCATAGTTGAAAATAATATCTTTGAAAAGTTGACAAAATGAATATATACACCATGTGAGAAAGAACACTTTATTGAGAACGTTTCGCAGTGACCTGAAGAAGCTATCTGCGAAACGTCAATAAATTGCTCCTTCTCATATGGTGTTTATATTCACGGAGTTCATCGTTCATGTCTACCTGTATATATTATTAAAAAAGATCCTTGACACACACGTATAATAGGTTCCTTCATTCAATTAATTGAATATCAAAAGTTATAACATTTAGCTACGTGTGCATTTGTCTGTTAGCCCACCTCCCCTTTAACTACAGTACACGCATAATTATCTAATCACGTTTCGTAACTAGTGGACTTAAACACACGGCCACAGACATTAAATGTGATTTACATAACACATTCCTGCATGTTATTTTCTTACTTGAGGAGATGTGGCGTCTTTCAACCGCCTTAGCAAGTGCTGCTTCCTCTGAGATTAACCCCTTCCATACCAGGGTTGTGCTTAGTTTTATATTAGTTATATTTAGACAGTTTTGTGCAGCTAAGGAAGTATCTGTGGTATTTAGAAGTTAATTGAGCTAGTATGAAACCCTTATAATTGTAACACTTCCTTCATTAACTGAATGAAAACGTATACTTATAGCGATATTCCATTCACTCGAACCATATGCATGTGGCTCCTAATCGGTGCATGTATCGACGCTCATGATGCTCCGTCTTATCAACACCCTAGCTCACAGGCCCGGAAGAGTCGCAAAGCTGATAATGTCTTCATTATTATATTTATTAATTCTTATTTATTCATTAAATTCCATATGTTTTAGTAATTTTAATGATTAATTAATAATCTACAGTGCTATCCGAATCTAAAGAGCCATAGAATATCACATAAAACACATTAATACCGTATATACTACAAAGTAAACCTAAGCGAGATTAAGAAATGATAAACCCAAGATATAAGCCAGAGGTGAAGACTGACTGACTCGGTCCACGTGACTTAACCAGTCACAGGCATTGCTTTACTTATTACATATTTAAAATAGACAGTGACGAGATTTCATCCCTTGGTTGTGTTTACTTTATTATATCTGTATTTTGATGTGCTCCATGTAATACTTTATAGCACATGAGGTTCGGATATCACTGTAGATTATCACATTATCATTTGAATTACTTAAACTTAACTTTATTGTTCCATATATATTGAATGAACAGTTGAACTAGATTTTTGTTATGTGAATGCGGAAGACAAAAGGCAGAACTGCCTGTGATAAATGCCTTCCCCGGAGTTGAAAGAGAGACAGGGCCAAAATCAAGGAATGTCCGAGCCAAAATGCCTGGACACACGGAGTTTGAAGCAATTCAAGTCATAGGATGAGTGGAAGATGGATTCAGGGAGAGAGTTCCAGAGCTCAGCTGTTGAATACAAGAAAGTTTGGGAATATCGTTTCACTCTTGGGTTGGAGAGATGAACAGAGTAGGGGTGGGATTGTGATGCAAGATGGGTGCCACATACTCTACGTAAAGGAGGTGGTATATTTTCGCTTCGATTATGCTTGCACATTTTATGGTATAGATATTTCAAGATTAATTAATGGTGCGATCAGCAAGGACACAGGCGACTAATCCTCATTTAACCCCTTCATTACCATTACGTAATATTCATCATATTCTGGCTACCATTAGACAACATTCTTTAGTTATAATCTACCTCTACGACTCAAAGGGGTAAATATGATCTCAATGAACCCTCTTAATAACATGTTCATCTTAATAACATAGGTCCTCCTTAAACTGCATTAAATCATCTAATTTTATCTAGAATCAAAGGTATAAAGGCGTCATGGTACTGAAGAGGTTATAATTCTAATTCGGGGGACAAAATCGTTGCAAGCCTTAGCGAGTGGGCGAGTAAGGAGAAGTGAATGAGGCATAATGACGCCTCTCCGCCCATTGCATTAAGTCCGTCCGTGCAAGGGAATAATTAAGAGAGAATTAATGAGGCCAAGAAGTGAGAAAAGCCTGATAGTAGATAATTGAGCGAGACACCTTGGATCCTGTTAACCCTTTTAGTACAAAGGAGTACAAAGGAGTACAAAGGAAATCAAGCAAGTTTAGAGTGGGTAAGGGAACATTGGAAAGGGAATACTGCCCTGGAACGGGACCGAGATATTTGTCTAGGCGGAGTTTAAATGAATCCCCATTCCACAAGTTGACAACTCGATTGAAGAAGAAATTCTTTACTACAGTTCATATTGTCGATGCCTTTGATGATTTTGAACACTTGAATTAAGTCACCTCTTAATCTGCGCTGGGTTAAAGGAAATAGATTTAATTCTCTAAGACGCTCTTCGTATGGTTTGTTCTTTAGGCTAGGTATCATTTTGGTAACTCTACGTTGAACTCGTTCTAGCTTGTTTATATCTTTTTGGTAATAAGGGCACCAGGATTGAACGCAGTATTCCAGAAGAGGGCGGACTAATGAATTGTAAAGGGTTAGGATAACTTCTTTGGATTTATGCTCAAATGACCTGCCTATAAAGCCAATTATTTTGTTTGCCTTCTTAACAACTTCTGAACATTGTTGACTCGGTTTTAGGTTACTCGATATTGTTACTCCCAGATCGGTTTCTCTGTTTACATTCTTAAGCTGAGTGCCATTCATCGAATAGTTTGCTTTCTCATTTAGGTATCCGATATGTAGTACTTTACATTTATCCGCATTGAAACTCATTTACATGACAATTTATCTAGATTGTGTTGCATATCGTCAACTTGTTCTTTTGAGAGTACGCTATTTGCAATTTTTGTATCGTCAGCAAATTTTGAGATTGTACAGGTGAGACCCTCATCTATGTCGTTGATGTAAATTAGAAAGAGAATTGGTCCTAGTACCGATCCCTGGGGTACCCCGCTACTTACATTGGTCCATTTTGATGCCTTACCGTTTATGACTACTCTTTGCTTTCTGTCGCTGAGCCAATTTTCTATCCATTTCAACACACCGTCTTGTATTCCATGCGCTTTTAGTTTTAGCAGTAAACGTTTGTGGGGAACTTTGTCAAAGGCCTTTTGAAAATCAAGGTATATAATATCTACAGCTTTACTCTCATCGTAGAGGTTGAGGATATCGTGGAAGAAGTCTAAGAGGTTTGTTAAACAGGAACGTTTTTTACGAAAGCCGTGTTGAGTATCTTTAAGTATGTTATTTTCCTCTAAGTGATTTACGAGTCTGTCTCGTATGACCGTTTCTAGCATTTTACATACAACTGAGGTTAAGCTAATTGGACGATAGTTACTGGGTAGGGATTTGCTGCCTTTTTTGAATATCGGTGTTACGTTGGCTAGCTTCCACTGATCGGGCATAGTTCCAGACTGCAAGGATTTATTGAATAGTAATGTCAGTGGTTTAGAGAGCTCATCCTTAGCTTCCTTTAGAACTCTAGGCGAGATTGTATCAGGTCCAGGCGTTTTATTTACCTTGAGTTTATCTAAACAATTCAATACTTCTCTCTCTGTAACGGTGATATTGCTTAGAACATCTGAATTATCAATCTGAATCGGCGATGGAGTAGGGATATCACTGAGGTCTTCTGTTGTAAAAACTGATGCAAAGAAGGTATTGAGGGCATTACTCATTTGTTCTTCGTCTTTGGTGTATTCTCCATTTCATCGACTAACGGTCCAACAGTTGAAGTAACAACTTTTTTCTTTCTGATATAACTATAGAATTCTTTCGGGTTTGTTTTACTTTGATTCGCAATATGTAACTCTAAGGTCTTTTTACTTTGCTTAATTAACTTTTTGGCTTTGCGTCGTAGCTCTACAAATTTCAGCCGTTCTTCGTCATTTTGTGAGGATTTTAATCTATCATTAGCACATTTTTTAGCAAGCAGGCAGTTTGAAATATCTTTATTCCACCATTTGGGCTTATTATTATGGCCTGGACGCCGAGTTTTTGATGGTATGCAGTCTTGCACTGCTTTTAGGTAAGTGGCTTCGAATAACTTCCAAGATGTATTTATGTCGTTATTGTGAATTAAAAAGCTCCAGTCAGTTTCTTTAAACATAGCTCTAAGTTTATGGAAGTTTGCTTTCTTGAAATTAGGGACTTTTTCGATGCTACTATTTGGTTCGTTACTAGTAAACTTTAAAGTGAAAGTTATCGTACGATGGTCGCTGTTACTGAATTCATCACCAACATTCAAATTCTCTATTAATTCTTCTTTTGTTGCAAGTACAATGTCAAGAACGTTATTACCACGGGTCGGCGTTCCAACAAATTGATAAAGCGAACTCTCTTGCAAGTTCGTATACAAGTCATGTCCGGAGTGTGAAGTAAGAGTATCGCCCCACTTGGTCACAGGTAAATTAAAGTCACCAAAAATTACGGTATCTTGTGAGTTACTTACATCTGCAATTTGTTCGTAAATTTCTCGGTCAGTTTGCACTGATTGAGCTGGAGGTCTGTATATTAATGCAAGTATTATTTTGGTACCTTTATTATTCTTTATTAGCACAAAAGATGCGTCGACGTTCACAATTTGAGGTTTTGACAAGAGGGTAGGGTTAAGACTTTCTTTGATATAAAGTAAAACGCCACCTCCATTTCGATTTATTCGGCTTTTCTCAAACATTACATAACCGGGAAGTGAATACTCTGCTAAAAAGTCTCTATCTTCTGTATTGAGCCATGATTCTGTTATGCCAATCACATCATAATTTTCTGTAAACACTAGCTCCTCTAAATCTGAAAATTTATTGCGTATGCTACGAGCGTTTGCATAGAAAACCTTTAAATTTGTTATTTTAGAACTCACGGAACGCTCTTTAATAATACGGATCTACATTTATGTTCATGGCTGTCCTCGGTCCTCGCTGTCTTCGGTCCTTATCGCTGGTGGTCCTCGGTTGCCTCTGTTTTTTTCTTGGCGTTGGATGATTTATGTCACTGCTGCTTCTTCTCGGATGGCGTTTTTTGATCCATGGCTGCGGACTGCTTCGTGTAGGAGACGACCCATGCGTGCTGAACCCACAGGGTTTAGATGAGTGCCATCCTTGCGGAACAGAGTAGGCTGGTTGTAGAAGTTGTCCCAGAGGTTGATGAATTCAACTTTTTCCCTCAGACACAAATGTTTTAGTCGGCTATTTGTGCTGAAAGCCTTGTCGTAGAATTTGTCAGGTGCGTCGATCTTGGGGAGAATGCCTGAGATGATGATATTCCTTGACTTGTTTTTGTAGTGCTGGATCATCTTGCGATATTTCTCCATCATAGTGGACGATGACACGTGTCTGCCTTCTAGTTTGGCTATTATTTGACATATACATTTATCTTAGGAAGGAATTTGGGTAGTTAGAAGGTTAATTGACATCATAATCACAAATGCTGATCCTCATAAATTGCATACATAACGCTTAATGATAACCAAATATGATGAAGAAACGCGCCATTATAACCTGAAGGGGTAAACTAGATCCTCAATCATCTGGTAAAGGCAAGAAGTAGGACTGATGATAAGATGGAGTGGGTGTGTAAGGGAGATTGACCTCTGGGGCTGCGTACGTAGAGGGGAAATTAGTGGCGTCCCTGCTGGTGTATGGGATTTAAAGGGGGTTTTATGGACCCCCTTCTCCCTGATTTTGATCCACATTAGTTTTGAGATTTTAGGATATTGGCCCCGGTAGTTTGGCAATTTTAACACCTTTCTTTGTAAAATTTTAGACCTGATTAAATAGCATTGTATGAATATTCCCATATTCAATATATGCCACAGGGGGGCAATGCATAGTGAGTTCATTGCTCAATAGGTGGCGTTCGGAGAGTGGGGCTCCGAGTCTAGGTGGTGAGTTAGTGAAGCACTTTAGTGAAGCAGCTTCAGAGATGTGGCTGCTTCGAGCCGTGGGTGGGCAACCGTGCATCTTTCGAAGGCAAGATATTGGGAGCTGGTTGTATCCCAAAGTGCCTCACATGTCTCACTCCCTAGACGGGAACGAGATCTCACGGGCTTCGCCGTTCAAGTAATTGGAATATTTAAAAAAAAAAAAAAAAAATAGGTGTTAATATTTTCCTGGCGAGCGATAACAAGCCTGCAATTTAGAAGGAACCAGTCTTTGGTCAGAATATTTTGCTACCGAAAAATGCACAAATTTATCTTGAAGGGGGTCTTGGGGGTATTTGTTTAAGCTTGATGGAGGATTAGGGAACAAACTAAAAATTATAATACTAATAAAGAAAATACCTGTATATTAAAAAATAATAACAAATATCAAAATACTTCCATTTAATGCTGATATTAGGCTATTCATAGTGCAGTTGGGTACACTACATGATTAGATTATCATCCAGTAATCGATAAATGGATATCAAATGTGGTTACATGCTGTACATTAACTGTCTTAATAGTGTAATGATTAAAGCATGTAAGTTCTGTATGTGATATCCTGGGTTCGAATCCTGGGAGAATCACATGCTTCCATTAATTTAATTTGGGTTGTTATTGGTGTTAAGAATTGTTGGAGTTGGGGCCATTGCAACCACCACCCCTTCAGGCTTCCACTACTACCCTAATCATCAAGCCAAATACCCCCCAATACAACCCCCTGGACAAACACTGCCTGGAACAGCACCACGAGGGAGATACCGATACCAACACCGTGGGAACAAGCACCCATGTGAGCCAAAGTAAACGACAGCCGAGTTACCCGTATGGAGTCAGGGCGGAGCAAACAGCCTACCAAAGGCCAACAATTGGACAAACACATAAACATATCGACAACCCTTCGCCCCTAATAATTGGCCCTCAAGATGATGGGGAGGTACCCATCAGAAACCGACCCGCAATCATATCTGGACGATGAGAAGAGGGCAAAACGAAGCAGACCTATAATTGGTACACCACCTCCTCCTCCACCACACCACCACCACCACAGGCCCCTACACTAGATCATTCGGTTCCCTTGATTAATCTAACTACTCCGACGATCGAAGACCTGCTGGGCGCCGACGACATAGAGTACCTGAGTACGAGACCTTCTCTGTCCACCAATGTCCGACACCACACCAACCCTAGCGCAGAAGAGCTACTCACCCATCAAACGCATCCAGGTTCTCCAGAGGCGGAGATAACAATAGTTCCTGAAGATTTTCCAGAACTTGCAGCATTGAAGAAGCTGGTCTGAAGGGACCCCAACCACTACTACGTCGAACTAACGCAACCACTGAATCAACGGAAGGAGGAATGCACCCAAGGAAGGACAACAGGAGAATTGGAGGCCCAGTTAAAAAGTATTTGTTTTACTTTGAGTGTTAGAAAGCACCCACCAAGGTAGTGCCCGCTGACAACAGAGACGAGGATCCACTGTCGCCCCCAGAGTGTTGAGGGTCATCATTGATCCTCGCGGATCAACGAGTGAGGAACCTACTACACCAAGGAAAACTGTGAGTAATATTAACCCTGTAACTCGCTTGCTGTAACACATTCAGTGGTATTGTAGACGTTACCCCTTTTGCCCCCTTGTACACCCGTTCCCTCATTGTAATTCACTTAATGCATTACATCCACCCAGGACAAGCGAAGCTAGAATTAAACTTTCCCTTTCATTCTGGTCCAAGGATATCGTTCTACCTGAGACCCTATATTAACACCTCCCACGGACTGACCTTGTGTGGTGGGCCTAGTGTGTGACACCTTCAGTTAGCCTCCTTTGCCGCAATAAATTGCCGCTCGTTCCCTTGCTACCCCCTTTCCTCCCATATTCTCATACCGTCTGGATTATTAAATAGCATCTTCATTGTATGCCATATTATAGATTAATTCAGTCCAGTCTTACGATTGTCCTGGTAATTGTTATTTGGTGCCATTATTGTGTATGTATTATCCTTACCCCACCTTGGGGAAAGGTTATTATTGTGTAACGCTTGAAGGAGTAAAATGCTACCGAGCTTCAACGATTTCATTTGTATCAAGGACGAATTAATTTATTGGATTATTGTACACCGATATCCCTGTAAGCAACCCTGTAGGCAAACGTAAGAGGGTGAAATAAACTATATTGTTACTGTATACGTGTTGTCTAAATCACTGCATGACCTGCGTAACCCGGTAGAACCCAGACCTAATTTTAATTATTGTACTCTATTCCGATAGACACAACGAGAATGATGTTAAACATTGTGTCGATAGGTTCAAGAATATTTCGTAGGGAGGTCGGTCCTATGTGATCTGTGCCCCATAAAATTTTCTTTCCTCTCGCTTAAGCATTAGGCTCTTCATAGTGCAGTTGACTACAGTACATGATTAGATTAATATCCAGTTTTTGATAGAAGCATATCAATCGTGGTCATATGCTGTACTTATAACTATCTCAATACTGTAATGATTAGAGCATGTTAGTTATGTATATGATATCCTGGGTTCGAATCCTGGGAGAATCACATGATTTCATTGATTTCAATTGGGGTGTTATTGGTGTTAAGAAGAATGTTAACCCACTGGATTTTAGATTAAATGTACATCGAGAGACCAGCTGATTTGCCCTTTTTTTATATTTTTTTAAATAGCTTAAATAGGTGAGCAATGAAGAATAACACACAAACAAACACTCACCTCAGTCATTTGTTGGTCCTATGGGGGGGCAGCCTCATCCATCAGCTGATGCAGGGCGGCCTTCAAGCTTCCCGCCCGGCTAGACACAGCTGAGCGCGGCAGCATGGCAGATGTACAATGCGTCCAGTTTTAGATTGACGGTTATTTACACCACCCGAGCATCATGTGTGCCTTCATAGTTCATATATTAGCAACATGTATCACATAATAACATTATAAGTGAAGTTACAGTGTGATAAGTGCATAGATATAAGTTATATAAGTGCTCACGAGTGGCAAGCCTCCCGCGTGTCCTAGTTGCCATGGCAACTGGCGGCCATCATGGTCTCAGACAATAACAGAACGCACGCACGTACACACAACCAGCTTTTCGACACGCTCCACCCACCACTTTCCCTTTCATTGTTTGCCTCTCTCACTCACCATGTTTATTCATTTTATACTTTATCGTATGTTTTATAGTTATAATATGGGTATTACACATTGTTTTAGGCACTTTAGACTTAGAAATATGGGTTTTCACATTGTATTTGTACTGGTATTTTGTACCATACTTGTGTTTTGTCGTATTCTATCTAACTGTTATTTTGTACCTATATTTTATCGTATTCTATCTCACTGTTATCGTCATTGTTCACAGGGCTATGCTACATTTACACTTATTGGTGTCCGTCACTTTTTTACGTATATTTGAGTGTCACTATCACTTACATATTGTGTTCGGCACTTTGTATATATTTATTATTTACACTTCGTTTTTGTACACACACTTCACTTTTGATAGCGTCTTTTATCGCAGTCTTTGAACACACTCTTTTAGAAATGTTCACGGGTGTGATACTCCCTGAAGCAGTCCGGGAAACACAGTGCAACACCACATTCTAGGCACATATAGTTGGTATCTGATCTCACAGTGTCCCTCTGTGTCGTGTTCCGGCACGCATGACACCGTCTGCGGAGTTTATCATTGTTCTCTGTGGGCAGCACATAGTCAGGGAAGTGGCGTTCTGTCAGCCTGGGAATCCCTTATGCTGCTGGCTGTCGATATGCGGGGGGTTGCTGGGCTTGGGGGGCAGTCATGTTTTTCCTCAACATCTCCCTGTACAACTCGAGGCAGAGGTTCTCCATCGTTTCCTGCTTGCCGGTGATTTTTGCGTGGAGGATGTGGCTGTTATACAGGGTGATATCGAGGAGGTAGAAAAATAACTTCGTATACCACCTCATTGTCTTCCTTGCACACTAGACTGACGAGATGATAGCATCAGATTTGTCCACCAGACGCATATTGATGTTGTAGTTGCAGATGGCAAATGGTTTCTTGATTAGTTCACCTGTTGTTCCGTCACCACGTCTGCTGTCTTGGTAGATGTCCCGGGACGGTGGACTGTTGTGAGGACGTTCACATCCCGGTTAGCCATCCAGGACAACATGAGGACATTGTTAGCCTAATGGTAGATGATGGAGCCCTTTTCCCGCCTGGGTGGTACTTCGGGCATGAAGGTCCGATTCCTCCTGACGGTGCCACAGACTCCTGTAGTGCGGCTATGCAGGAACTTGGCAAGGGAGGGGCTGGTGTACCAGTTGTCCAGGTACAGTATGTGGCCCCTGTCCAAGTAGCCCTCCATCATGGTGATGACGACGGCCCCAGAAATTCTGTATGTCCTCGTTTCCACCAATTCTGTCTTCCTGCCCATGTACAGAATTATGTCCTGGATATAACCGGTTTGACAGTCACACATCACGAAGGTCTTCAGGCCATAACGATGTCGTTTGCTGGGCATGTACTGCCGGATGCTAATATTTCCCCTCCACAGCAGAAAAACTCTCATCAATTATCAGCCTCTGATGGGGATTGAAGGCGGCAGCAAACTTCACCCTCAGGTACTAGAAGATGGGTCTTATCCTCTCCATGGGGTCCTTCATTGCTCTTGGTTGATTCTGATTTCTGGTGTGGCTTGCCAGGCTATCTATAAAATGAAGGTTCCCCATTACGGCCGAGAACCTATTTCTGCTCATTATTTGGCCAAAGATAGGGGTTCGGACGAGGGGATCCCAGGACCAGTACTTTTTGTTAAAAATATTTCTTTGTGACCCCCATCAGGATTACAATGGCCAAGAATATGTAGAATTCTGGGACATGTAGTGTTGTCCATGACAGCATTGCCGAGTACTTTTGCTGCTCTTTCCCAGCCATAAAATAATAATTGTACCAGTTGATCTGGTCAACAATTAAAGCCATGAGGTTTGCAGTAAAATACTGCAGGAAGACGTCAAGTTTCGTGGTCTGGTGCCCTTGGTTTGGGAGCGTAGGGCCGGCAATCCCAGCGCCCACAATGTTGTAGTTGGTGGGCACAAACTTTGCTCCATCCACCCAATTCCACTCGTCAGGCATTCGTCGCCAGAGTCGTCAGGAGAGGAGTCACCATCAGGACGGCGGGAGGGCCTTGCCCTGCCTCTTGACCGTGACCTCAACCTCGGCCTTGGTTGAGTCGACTCGGATCTTGCTCTTGCACCGCCAGGGGTGGGGCATCGTACTAGGGTCACTTTAGAACCCCTTCGGCCACGCCCACGGGCACGCCCACGTTGGCTGGTAGGGCGTTGCGCACGATCAGGGCGTTGTGGCAACGCAGGTGGTGATGGTGTCTGAGTGTCGTGTCCTTGGGAGGTCCCAGGCTGAGGAGAAGGTACAGGTGAGTATGGTAGTGGGCGGGGGGGTGATGGTGGGGGTGGAGAGTGTGGTGGTGGTGGTGTCGGGTGGCGAGGCGGAGAATGCGCTGAGTCATCCCGGGCGGCCATGGTGGGGAACAAACGACGTGCGAGCTTCCTTTGTTGAGCATGTTTGAGGACAGGCACTTCCTCATATGTTTCTTCCTCTGAATAACTCGATGGCTGCGCAGCCTGTGCTGCTAAGATGGCTGCACCCCTGCGCAACCCAAAGAAGGTATTAGGGGTTGCCGCTTTTAGTGGAGAGGCAATGCGGGGGAGGACCACGGCCCGGCACGCGTGGTGTTTGGACATTGACCCCTTTCATCCTCAGCTCTTCTTTTCTCACCCCTACGATGAGCAAGCAGAATGTTGAGGATGGCCATGGGGTCTGGGTCATCTGCCTCCTCCTCCTCCTCTTCCCAACTTGCTGGGGAGTCCACTATGTCATGGGGAACAATGAGGGAGCGATACCCACTCTCCTCCCTCTGTTCTAACATAGCGAGGCGACGGAAGATGGCGACAAACGGTTCCTCCTCATGCATGTCCTGTATCTCAGTCAAACTGGGACGATTCTCTTCCTCTGAATCGTTATCTGACGATCCAGTGTCACTATCAGGCACATCACTTTCATCAAGTATGGCCATGGCATCACAAAGGGATATTCCCCTGCGTGGGTAACGGCGAGGTAAATCCGACATGGTGTTGCACTCGCGAGATCTACAGGTAAACTGAATGTCCTTTGTCATGCGCGTCCCATGTCCCAACAAACATAGACTTGGAGGTTGCCAAGTATTGCCTACATCCTAAGGAATATCCCATACCAATATCAAGCCTATACCTACCATAGGACAAGAGTAAATAAGGTCGAAAATTGTGGTGAGATAAGCAGGTACAGTGTTTTTCCCCTCCTCCCGCACATCACCACCCACCCGGCAGGACTTAGGGGGTTACCAAGTATGGTTAAGTAATGCCAACATCCTAAAGCGTATCTCATACAAATCTCAAGCCTCGAGCTACCATACGACAGGAGTAAATAAGGTCGAAAGTCGCGGTGAAGCAAGTGGGTAAACGGGCGCCACTAATCCGCCCGCTACCACCTGCGCGGCTTGCTTAGGCGGTTGCCGGGTACCGCCACTGTTCGGCAACACCGTCAGGAATATCCCATACCATTCTCAAGCCATTTCCTACCATAGGATCCGAGTAAAGGAAGTTGAAGTAGCGGACGCAACATTTGCGGCGCTGGGGTTTAGCGTTACATACATTGGTGACGCAAACGCTGCGTCGCTGGGGTCCCGTGGGTATAATAATGTCTCTAGGTTTGTGTGTGCAAGCGATATTGAATTGTGAGGACTGCATGCATTAAGGTGAAATTAGCGGCAGCCCTGATGGTGTATGGTCTTTAATCTATGCAGTATCGATGACATAATTTTCATTATATTCTGGCAACTAATAGATTATTTAATTAAGATTAGGATGAACCTCTAATCAATAAAAGGCTACACAATATATTTATCAATCCCTTTAGCTACCACAGATCCTCCCTAAGCTGAATAAAATTGTCTAAAAGTTGCCAGAATATGATGAAAAAAACGTCACCGGTACTGCACAGGTTATTGACCGGTATACCCGTTTGTTATATTATTTTGGATTTATGATTAAGCTTATACTACTTGTGGAATGAAGTGTGATACATTGTTCAACTAAAACCATAGCTATTAAAAACTACTGATCTATGCAGATTACTATGGTATGAAATACTATTTTTCTTTTCTTGCAGGGTAAGAATGGCCGTAGATTTTTGTATCCATAAGCTAAACTGTAGTAGATGACGGAATATTCGAATGATGTATTTTTCAAATGGGCCTTTAAAGAGAGTAATACTCTCAATGAAGCTCGGCCAAACAATCTAAGTAACTAATGTAAATTATTTGTCTGTAATGAGCTTATGGCCTAATGCAGATTTTCAATTTCAAATTTCAATTGCAATTTATGTTTTGTTTCTACTGTATGTAGATGAAGGAGTCAAAAGGGAAAACTGCCTGTGACGAGTGCCTCCCCCAAAGTTGAAAGAGTGACAGGGCCAAAATCAAGGAATCTTCGAGAGCCAAAATATCTGGAAACACGGAGTTTGAAACAATTTATGTCATAGGCTGTGGGAAAGATGGATTCAATAAGAGAGTTCCAGAACTCGGCTGTTGAATAGAAGAAAGATTGGGAGTATCGTTTCACTCTTGGGTTGGAGAGTTTCACAAAGTAGGAATGGGATTGTGTTGCAAGACGGGTACTACGTACCCTACGTATAGAAGGTGGTATAAACTGAGAGAGCTCTGAGTAACACTGATTATTTTTAAAGTGATAGAATAGCGAGAGAGATGCAACATTGCGGCGAAGAGAGAGGGATTGCAGAGAATCTGTGAGTGGACATGAGATAATGAGACGAAAGGCTTTCTTTTCTATTTTGTCTAAAAGTGCTGCGTGAGAGGATTCTACCCACACATACGAACACTACTTAATACATGAATGCACTGTGCCCTTGTACAAAGCAAGAAGCTGTGCAGGGGTAAAGAACCCCTTGAAGCGGTTGAGCACACCCAGCATCTTGGAAGCCATTTTAGCAAGAGTGGTAATGTGATCTTTCCAAAAAGAGATCAAAAGAAAGAGAGATACTGAGAATACTGAGAGAAGATGAAGGTTTGATTTCTGTATTGTTGAACTCCTCTGGGAGTTCTTCACGGGTAGTTAAATGGAGAAATTGTGATTTGGAAAAATTGAAAGCAACAAGATTTTCTCGGCCCCAAATTGGAAATGGTTGTTAGATCAGAAGATAAGTGTTCTATGGCTTAATCACGTGAGTTTTAGAGTGATTGCTTGCTGGGGCATTCTGGAAAACTAGTTGAATAGTGTAAGGTAGAGTCGTCAGCATATGAATATATAAGACTGGAGGTACAGTTACGAAGATCATTTATGAATACTCTATCGAAGGCCTTCGATAATTCTAATGCAATAGAAAAGGTTTTCCGAAGTCCAAAAAAGAGGATAACCAAGAGTTAAGATATGAAAGAATATCACCAGTAGAGCGACCCCTAAGGAAGTCATACTGTTGATCTGAGAGCAGATTATGAGAAACAAATTGCTTAAGAAATTTTGAAGTCAGAATAGTTCCTAAAACTTTGGAGATGCAAAAAATGAAAGCGATTGGATAATAATTGAAGGGTTGGGAGCGGTCACCTTTCTTTGGGACATGTTTAATGAGAGCAGAAAGGAGGGAAAAAGTCAGAGGAGAGACAGACGGAAGAGTTTGCCTAGGCAGGGAGTTAGCACGGAAGCACGTTTTCTTTCGCACAACAAGGAGGAAGACCATCCGGAATGTACACCTTCTTAGTATTAAGCCCAGAAAGGGTAGAAAGTATAACTTTAGAAGAGATTAGGATATTAAGCATTAGTAGGAAAGAGGTGGGTGGAGGGGGAGGAATAGCAATGGAATTTTCCAAGGTGGAGTTTATAGCGAAAGTTTGGGTGAAGAGTTCAGCTTTGTCAGAGGAAGAAGTGATGGTAATGCCATCAGAGTGGGAAAGGGGAGGGAAAGACGTGGAAGAAAAATTGTTAGAGAGGTTTTTGGCTAGATGCCAGAAATCTTGGAAAGAGCTAGAGTTGCATAGTTCCGTGCATTTATTATTGATGAACGAGTGTTTGGCGAGTGGCAGAACAGATTTGGCTTGAGTCCGGGCAGAAACATAGGAAGAATGAGATTCTTGAGTTTGAAGGCGTTGGTACCATTTGAATGCTTCCTCCTTAATGCAGACAGCAGTAAAACCAGTGTAAGTGAACCAAGATTTGTTTGCATTAGTCTGAGAGAAAGAAAATGGAATGTATGCCTCCATACCCGAGAAGATTACCTCTGTAATGCGTTCAGCACTCTCCGAGGGTCCCCGGCCACAGAAGCAAAAGTCATTCTATGGGAAGTCAAAGAAGTACTGCTGAAGAGCCTCTCAGTCTGCAGCGCCAAAGTGCCACAAGCGCCGCTGGTTGGGAGGAAAAGGTGGCCGTACTGGAGAGATAGGACAGGTGACAGAGATAAGCTTATGGTCGGAGGAGCCCAAAGGAGAGAAAAGATCGACAGTATAAACAGAAGTGTTAGAACTTAGAAAAAATATGAGAATGTCGGGCCGATCTCCGAAGTGATCCGGGATGTAGGTGGGCTGCTGAACCAACTGCTCTAGTTAATTTAGGATAGGAAAGATGTATGTTGGCTTGTTTACCAGGTTGGTCAGTGGAATGAGAATAGAGCCACTGGCGGTGGTGAATGTTGAAATCTCCTAAGATGGAGATTTCTGAGAAAGGAAAGTGATTCCCACCTCGAACTAACGTAAGTTCAAACCAGTACCGCGGTTTGAATACTTGCGACTGCCGGGTATAATTTCGTCATTTGGAATCATATATTCCTGTAACAAATTATCACTATGGGGGCTATTCAGGGTATGACTTACTTTACCTATGAATGGTATAGGTCACAGAAATAGCTACTCAACTGAAACTGAATAACTGAGTTGCCAATTTATGGATACTACAATCTTAGTAAAAATTATATTCAATATGTATGTATGCAAGCGCTTTAAAATATAGTTTCTGCAATGAATAATCAGTTACCTCACCTCGAACTAACATTAGTTCAAACCAGTAGCTATTAGCTATTAGGTTCAAGAATATTTTGTAGCGAGGTCGGTCTCTATATGATCTGTGCCCCATGAATATTCTTTCCTTTTGCCTAAGCATTAGGCTATTCATAGTGCAGTTGGGGACAGTACATGATTAGATTAATATCCAGTATTCGATGAATGGATATGAATTGGGCTCATGTGATGTACTTATAACTGCCTTGATGGAGTAATGGTTAGAGTGTTTAAAGTTTGTATGTAGTAACCCAGGCTCGAATCCCGTTGGGATCACATGCTTTCATTAATTTCGTTGGTAGGTGTTTGGTGTGTGGAGGGAAATAAATTAAATTAGATTATCAATAGGTTCAAGAATATTTCGTAGCGAGGTCTGTCCATTTGATCTGTGCCCCATGAATAGTTTTTCCTTTCGCCTAAGCATTAGGCTATTCATAGTGCAGTTGGGGACAATACATTATTAGAATAATATCCAGTATTCGATAAATGGATATGAATCGTGGTCATGTGATGTATATATAACTTACTTGATGTGTAATGGTTAAGCGGCTATCCCACTGCACATATTTTCGATGGCGAACGCCTTGCGACTGTGTTTTTTTTTTGTATGTTCCAAAGTTCCCCATATTTGCTTGAGTATTCTCCAAATGTCGCAGAAAGCGCACAGCATTCATCGTAGCTTCGCCCGTGTTCGCTCATATTCACCCAGAATCGCCGTTATTTTTTAGCATGCTTAACCCACTGAGCCCCAGCTAGTTATAAATAAATGTACCACCAGGGACCGGCAGGATTTGATTTTTTTTTTCCTTAACCCTTAATTAGCGGCTCACCACATAAGTCGAGTTAAATAAAGCTGGACTATGTGGCGGCGCTCGACATAACTCGAGTGGCAATTTCAGCACGTAATGTTGCTGAGAGAGAGAGACAAGTGGTGGCAGGAGACTAGCGAGCGTATGACTGCTCCAGACCACCGCGGCGAACCTACTGACACGAATCTCAGCTCCCTCCTCCCTCTCTCACTCGCTACATACTGAATTATATGGGGAAAGTACCGAATTACATGATTTTTGCACTCGCGTTGCACGGTTATTGCAAGAAAACTAGCCATCATAAAAGGATCGTTATGGTGTCATTCGAAAGCTCTGTTTATGCCCTTTCAGGGATAGGTACTTGTTTTACGTTCTGGGTCTTATTTAGGCATGAAAATGATCACGTAAGCAGCCCTATTTTGGCTAAAAACACCCCGCTGTGCGGTACATATAAATAAACCGCATAGGCCGCTCGTAAGGTGTTAATCAATAGCGAATGGGTTAGGAATGAAGAAAAAACCACAAAACAATGATCAAAAAGGTAAAAAAGGAGTCCTACGGAGCCCCGAAAGTTGATTTTAGAAGAGTAAAAATTTGAAGGCAAAAACACCCAAAAACCATGTTTTTGCGCGCTTACGCGCACGTGGTTGGACTTTGAGAATGTTCAACCATCGGCATTGTTGTGTGGGATACTTACACAGTTCCCATACAAATCTGAGCCCTCTAGGTGCCATAGGACCGGAGTAATTGGGACCGGAGTACCAGTGACGACACGTTGTCGTCGCTGGGGTTGAGCATTACATACATTGCCGACGACACGTTGTCGTCGCTGGGGTTCAGTGGGTTAAAAAACGGTGGGGAATTCAAAATGTTGGCGAATGTCGTCCTATTGTCGCACGGCATTCGCCTTGGCTCGCACGAGTCGCACAATTCGTACCATTGTCATCTGATTCGCCCTGATTCGCCAATTTGCAAATTCCAATTATTGGCAACGCTGTTTTTTGAGCGAATAGGGCGATAACCCTATGAATAGTCGACGAATTATTGCCAATGCCATACGAATGACATGCGATATGTGGCGAACTGAGGCGATAGGTGGGTTTTTATGTGACGTTGATGTGTCTCTCACTATACTCTGTTTCTTTTCAACTTAAAAAAAATGCAAAGTTCCCATTAGGATTTCTCAGTAATTTTGAAGATTTTGTAGTGAAATGTGGTGCTAATTATAGAAACTTGGACGATAATTTAATCATAAGTACTACATACATAACAGTACGTTATGTATACTTACCTAATTAATTCTTCATAATATTTCATAATAAACTTATATAACATAAGTTATAATTTCAAATTTAAAGTCAGTGTACCGGAACCATTACCGAAACATGTGTTGTGTGTGTTATTGTTGTGTGGCTATGTCGAGTGTGTATGTGAGGTATAGTTATTTCAAAAGGCCCTGTCTAAGCTGTATTTAACCCGTCAAGTGCTAAGCCCCTGTAGGATACACCACACCCCTGTGCTAAGGTATTCTGATTCATTCCTCACTAAAATCGTTAATTTACCATTTATATAATTAAAAATGATCCATATGCGCCTATTTTACTTTTAATATGAACATATGAATATGGGAAAGCAATAAAACAAGTGCTAACAGCAATTGGCTGGTGAAAATTGTATAGTTTAGCCCCACGGTCATAATCTGGCCTTGAACAGTGACAAACAAACACCCTCCCTCTCTCGTGTCTCGCTTGGCGCTGAGAGACAAAGGGTGGACTTAGACTGGCTTGGAGGGTTGGAGTTACACTCCTCCACCCTCCTCCCTTACGCATACTTGTCCTCCCACGAAAATACTCGATAAGTATCGGGAATAATAGAGAAAATACCTGATAATTGAGGAGGGGGGAAAAAGGGGGGGAGGGGAAAAGGGGGAGGGGAAACATGTGTAGGAGTGGTAGCAGGTAATAGAGGGAAATTATCTCACCTAAACAAAATTTTATTTTATTTTTGAGTGCCACTGGGGTGTTTTAAATGTTTTTTTTTTAGGCCTAGGATCTCAAGAGTCTTCCAGCAGTCGCCTAGTAGAACCTCTTAACTCTTTCACGCACTTATGACGCAGAGGTTGCCAGATTAGCAATAAGAAATAGAGTTCTCTCACTCTTATAATTACCTCTTCAAAATTAGTTTTCTGCCCACAGCTAACTCAAAGACAACTGCAGAGGTTGAAGTAACTAAACTAAAGGTTTCTAAATACCCCTGATGGTAACAAAGGCTTTAAAGTATCCCCAATAGGTTCAAAATCGCGCCATATGTCGGAGAGGGTTAAGAGTCTTCCAGTAGCCGATGGGCTAAGGGAACGTTCAAATGGGGCGAACGTCTTAACCCTTTCACGCATTTACGACCCAGAGGTTGCCAGATTAGCAATAAGAAATATAATTATCTCACTCTTATAATTACCCCTCCAAAATTAGTTTTCTGCCCACAGCTAACTCAAAGACAACTGCAGAGGTTGAAGTAACTAAACTAAAGGTTTCTAAATACCCCTGATGGTAACAAAGGCTTTAAAGTATCCCCAATAGGTTCAAAATCGCGCCATATGTCGGAGAGGGTTAAGAGTCTTCCAGTAGCCGATGGGTTAAGGGAACGTTCAAATGGGGCGAACGTCTTAACCCTTTCACGCATTTACGACCCCGAGGTTGCCAGATTAGCAATAAGAAATATAATTATCTCACTCTTATGATTACCCCTCCAAAATTAGTTTTCTGCCCACAGCTAACTCAAAGACAACTGCAGAGGTTGAAGTAACTAATCTAAAGGTTTCTAAATACCCCTGATGGTAACAAAGGCTTTAAAGTATCCACAATAGGGTCAAAATCGCGTCATATGTCGGAGAGGGTTAACATTTCAAAAGGAATGGTGCTAAACATGACGGAGAAAGGTGTTTAGAATAAAATCCTTCAAGTGGAAATCTCCCCTTAAATCGACGAATGATAACACATATTAGATGAAACAAACTATCATAAAAGTGAAAGTGTTAATTCGATAGTTACTTTTACTTAACCTTTTGAAGATTAGGACGTATTTTGACAGCATATTCTGACTAGCTTTAGACGATTTTTTCCAGCTTAGGAATGATCTGTGGTAACTAGAAGGGTAAAGAGTATCTCAATTAACCCTCTGACCTCCATTATACACTTCCTAATCTGAATACAATAGTCTTATAATTGCAAGGAAACAAAAAATGTATCCATAATTGTATCTTGAGTGGGAATACACCTATTTCATAGATGCAAAGACACTCAGACACACCCACACAATTATATTTAAATTTTTATTCGAGGGCATAATTATGTTTTTGTAATAGACCTTATGTAATCGAGATTGTGAACTTCGAATGATAATATAAAACAAAGTTAATGTTCTGTGGGACTGTTAATTGTTCAGAATAATTCATCAGTGTATCATTGTTGTTCTCCCAAGTATTGTTCAGATATTCCGGGAAGGCTTGTACACATTGATCCATAGACATTTTGTTTTTGTTTTTTATTAAGGTGACAGTTACAAAGTGGTGTACAATCTATCTTATTCTAGTTACATTGTAGTTTATCTTATTGTACCAGTACCTACCTACAATCAACCTAGTTGTTCCCCAATTCGTCCCTCGGCCACGACCATTTCAAAGTCCAAGTCTGTCACTCTTGTCCTCTGTAGCAGGGAGGACCTTGTACCCCTGAGACATAGGAGTGCAGACCTGAGAAGAGAGAAAGAGAGCCGGCATCTCATCCAAGTTATGAATTGGCTTCTATGCTGGCGCTTTTTCTCCGATATTTGTTCAGCTAATCTGGCATAGAAGACACTTGCAGGAGGTCCCATACCTCCCGACGATGAGAAGACCAGAGGAGTAAAGCTTCCTTGATCCCTGTTCAAAATTGTTTCTTCATAAGCGCGTTTTTTCTCACTTTCGTTACTCAAGTATGCCGCCTTGTGTCCTCGCTCACGATATGTTTGTGCTCATGGGTTGAAGATTTTGATGTCGAAAAAAAGCCCGTTGTCCCCTCGTCCAAAAACCTCGAGCACTTACGTCCACTCTTGCTTCATTTGAAGTATTTGCAGTATTGTGGGCCAAGCACTCTGCACTCTTAGGGGAGGTGTGGTGGAGTGGTCATGCCACTGGATTGGTAATCCAGTGGACCCGGGTTCAAATCCCGATATGTCAATGGGAAGATATTATTGGGATTGAATTTGTGCTGTACCTAATATCAGTGCATTACCACAAAGCCCACCGAAATGCCAAAAAAATACCCTCATTGTTCCCTGATTAAATAACACTGTATGAATATTCCTATATTCAAAATATGTTACAGGGGGACAATGCCTAGTGAGTTCACTGCTCAATAGGTGGCATTCTGAGAGTGAGGGTCTGAGTCTGGAGGGTGAGACAGTGAAGCACTTGAGCGAAGCAACCAGCCGCTTCAGAGATGGAGCTGCTTCGAGCCATGATGGATGCTTCGCATGTCTCACTCTCCAGACTGGAACAAGACCTCACGGGCTTCACCGTGTTGAGCGGTGGAATGTACAGGCTCTCAGCCTATGCCCGAGAAGGAGTAGTTGGAATATAGAAAAAAAAAAAAAAAAAAAAAAAAAAAAAAAAACCGCTGTCCGTCCATAGGCAGAATTTCTGGTTCGATTTTGACATCATGGCACACCTCGTCCAGCATTTGTGCAGTGATGTCTCGTACTTCATCATGCCGGATACAGATGAATCCTCCTTTCTTACAGGTCATACAGTGGTCTGGGTTGTTTATTTCACCGCATGCACATTTCAGCGGCAGGTTCGAAACTGGTCACCCATACCTCAAGGCTACGGCATCATTGAATTCTTGTTTATTTAAGCTGAAGCCTTTCTCCCTTGATCCATAGACACACACACACACACACACATTATACACACACAGAATATCCAGCTTTTTCACATGTTGCCTCTTCACACACACACACATACACACACACACACACACACAGAATGTCCAGCTTTTCCACATTTCGTCTTTTCACACACACACACACACCCACACAGAATGTCCATCTTTTCCACATTTTGTCTTTTCACACACACACACACACACTCTCTCACTACAGCACGTATACATGCACACACACTCTACAACACACACACACACAGAATGTCCAGATTTTCCACATTTCGCCTTTTCACACACACAAACACACACTACAACACGCATACACACACACACACACACACACACACACACATGGCATTCGTCACGTTCGCACAACCTTCGCGGTGTTTCGCATCACATCGTCCAACAATCGTAGGACAATCGCCCTGCAATCGCTACTGTCGCCATCATCGATCGCCAAATTTGCCATGATTCACCATGGTTCGCCATCAAATGTCGCACATCATTCGTCATTATCGCCACAATCGCACTGTGATCGTACTTCTGTCGCACTGCAATCGACATCATTCGCCCTGTTCGACTTCATTCGCTTCTGAATACGCCCTATTCGCAGCGAATTAACGGACATGGAAAGAAAACACAGTTGCAGGGCATTCGCCATCGAAAGTTCGCGCAGTGTGATTGCCAATTTAGAGTGTATAAAACCTGTATGTGGTAACCCAGGTTCGAATCCCGGTGGGATCACATGCTTTCATTAATTTCATTGGGAGGTGTTTGGTGTGTGGAGTGATATTAATTAATTATATTAAAACATAATATTTCCAAATGGTCGGCTGAATTCGCCTTTCCTGAGCTAGATCAAACTAAATTAATCTATCCACAAAACTATTTTCTCCTCTCCCCTAGACTGTGAGAGACATAATCCTAGTGTCTCTCCTCAATAAGCTAAATTTCTCCCTATTTAATAAACTAAGGACACGGTGGGGCAATTATCCCTGATTATCATGTATCCAACATTCAATAAGCTAAAACTATCTTATTTCACATTGCTTGAACTCATGATACGGCAGGACAAACGTCCCTAGTTGCCTTGTATCTAAAATCTAATAAACTAAAATTCTGCGAGGATGACTTTTTCCACTTCTCTATGTCCCCCAAACTGACATATCCGAACAGAACCTGATTCCTAGCTAAAAGTAGTGCACTTTACTAACAATTATAATCTGAACCCAAATTTCTCATAATTTGTATTACATTATTTATCTATTAATGTCTTTTAATTGGGCTCACCTAATATAGGCAAAATCAATATTAAAATGGCACACAGCCATGTCAATTCTTTTCGCTCTGTTTGTATTTATTTGAGAGAACAAGAGGTCCCATTTAAAAATCAATGTTCACCTCCCTTCCATCTCTTTTCTTTTTTCTTTCCGACTCAGGCTGGCCACCAAAATCGCGCCAGCTCGTCTTCTCCAGTCAGGATTCCTCCCACACCATGTATTTTCTGGGAATGCTGGTAAAGATGCGCAATATGTGAACAGGTCAGGGGTTACTGCAGGTGTAGCTGAGCGTATTGATATTGGGTGATTCAGCGGTTTGACTCCTGCAATAGCCTCTGTCTGTCTACTTCTATTCGTTGTTCCTGCTTTATTTCATTAATCTCATTTATAGCTGTAGGGATGGGGTGCGAGGGGAGGTAGCACCCAGAGAGATGATGTTGACCGGCCAGTGCCGTCCTGTAGTCTGCCCCTGCCTTAGTTAGTTAGTTAAAATACGACTTCAGAGGCTATCAACCCTATTGGATTATTAAGCCAGCACACTGCAAGTCAAGAATAACGTCAGGACTGGAGCCTCTCTGCGAGAACTCCAGTCCCTTGTGCCCCTGCTTTTTTTTTATTTTTAACTCCCGTCCCTTGTGCCCCTGCTTTTTTTTTTTTTTTTTTTTTTTTTTTAATTCCCCTAGCGGGGGAAGGGGGAGGAAAAGTAGAGGTTTGGTCAGGAAGGTAAAGTAGGAAATGTTGAAAGAAAGTAGTAGATTAAAAGTTAGTGGGCATACCACCTTGCTTTATTTAGGGTAGGGCAACTGTATTATTAAAAAAAAAGAAAACAAAATCAAAAGAAAGATATTTTGGATGTTCACAGCTGGGGAAGAGATTAATTGACTAAGTTATTTGGTCTCCAAATATAGCTGTCTTGGAGAAGAATCGTCTTCCTGAAGGCGTAATTGCATATTCTACGTTGGCTTTTGGGTATTTGTTTTTTTTTCATCATAGCAAGAGTAAGTTTTTCGAGATCGTCAGAAAATTGATAAAGATCCTCATCTTGTTTTGAAATTTGCTTCTTAGTCCTTTCGTCATGTTAAGGGGTTAGAACTGGAGGGGGGGGGGGGGGAAGAAGGAGTGGTCTCTTTATGGTCAGGATTTTCTTCTTCCTCTTCTGGATCTTCTTCAGTATTGTCCTCCTCCTCATAGTCTTCATTCTCTTCTTCTTCTTCATCTTGTTCAGCAGTTTCAGACAGATCGATTGATTCATCTTCCTTCTCCTCCATTATGGGGTCCTTCCTCTGTTGAGTGTTCTTGGTCTGGTATTTTGGTGGTTGGAGAGCTTCTTGTGGGATTTTTATGGATGGTAGGTTGTTGTGCTGCAGTATTAAAGGTATTATGTGGCTCAAATTATATTTATTTGAGCCAGCAATAGCCTTCGCTGTTTCTATGCATGCATATATTTTTGTATGCATAGTGTGTTCTTCAAGTCTTCTTGGTGTTTGTTCTGTTGCTTGGGGAGATCCTCTGGTTTCAGTACCTCCTGGTCCTGTTACTTCTTGAGCTTCTAAACCTTGTCTGCCTTTTCTGGTGACAAATTAAACAGCTTCTCCAGTGTCTAGTGATATTCTGGTGTTGGTTCTTGATATCCCAGAGTAGTGTATGAATATATCCTCGTTGTTGTCTGTTCTGTGTATAAATCCATAACCCTTCTTGAAGTTGTACCACTTCACAGTCCCTTTGATTTTGGTGTTCATGGTGACTGGGGAGGGGTGGTCGTGTCGTGCCACGCTCTGCCCCCTCCTTATATAACCACTCATCACGCCAGAGAGCGCGCTGATTGGTTGAGCCGGGCAGACTGAAATATCTTCCCCCAGGCGGCTGCTTTGCTCCACTTCTTCTCACTTAATTGGCTTCCCCTCTTCCTAATAGTGTCTTTCCTTGTTTTCTCGGGGCTTACGGGAGTAAGAGGCTTGCCCGAAGGATATAAACTTGTTATTGATGGGATACGGAGTGTAAGAATGTTGTGAAGGCAATGGGTATGTAACCTGCCAATCTGCGCGCTGGTGGGCGGAGCTAAGCGGCTGGTACAACTCCTCCCTCCCCTCGATCCAAGCCTGGCGCTGATTGGCTGCGGGGTTTGCAAAGTCACATATCTCCTATGCTTGCAGTCTTGGCTGATATTCACACTTTACATCTCTTGGGGGATGCACTGGAAAATTTAGCATCACAATTATAATTACTATTGTTGTTGCAGTTATTATTTGTATTAATAACATTTATTGACCATTACATGGTATTCATTCAGATCTTTATATCTTATTTCTTTTAGCAACACAATATCAAACTGATGTAATAGTTGTAATCCCACAAAACGCTGTCTTAATAACACATACTCTGTTATAAATGAAGAAAGATGATTTATTTTATATAATATTGTTCAAGAACTCCGGGCCATGTATTAACTTAGTAATTTTTTGGCTCTCTTTATCTGCTCTCAAGTCGTTAATCTTCCTATCCCTAAGTTTTCGCTAACTTAATTTATCCCTGCTTCTTCATCCTCCTCCTTCTGCTCCCCCTCCTACTCCCCTTCCTCCCTCTCCTCCTCCTCCTCCTCCTCCTCCCTCTCCTTCTCATCCTCCTTCTCCTCCACCTCCCCTCCTCCTCCGCCTCCCCCCCTCTCATTAGGTTAGACTCTTTGGCTTTCACTTGCTTGGCCTTCAGACCTTGGTGTTCAGCTTGGTTCTTACCTTGCTGATTTTTATTTATTATTATTGCTATGCTGATTATACACACACACACACAAACACGCTCATTTTCGGGTTAGCCGAGTGGTCTAAAGGCCGCGTGATACAGAGGCCGAACTTACTAGGACAAAGTCCCGAAGAGGATGACTTGCACATTTTTACCGAATACAGCCGAGACTCTCCCGAAATTTGAAGATTACGAACATGGCCCGAACGAGTTCAGAATAATATCCGATAGTCAAGAACGACCTATGACAAAATCTCGAACAACTACCAACTACCGAACATGAATCGAACTTACACTCGTTATGCAAAGAATGATTTTCGACCATACCCGAATCATCAGACACAGTTCCGAATGACATTGGAATGCTTTACGATAATTAACCTAACTTAACCGATGAGATGTCGACAAACAATCGATAGAGAAGAACATTATGAGAACAACATCAGACTGTTTTACGACTGTAGCACCTCTGTCCCCAGTCAGTCGACGTCCCTCCCCCCAACCAGCACCGCCTTTGTTCATGTACTTCCTCACTCCATCCTTCCACCTCTCATTAGTTTACAAATACACCTAGACAAAATGTAGGCTATAATAACAAAGTATTGTAATCGAGTTTACTGTATTATAATGTACCACCTAAGTAAGACTAACGTAGCCTAACCTAATTATTGTCCTTCCTAATCTCAATAAAATCAACTAATGAAGGCCAGAATAACGATATACCCATAAATAATCGTAGTATTCGAACCCAGAGGCAGAACAGAGGTACGGTACCGGTATCTATAACATGCTCGCTTTTTCTGGACCCCCTTCTCCCACATGTTTAGCATATTCGTTTTGAGGTTTAAGACGTTCGTTCCGTTAGTTTGGCTATTTTGAGACCTTTCGCCTCATTCTGTTATCAATATTAGCCTATAAGACCTTTCGTGCCTTTTAGGTGTCGATTTTTTCCTGGCGAGCAATAGCGAACCTCTAATTTTAGAAGGAGGCTAATTCTACTTGTTCGAAATCAATTCGGATTTAATTCCTAATTAAACAAGATACATCGAGCAGACATCCTACATTATTCGTATATTTGTCTGAATTTGATCGTAACTTGTTCTGAAATATCGTAACACGTGCGGGTTTTATTCTGGAATACGAGGGATTCATCGTGAATTTATCGAAGTTTTGTCGGGAATTGTTCGGGATTTGTTCGGGTAGTTCCTAACAAATTCGACAATTGAAAAAAGTACTGAACAAGTCCCGAAACAGAAGACCGAACTACAAATTAATCAGAACAACTTTCGAACGAGTTACGAATAATTCCCGACCAACATCCGACCATTTTGTAACGGTTTTTTTACCCGAACGTTCGTGGAAATTTGGTGTAGCCACTAATTTTTTCCCGACTCTCCAGAATGTCGGCAACATACATGAACAACATCAGACCAACATACGAATATTCAGGAACGTATGCCGAATTGTGCAGAATATACCCGACCCGCCTGAAATTTGAATATTTTTTACAAGTCATCCTATTCGGGACTTTGTCCTAGTACGTTCGGCCTCTGTATGACCCGGCCTTAAAGCTTTGTATGCTGATCACGAGGTCGAAGGTTCAAATCCCCCGGAACAAAAAAAGAAAAGATAACAAAAAATCAGCTATCCCGATGAAGAGGATTGTATGTTGGTCCTTTGCTAGCCAAGCTGCTCAACTATCAGGCTGTGTTAAGGTAGACATACTTCTCATCATGCATCTGCGCATGTACTACGGGGGGAACTCGGCACCTCATGGTCGCCAACGGTCACATGTGACCTTGTAGTTAAGGTACAATAGGCATTGTAGTGTACCTAGATTAAGTCAAACTCTGTAGATCTGCAGCCTCACGACTGCAAGTGAACAATAAACCGACAATTATTTTGTATTATTATTATTATTATATCATTATTACACACACTCACACACACACACACAAAAGTTAGTCCCCTTCAAAAATACAACTATCTATCTATCTATCTATTGTCAGACGCTGTGATCCCCAAATAGTTGGCCACGAACGAAGCGCCCCCATGCACCTCTGTCCCCAGTCATTCGACGCCCCTCCTCCCATCCAGCACCGCTTTCACACATATACTTCTTAACTCTATCCTTCCACCTCTCCCCCTCCGTCCTTCCACCTCGCTCTTATACACTCTCTTAGTCTTTCTCTCGCTTCCCATACATTCCACATGGCCGAACCATCTTACACTTTCCAGCACATCTACACCCACACCACACCACTCTCGTACTTCCTCATTCGTCTGTCTATCCCTCCATGTAACTCTGCATGCACTTCATGCACTGATATTCACCCCTCTCACTCTTGGTTTTTGTCTCTCCAACAATGTCCATGCTTCACTCCCGTAAGTCAATGTCGGGATTACCACACTGTCATGCAAGGACTTCTTTACTCCCATCTTTACTCAACACACCTATACTTAACCCGTCCAATCCAGTCAGTCTTCCTTCATCTCTTGAGGTGGAAGGTTGTTCTATCTTGTCATTTCGGCCACATTGCTTGCGACGGGGGGTGGGGGGTGGGGGATTTTATTACTGTATCCTATGGTACAGTAGGGGTTAAAAGAGCTGATATTCTCCATACCCTGACCTTTAAAACTCACTAAAAATACATAATAATAATAATGATGACATACTTTGGGGGTCAAGTAAATTCTATTGATCGTTTCAATATTGTATTTTACTAACCATATTTGAAGATTTATCGGATTATTATCAATATACTGGCTTCCCACCTTTAGAATAGAGAAACAAATAATGAAGCTAAAGTGTAGCCGTGGTTTTTCTGCACTCCAGACTAATTGATCTACTTGTTTTAGGAATTTTAGTAATTAAAGGGATGATTATATGTTATGTATTTAATTAGTTATTTAAATATTGTGTGTTGTTTCCTCCCTAGATCTCCATCAAGCTTAAATCAATATCTCCAAAAAACAAACCTTACAAGATCACTTTGTGCATATTTTTTTAAGAATAATGCCCCGGCCGAAGGCCGGTTCATCCTAAATTACAGGCTCGCTATCCTTCGCTAAGAAACAATTGACACCCAAATCATAAGAAAAGTCTTTTTAATCACAACACTAATGGGGCCGATTTTATAAAACCTAAAAAATAATGGGGCAAAACATGAGAGAAAGGGGTCCAGGAACTCCCTCGACCCCCCTTTAAGTTCTGTGTATGAGTATTATATGCGGCATTTCCTTTATGTCTGTGTTCCCGAATGTTTATCATAATATTCATAATTTATCTTCTTCCTGCCTCTTCTGTTACTGTGTTTTCCTGATGCCTTATTCCTTTCTTTTTTAACATTTTACATTTTTCTTAAACCATTCTTCTTCTCTGTCGTTGTTTTGCTTCTGTTTCTCCTTCTCTCTCTCTCTCTCTCTCTCTCTCTCTCTCTCTCTCTCTCTCTCTCTCTCTCTCTCTCTCTCTCTCTCTCTCTCACCCACCAATCCTCAGAGTGCAAAACTAGATTTCCGTCGTGCAAATTTTGAATTAGCTTGACTTCTATCATAACAAAACTCTTAGAAGGGATACTAGTAGACAAGATAGTTGGCTACCTAGAAATCCATAATTTAATTACAGATTCCCAACATGGATTCAGGCGATACCGATCATGTCTTACCAATTTGCTGGAATTTGTCTATGAAATGCTGAGTGAGTATGACGAAAGTAGAGCCATAGACATCCTTTACTTAGATTTTCAAAAAGCTTTTGACAAAGTACCTCATTGCAGGCTAATGTCAAAAGTGAGTGCGCTAGGTATCAATACAGAGGTCACAAATTGGATAGAAAGTTGGTTAACAGGTAGACAACAACGAGTGGTAATCAATGGTGTTTCTTCTGAGTGGACTGCAGTCACTTCTGGAGTTCCACAGAGATCAGTCCTTGGCCCACTTCTGTTTATCATATATGTCAATGACATAGATATTGGTCTGTTGAGTATGATCTCCAAGTTTGCAGATGACATAACACTTGGAATGAATATGAAAAACCCCAAAGGGGTTGAACAGCTCAGGATGGACCTCAACAGACTGGGTGAATGGGCGGAGACATGGCAGATGCCTCTAAAATTTGAAAAGTGCAAGGTGATGCATATCGGCCAAGCACACCCCAAGTCAGGCTATTCACTATTGGGAATGCTTCTGGAAGTGACTGACTTGGAAAAGGATTTGGGTGTTCTGAGTAGCAGTGATCTAAAGTTTTCCAAGCAGTGCATTGAAGTAGAGAAGAAAGCTCAACAATTATTGGGCTATATTAACCCAGGAGCTGCGGGGAGACTCTTAAGAGTTCCCCCGGCGGACTGCGGGGAGACTCTTATGTGCAGAGCTTTTGAACGCGTACCAAAACCGCGCGTTTATAGCAAGGCGGCTGAAAATTGGTGTGGGTATAGTACTACATGTCAACTCTCGACACCACCCTGCCAAACGCTCGCCCCGCACTCGTGCAAGCACCACCGCGCCAGTAACCAAGCACTAGTCATGGAGCCCACACGTCCCTCACGCTCGCTCCCTGATGACACAACCAGCCCTCCTTCTTGTGGTGTTAGCCGCCGTGGAAGGCAGAGGGTGGCTGCTAAAGATCCTAGCTACCAGTACGACACGCCCTACAGCTCGGAGGACGAAACACCAGCACCCAAAGCACGAAAAACACGTGCAAGCACGACAAAGGTACAGAGGTCATTGGTGTTTCTGGACACTGCCACCACGACCCAGGCCACTGTGTGACGCATGTCCAGTGTGAGCATGCTGTACAGAACGCCTAGTCATGCCCCACTCTCGCTAGGATCGTCAGGGCAGGAACTTTGGCTGTAGTCTATGTAGAGTTTCCTAACTTAGTTCATGTGAGCCGTTGTACTATAAGTAATATGAATATGTATTTTGTTTTCATCTGAGTCAACGAGTTCTATTTTATATCATTAGTTATAAGTATTGTGTGTAAAACTTATTTGTAATGATGGGAGAAGCGGCAGCCACAGTTGGGGGTCAGTGGGTGCGCCATGCGGGAGGTGGGCCTAACTCACTAGCACTCCCCCCCCCTCCCCCCTCCCCTCAGTGCTAGGAAAGCCTTTGTCTATCCCAGAGGAGAGAGAGAAATTACGTAATGATTGTCAGTGGGCGGTCCTTAGTAGTTCACGTTGGGCTCACTAGAGGGCCGAGTATAAAAAGGGAAGTCTAGCCATTTTTTGATCAGAACTCATTAGGCAGAGCGACTTCTCATTTCCCTTGCTAACTATATATATTCTTCTGACTGATGTGAACTTTCTCTACTACCTTACATTCTTATCTCCTCTTTTCCCTACCCTTTTTAACTTCCATGGTCCCGTTGGTGCAGAGCTAGTCAGCCAACGTATTATCGCTTGAGTTCTCATGAGATACATGCCTATTAGATAGCCTATTTTGGAAGGGTTAACTTAGAATAGGATTGATTTATGTTTGTTGCACTTGTCTATGCATTTCCCTGTGTGTTATTATTATTATTCCTGTTTTCTGCTAGTCTAGGTAATGCTAGACTGGGGTAAGGCTTTTCTGTGTTACGAGTTGTTGTTTGATGCAGTGGTTAAGCGATAAACCTGCATACTCGTTTCGGTTCAGTGAAGCCTAGGTTGTCTTCGCGGCTGACTGTGTTGAGTTAATAATTTACAGTGCGTGAGGGCAAGAGCCTAACCACCCTGTATTTTATTAACAGCTTGTTTTTACTTTGTCAAGGAGCCGGGAGAAAACCAGATACAAGGGATCTGGATTTCTCAAAGTGCACTTGTTAGTGTTAACGTAATACTTTAAACAGTTGTGAGGACTTCGCTAGGCTACGAGCCGTTTTTGCTCAGTCACTGCTACCTTTTGCCCACAGTACCCCAGCTAGACTTTACTCGATTAGTAGATACAGAATAGTATTGAAGCTTTCCTTATGTATGATATTGTTTATGCACTATTGATTTCATGTGTTGCAAGCTTGGCTACTTTAGTGATTAGTGGCCCACGAGCACAATCCGAGTAGGCTATTGCCGTTGCATTTGCGGAGTACTTCTTTTTAATGTTTGCCATTTACTATTGCATATTCTTTTAATTATTCTTATGCCAATTTAAACCTGTAATAGTATTTAATTGCCAGTGTTTTTCTTATTGAATTACTGTTCAAAATCCGATACGTACTTCTTACGAGCATCCGAGAAGCATCTAACTTTTTTCAGAAGATTCCTTGCTCGATGCTTAAGGACTATTAATTAACGTAACGTAATAGTGCCGATCCGAAGTAGAGGGTGGAGGACTTCTTAAGTTCTTAGTCAAGGGTGGATTACTTCGGCTTCGGCCAACACTATTCTTTGGTGTTGTTGTTTCTTACTTCTTTGTTTGATTGTTGACCAGACTAGAGAATTCCTGTCTCTTTATTAGTCTGTTGTTGAACACTAGTACCGAGTTCTTGTATACCCCGTTATAGCAGATTGAACTCTGGAGGGTATTGGTGTTTTTTGTTCGGCTGGCAGTACTCAGGGGTTGGGATCGTGTGTTTCCGTTGTGGCAGCGAGCCGTATTAGAGTCCTGATTGAGAGCCCTTGTGTACCCGAGTGCCAGGTCGTAACAAATGGCGACCTTGCTTAGGATTTTGTGAACAGTATAAATTTTTGCAGAGTTGTACAACATTTGTTTGTTTGTATTTTAGCGTGCATATTGAAGAATATTTGTTTTTGTATGGCAATTAGTAAAGCATTTAAGAGACTCCAGTTAATTTAGTAATTAGTGCTTGCATAGGAAGTTAAACACTTTTGTCTCGAGAATTTTTTTGTGGACTTCAGTATGTCGTGCATTAGCACTGACGATGAGCGAGAGATGCCATTTGAAGGTGTGCCGTTAGTAACCAGTGAGGAGGATGCTAGAGTTTTTGTGAGTAAGCGGTACCACGTGACGGAGGAGAGGCTGACTGGGGTGGATGTTTGTGGCTTGCACCTGATAGCCAAGGTTTTGGGAATTTCCAATGTAGTAGGGATGTCCAAGGGGGAGCTGATTTCCTGGGTGTTGCGTGGGCGACATGGGGTTTCGGAGGAGAGGGCGTTTGGGGGGGTTCCTCCCCAGATCCCCTCTCACTCGACTCCCACAGTGCCGTCCACTCAGTTACCGGAGGTTAGCACTCTCCCACAGAGGGATGAGAATTGGCAGATTGGAGTGCCCTCGGGTGGTGCACATGGTGGTTCCCCAGTTTTTGCCCCCCCTCCTTCAGTAGTGGCAGCTCCCTCTTCCTGTCTGTCTCCAGATATGGTATTTAGACTTGAGCTTGCTAAGATTGAGGCTAGGAAGCAGGAGGATGAGACCAGGAGGCATGAAAATGAGACCAGGAGGCAGGAGGATGAGACGAGGAGGCATGAGATTGAGGTTAGGAGGCATGAGGCTGAGCTTAAGTACGACTCGGAGAAATATTGTGCTAAATTAGATTTAGATAAGTCTCGTGCAGAGTCGACAGGGACTTGGATGGGCCGTGAGGGCCAAGTAAGAGAACAGTCCTTGGCCCAATTAGTCAAATTGGTGCCGGTATTTAGTGAAACTGAAGTCACAGAATTTTTTAATCGTTTTGAGAAGAAATGTAGGGAGCATAATTGGCCTGAAGAGAAGTGGGCAGCTCTAGTCTCCTCAAGACTTACGGGTAAGGGTCTGAAGGCTTATGATGCACTGCCTTTAGAGTCTTGCATTGACTACCCAGAATTGAAGAGAGCTGTCCTACGGGCATACGAGTTGCAACCGGAAACATATCGATTGAAGTTTCGGGGTGTTACAAAGACTAGGGAGGTGACCTTTCTTGAACATGCCCGGGACTTAAAAGATGCACTTAAAAACTGGACACGTTCTGAGAAAGCTGAGACGGCCGAACAGTTGACTGAGCTGTTTCTGCTCGAGCAGTTTTATAAGTGTACTGGTGCAGAAATGACTTTAACTATTAAAGAAAAGAACCCAAAAACTCTACAGGAGGCAGCTGAGATGGCTGACCTCCGGCTATCACTAATTCGTGGGTGCGGGTCTGCCCAGCGTAGGGAGGCAGGTAACAAGGGGCGTGACGCCCCACCCCCCCGAGTTAGTGATATACCTTATGCAAACAAGTACAAGAGCCATGATACCAAGACTGACCACAAGACTAGCACCGTCCCATTTAAGAAGGGGCCGGGCCCTTCCCAGTACCAAGGGAAGCCCAAAGGGGAGGTGGAGTGTTATCATTGTCATAAAAAGGGGCACTTTGCAAGAGTCTGTCCTAGCAAACCACCTACAGCAGCTGTGTCTTTGGCCTGCAACATTGGTGTGTCTCCGAAGTCATCTGAGTTTGCCTGGGGCAGTTCGTCAGAGGCTGAGGCACAGCCAATGCAGAAGCACCTGGGAGGCTCGAACCCTGCTCAGGATGTTTTTTGCGACCATAGAGGGCGGGGTTGCGTGATGTGGGCGGGGCGCAAGCATGGAGTAGAGGTCTTGCGTGATACAGGTGCTTCCCAGACTCTGATGAAAAACTTGACTGGCTACCCTATAAACGCGGCTCGGGTGGTAGTGGTGCAGGGTATTAATGCAACTCGGTCATACCCGCTGGTGCGGTTGGAGTTGGAGGTGGATGGTGTGGCACGTGAATTGGATGTCGGGATTGTGGAGAAACTGCCAGTGGAGGGCGTCGACCTTCTTCTCGGCAACGACTTTGCAATGCCCGCTTCCGAGGTTCTACCCTTAGTCGTTGCCGAGAGGCCGGCCGACGTGAGTAGGGAAGAGCAAGAGTGGGTCGAGCGGTGCCAGACACAACCCATGGCGTGTGTTGTCACCCGAGCTCGGGCAGCTAAAGTGTCACAGCCTAGTCCTCCGCCTTCAGACCAGCGGAGGAACGATCAACAGGAGGAGGCTAAAGCTGGAGTTGGTTTTAAGAGTTTTGACTCGGCGGCTCTCCTGGGTGATTCAGTATTAGCACCATTACTTAATTCTGGAGTAGCCCCTGGGCCTGTCATCGAGAGTGACGAGGCTGGGCATGACGAGTCTCCACGACAGCAACGTTATGTACATCGAGAGAGACAGAGGGAGCAGCCCAGTATCGGGGAAGGTCATGCATTGCTCCGGGAGCAGTTAGATCGCTTGGCACCCTCAGATATAAGTCGGTTGCAACTAGAGGACCCTGAGCTCCAAACGTGTGCTAATGGAGCTGTAGAGCTCGACGAGGACGGCGATGCACAGCCAGGAGATTTTTTTTATTTAGAAGGCATCCTTTATAGGCGTTTTCAAGACCCTAAACGTAGTTGGCAAAAGGGGTCCGGAGTAGTGGACCAGTTGGTGGTGCCACGGGAGTGCAGGGATAGCCTACTGAGGTTGGCGCATGACACACCACTGGCAGGACATCTAGGGGTGAGAAAAACGGTGGCGGCTTTGGGGAAATTGTTTTGGTGGCCGGGGATGAAGTCTCATGTGCAGTCATGGATAAACTCCTGTGATATTTGTCAACGTGTCGGGAAACCGAACCAAGTTATTCCTAAGGCTCCGTTACACCTATTCCTGTGATTGGGCCACCCTTTAGTAAAATTATTGTTGACATGGTTGGTCCACTCCCTCCCACTAAGGCGGGAAATACATTTTTGTTAACCATAATGGATGTTGCCACTAGATACCCCGATGCATACCCTATGAAAAATGGAATGGCTAAGACGGTAGTCAGTAACTTGTTGTGGTACTTCTCAAGGTACGGGTACCCGGAGGAGATTCAGTCTGATCAGGGATCTATTTCACCTCCAACATGTTCAAGCAAACAATGCAACAGCATGGGATACGAGCAGTAGTATCGTCAGCGTATCACCCTGAGAGTCAAGGGGTGCTTGAGCGGTGGCATGCTACACTTAAAAGCATGCTCAGGTGTTATTGTGCTGACAACGGTATGGATTGGGATCTTGGATTGCCTATGTGCTGTTTGCTGCTCGGGAGGTACTGGTGAGAGCTGGGATTTAGTCCAAACGAGCTGATTTTTGGACACCGTGTCAGGGGCCCCCTTAACATGCTGAAAGAAATTTGGGAGGGGACTGTGCAGCCTTGTCCATTATTAAAGTATGTGCTTGAAAGCCGTGAGCGCATGCTTAAGAGTCTGGAGATGGCAGGTAGAAATTTGACAGAATCACAAGCTTTGATGAAGGACAGGTATGATCGCAAAGTGAGGCTCCGGAAGTTCACTGTAGGACAAGAGGTATTAATTTTGTTGCCTTTGGTTGGTAACCCCCTCTCTGCGAAGTACACTGGACCTTATAAATGTAGAAAAAATCAGACTTATTGTTGCCACTCCAGACAGGAGGAAAAAGAACCAGTTGTCACGTGAACCTTATTAACCTTAATTAGCGGCGAGCAACATAAGTCGAGTTAAAAAAAGCTGGACTATGTGGCGGCGCTCGACATAACTCGAGTGGCAATTTCAGCACGTAATGTGGCTGAGAGAGAGAGACAAGTGGTGGCAGGAGACTAGCGAGCGTATGACTGCTCCAGACCACCGCGGCGAACCTACTGACACAAATCTCAGCTCCCTCCTCCCTCTCTCACTCGCTACATACTCAATTATGTACTGAAAGTACCGAATTACCTGCTTTTTGCACTCGGTGCACGGTTATTGCAAGAAAACTATCCATCATACAAGGATCGTTATGGTGTCATTCGAAAGCTCTGTTTATGCCCTTTCAGGGATAGGTACTTGTTTTACGTTCTGGGTCTTATTTAGGCATGAAAATGATCACGTAAACAGCCTATTTTGGCTAAAAACACCCCGCTGTGCGGTACACATAATAAACCGCATAGGCCGTAAAGGTGTTAAAGAGTATGTGAGGCGCCCCTCTGAGCCTCTCACTGTCCCTGTGTTGGCTTGTTGCGGCCGTGGTGGAGAAGGAGAGGGGGACAGTCAAGCTTCAGAGGAGGATAGCTGGGATCAACATGTTTCAGCGGATCAGTGGGCGGGGAACTCGAGCCTAAGGGCTGACGAGGCTATAGCTCATTTGCCTGAGCCGCAGTTTGATGCTATCCGTCAGTTGTTCGGTTCATACCCCACTGTATTTGCTGAACACCCAGGCCTCACTACTCAGGCTATGCATGATGTTGACGTGGGGGACCATCTACCCTTTAAGTCAATCCCGTACCGTGTGCCCCCCATAAAACTACCAGCTCTGAGGGATGAGTTGGAGTATATGCTCGGTAGAGGGTTGATAGAGAAAGGCACAGTTAAGTGGACTTCCCCTGTAACACTGCAGCCTAAGCCAGATGGCAAGGTACGCTTTTGTATTGATTTCCGTAGGTTAAACGGTTTGACTCCAACTAACCCATATCCTCTTCCTCGGGTTGATGATAGTGTTGACAAAATTGGTAATGCTCGTTTTTTGTCTAAAGTAGATTTAGTAAAAGGTTACTGGCAAGTACCTTTGTCCGAGCGTGCTAAAGAGGTATGTGGTTTTGTTGTGGACGGGAGTACCTACCGGTGCAATGTTATGCCTTACGGGCTTAAGAATGCACCAGCAACGTTTCAGAACCTGATGAATGAAATTGTAAAGGACATTCCAAATTGCACCGTATATTTGGACGATGTAATCATTTATGATGACGACTTTGAGAGCCATTGTGAGCACCTTGAGACCTTGTTCCGGAAACTTAGTGAAGCAGGTCTGGTAGTAAATTTGGCAAAGTGTGACTTCGTAAAAGCCACTGTGCAGTACCTTGGGTTTGTAGTGGGAAGGGGACAGGTGTGCCCTCCTCAGAACAAGGTACAGGCTATCAATAAATTTCCGCACCCAACAACCAAGAAGCAGATTATGAGATTCTTGGGTATGATAGGCTACTACAGACGCTTCATAAAAGGTTACTCAACGGTGTTGGCACCTCTCACAGATTTGTTATCTAAAGACAAAAAGTTTTTGTGGGCACCTGAGTGTGAAAAGGCTTTCACTTTGGTGAAACATTTGCTATGTACTCACCCGATACTCAGGGCCCCAGACTTTAACAGGCCTTTTCAGCTGGCAACAGATGCTAGTGGTGTAGGGGCTGGTGCCGTCTTGCTACAGACAGACAATGAAGGTGTGGAACACCCAGTAAGTTTCTTTTCTAAGAAGTTCAATGCTGCACAAAAGAACTATTCTACAATAGAAAAGGAATTACTGGCGATTGTGCTGTCGCTCAGGCACTTCGAGGTGTATGTTCCAGCCTATGGCCCAGTCGTGGTTATCTACACTGATCATCACCCTTTGAGATTCCTGAATCAATTTCACAATCACAATATGAGACTGACCAGGTGGTCTTTGATGTTGCAGGAGTATAACCTGGACATCCGTCATATTGCTGGATGTGACAATGTGATCGCGGATTGTTTATCAAGGGTGGATGATCAGTCGTAGGCTATCACAGGTGTGTGGGTTTGAGTGGAGGAAAATAGGCTGCCCTTATAGTGCAGCCGGGAAAAACATATTAAAATATAAAAATCATATAAAAAACTCTTTCTTTTGATATAGGTAATCGTATAAGTTTGTCATAGCCTATAGAGTTTGAGTAGTCCACAAACTATCAAACGGCTGAGCTGCTGTAAGCTCGCTCTGGGAGCATGATATTGTGTCTTTTTGCTATTGTTGGGAGGAGTTATAAAATGTGAATTTTTGGTTAATAATAAGATGCGTTTTGGTGATAAACTCAGCTTTGTTTTAGTGCCATGCGGTCGCTGGGTCGCTGGGTGTGAGGGGCTTGATGGGGTTCTGTGTTTGTCAGATTTTAGCTCAGGGTTGAGCAAGTAAAATCTTGGGGGAGGTGTGACGCATGTCCAGTGTGAGCATGCTGTACAGAACGCCTAGTCATGCCCCACTCTCGCTAGGATCGTCAGGGCAGGAACTTTGGCTGTAGTCTATGTAGAGTTTCCTAACTTAGTTCATGTGAGCCGTTGTACTATAAGTAATATGAATATGTATTTTGTTTTCATCTGAGTCAACGAGTTCTATTTTATATCATTAGTTATAAGTATTGTGTGTAAAACTTATTTGTAATGATGGGAGAAGCGGCAGCCACAGTTGGGGGTCAGTGGGTGCGCCATGCGGGAGGTGGGCCTAACTCACTAGCACTCCCCCCCCCCTCCCCCCTCCCCTCAGTGCTAGGAAAGCCTTTGTCTATCCCAGAGGAGAGAGAGAAATTACGTAATGATTGTCAGTGGGCGGTCCTTAGTAGTTCACGTTGGGCTCACTAGAGGGCCGAGTATAAAAAGGGAAGTCTAGCCATTTTTTGATCAGAACTCATTAGGCAGAGCGACTTCTCATTTCCCTTGCTAACTATATATATTCTTCTGACTGATGTGAACTTTCTCTACTACCTTACATTCTTATCTCCTCTTTTCCCTACCCTTTTTAACTTCCATGGTCCCGTTGGTGCAGAGCTAGTCAGCCAACGTATTATCGCTTGAGTTCTCATGAGATACATGCCTATTAGATAGCCTATTTTGGAAGGGTTAACTTAGAATAGGATTGATTTATGTTTGTTGCACTTGTCTATGCATTTCCCTGTGTGTTATTATTATTATTCCTGTTTTCTGCTAGTCTAGGTAATGCTAGACTGGGGTAAGGCTTTTCTGTGTTACGAGTTGTTGTTTGATGCAGTGGTTAAGCGATAAACCTGCATACTCGTTTCGGTTCAGTGAAGCCTAGGTTGTCTTCGCGGCTGACTGTGTTGAGTTAATAATTTACAGTGCGTGAGGGCAAGAGCCTAACCACCCTGTATTTTATTAACAGCTTGTTTTTACTTTGTCAAGGAGCCGGGAGAAAACCAGATACAAGGGATCTGGATTTCTCAAAGTGCACTTGTTAGTGTTAACGTAATACTTTAAACAGTTGTGAGGACTTCGCTAGGCTACGAGCCGTTTTTGCTCAGTCACTGCTACCTTTTGCCCACAGTACCCCAGCTAGACTTTACTCGATTAGTAGATACAGAATAGTATTGAAGCTTTCCTTATGTATGATATTGTTTATGCACTATTGATTTCATGTGTTGCAAGCTTGGCTACTTTAGTGATTAGTGGCCCACGAGCACAATCCGAGTAGGCTATTGCCGTTGCATTTGCGGAGTACTTCTTTTTAATGTTTGCCATTTACTATTGCATATTCTTTTAATTATTCTTATGCCAATTTAAACCTGTAATAATATTAATTGCCAGTGTTTTCTTATTGAATTACTGTTCAAAATCCGATACGTACTTCTTACGAGCATCCGAGAAGCATCTAACTTTTTTCAGAAGATTCCTTGCTCGATGCTTAAGGACTATTAATTAACGTAACGTAATAGTGCCGATCCGAAGTAGAGGGTGGAGGACTTCTTAAGTTCTTAGTCAAGGGTGGATTACTTCGGCTTCGGCCAACACTATTCTTTGGTGTTGTTGTTTCTTACTTCTTTGTTTGATTGTTGACCAGACTAGAGAATTCCTGTCTCTTTATTAGTCTGTTGTTGAACACTAGTACCGAGTTCTTGTATACCCCGTTATAGCAGATTGAACTCTGGAGGGTATTGGTGTTTTTTGTTCGGCTGGCAGTACTCAGGGGTTGGGATCGTGTGTTTCCGTTGTGGCAGCGAGCCGTATTAGAGTCCTGATTGAGAGCCCTTGTGTACCCGAGTGCCAGGTCGTAACAACTGCAACAACCACTACCACCACCACTGCCACCACTGCCACCACTGCCACCCCTGCCACCGGTACTAGCGACGCAGGAGTCCGCCCTAGGGCTGCAGAACCTGCGGGGGCAGGAAAAATTAAAGGCACGGGCGTAGGGAAGAGAACCCGTACGCCAGCCACAGTGCCCCTACCACCAGCCGCCCCTGGCCCGGCTGCCCCTGCTGCCCCTGCCCCTGCCCAAGGAAAAGGGAAGGGGAAGGGGAAAGGGAGAGGGAAAGTGACTGCTGGCCCTGCTGTCCCTGCTGGCCCTGCTGCCCCTCCTGCCCCTGTTGCCCCTGCTGCCCCTGCCGCCCCTGCCGCCCCTGCCCAAGGAACAGAGAGAAGGGCGACAAGCACCACCATCATCTTGCCATCAAGACCACGCACCACTGCTGTCCCTGCCGCCGCCCCTGCTGTCCCTGTCCATAAGACTCAAGCATGTGCTGGAGTGACCCAGAAAACTCTGACACCATCAAAGTATGCCGCCCTGCTGTTTGATGGTGATTCGCAGGGCATTGGCAGCCCGGGTTTCGACGACGAAGCCCTAGCACGGGAACAAGGGTGGGGGGATTTGGGAGTGGACAGTGGGAGTGAGTCCGACGTCGGTGACGAGAATGAGGAAGGGCATCGTCTGTCAAGTGAAGAGGAGGGTGATGATGATGCAGTGCTGTATCGCGACCATGGAAGCGATATTTCAGACGATGAAGGAGACGCAGACGACATTCTGATCCCTGGGCTGCCTTCGTTCGATTGGTCTGACGGGGTCAATTTTGTACCTGACGTGCCCCAGTTCAATCCTGGGACGTCAGGAACAACTGACGACTGGCCCTGTGACGATCAAGCGAACGAAAGCGACTTCTTCCTCGCTTCTTTCGATATGGAGGTAATGACGTACATCGTTGCCCAAACAAACGCCTACTACAGGTGGGTGTTTGGCAGATTGGACGTCCTTTCTCCAAAAGCGAGAATACGAGGCTGGGTGGATACGACTGTGGAAGAATTTATGACGTTCTTTGCCTTGTTGTTCCTCATGCCTCTGATCAAGAAGCATGTGTTGCAACACTATTGGAAGCACGACCCTCTCATCGCCACCCCAACTTTCAATAAGTTCATGACTCGTGACAGATTTTTGTTGCTGCTAAGATGTATGCACTTTGCAGACAACAACAATCCTAACAGGATTGACAGGATATGGAAAGTTCGGGATGTGTTTACCTTGTTGTTGGAGAGGTATAGGAAATACTTTTACCACTTCCTCAATTTGGTGATTGATGAGTCGCTCGTGCTCTTCAAAGGACGTCTTGTTTTCAAGCAGTATATCCCCTTGAAAAGGCATAAGTTCGGAATCAAGCTCTTCGTTTTGTGTGACTGCGAAACTGGAATAGTGCTTGACATGATCGTGTACACAGGCACTGACATTGACATACCGAAAGCCGCTGCCAATGACCCCATGGGCATGTCAGGTGCCATCGTCAGGAAAATGTTGGCACCTTACCTGGGCAAAGGCCACATCATCTACACTGACAATTGGTATACTTCTCCTGCTCTCTGCCAGTTTCTTCATGACAACCAAACGGAGTCATGTGGGACTGTCAGAAAGACAAGAAAGTTTATGCCAAAGTTCACAGGTAATGTCATACCTCTTACAGATGCCTCCTCCAGTGACACACCTTCAGAAGACGACCTGGCCCAGGAACACCGCGAGAGGCATGTGCGAAGAAGGCGACGAAAGGGGCAGAAATTCAAGCAGCTCGAGAAGTGTGGGAAAGTGATAGCCCTGAAGTGGAAGGATAAGCGAGACGTCCACCTGCTTTCCACCGTCCACCCAGGTGCCCAGGTGGATTCTGGCAAAATCCACAACCGAACCAGGAAGACCATCTACAAGCCCGACATGGTAGTGGACTATACCAAGAACATGCGCCTGGTGGACAAGTCTGACTGTCAGCTGTCAGGCGTTGAGTGTCTGAGGAAGAATGTGAAGTGGTATCACAAGCTCTTCCTCCACCTAGTTGATATCACGATGCTCAACGCCTACAACTTGTGGTTGGTGAAAAAGGATATGGCCCCAAACCAGAAGCTGAAATTCCGGGAGTTCGTCTACAACGTCTCATACCAACTCCTGGAGAAGTATGGCACCACCACTCACAGACATACGGTATGGCGTGGGGATCACCTTCCTGACCGCATCCAGCTGGGTGTCGAAAGACACTACCCAATCAACACCGAGATGCTTGGCACTCGTCGCAGGCAGGCGCAGTGCACCGTCTGCAGCTCCAGTGTGAGAAACCCCATGTCACCAAAAGAGTCACCTCAATGTGCGCCGAGTGCAAAGTTCCACTTTGCCTGGGTGACTGCTTCAGGGACTACCACACCTTCAAGAATGATTGAGTGTCACCCCCTGCCCTGCCCTGCCCTGGACTCGCCCCGTGCCCTGCCCTGGACTCGCCCCCTGCCCTGCCCTGCCCTGCCCTGGACTCGCCCCCTGCCCTGCCCTGCCCTGGACTCGCGCCCTACCTTACCTGACCTGACCTAATTGATCACGCTACCTCATAATGTAACATATATATTATATAATGTATAAGTTCCAAAGATGTCCCTGTGATATAGCTTTTACATTATATAATTGTATGTTTCATTATATAGTTTATAAGTTTCAAAGATTTACATGTAATATGCCTTCTTTGTTTAGTATATCAATATATATGTTTGTTATAGCACCTGACCTAATTGATCACGCTACCTCATAATGTAACATATATATTATATAATGTATAAGTTCCAAAGAGTCCCTGTGATATAGCTTTTACATTATATAATTGTATGTTTCATTATTTAGTTTATAAGTTTCAAAGATTTACATGTAATATGCCTTCTTTTTTTAGTATATCAATATATATGTTTGTTATAGCCTAAGTAATGTGTATATATTTTCTTACCTCAAATGAATTGTACAAAAATACATATGTTTCAATAAATCATGTCAAACCTTCTATGATAATAAAATAAAACAATAACAAATACAAAAATACAAGGTCATGTCATTGTATTCTTACAATATGATATATTCTATGAATATTTCATATTGTTTGAATACAATGGCATGATCTTGTAAAAAAAAATGTTTATCAAAAAATTTCTAGACAGTATAAAACCTTCCCCATAACCCCCTCCTGGATTCGATCCCACTACCCTACCACACTTTGAGTTTTCCAGTCCGCGACCTTACCAACCATGCCACAGGAGCTCATACCAAATATCACTCAAAACTTCGTGTCTACAATCGAAATGACAATATACAAAACAAAATTAATCCCACCAATTTACGTTTGTAAATTGATGGGATTCTCAATTATATCATGCCAAGGTTTATAAAAGTTTGTCTCTGTCAAGAATTAGTAATTATATAACTTTATTCTGTCAAAAATTGCCCAAACACTCAGCAAAATTGCCCCTCTCAGTGTGACTCCACTCATTTTCACACGGTCAAGCGGTCACGAGGTGACCCTTGCCGCTCCTTGATGCTCCAGCTACAGCAGCTCTGTCTGGGAACAAAATTGGTATAAATACAATAATGGATAAAATACTCTTCACAAATACATTTGTATTGTATAATATTGTAAATAAAAATGAATAATAACTGTGTGGGTGTCGAAAATTGCTCAACCAGCTTTCTTATGTCTCGCCTACGCGCGTATATTGGATTATACATAGTCATGACTGTCATACAAATAATTGCAGTAGGTCACGAATATAAATTTAGATTGCATATTACTTGGAAATAAATAAGTATAAGTTTCTCTGGTGGCAATCTACCCTTTCGCAAGTGTAAGGAGACACCAGTCTATAATTAGCCCTCTATCACAAAAGGCAATCTGCCTGTGTTTACTGACCACCCTCGTTGCTGGTCTATAATATAGTACTTTATTTACAGTCAATGGCCTACATGTTTCTGTGGTACTTCACATGTGTCTAAAATGCAATGTCTGCTTGCATAAAAATGCAATTCCGAAGTCCATTTATACGTACGACATACGTATGTCTCAGTTTCTCTCTCTCTCTCTCCATTCCTGACTCATGTTATTGTAGACCTCTTGGTGGCAACGAACACCAGACACCTGGTAGACATAAGGTTCAAAATACCAAGACATCCATACGCCTCGGGCGCCTCCACAATTATCACAAAGCTGGCTATCTATCTAGAGATCTCCCTGCCTGCCTTCCCTCTCTCCACGACTCACTCACTCCTTGCATGCCTCCCGTCCACCCACCCACCCCCACCCACCCTTTCAGGCTTCCGTCTGCTAGAAACACATTCACAATTTGCGTAAATATCGCATCAATTGGTCTATATGCGGTATATTCCTTGTTATATGGGACGCCTACATACGTACACGTCTTTATTATAGCATGACAGTGCTCTAAATACAAGATATACGTGATATTTATGGCGTAACACACCCTCTCCCCCTTTCATTCCCAGCACAACTCACTCACACCTTGGTTCACACATAGAAACTCATTGATAATGTGCGTAAATATCGCATGAATTGGTCTATATGCGGTATATATTTTGATATATGGCACGTATACATACGTACAAGTCTGTATTATAGCATGACAGTGCTCTAAGTACAAGATATAAGTGATATGTATGGCGTAAACCACACTCTCAGCTCATAAATTGCCGCCAAACCTCCAACACATCTTCATTCCCACCTAAAAATTCTCTTATAATTCCCTTATATATTGCAATTTTTGGTCACTATGAGGCATATTCATTGTTATATGGGTGGCCTACACACGTATACATACTCTACATAGCCTAAAAGGGCTCAAAAACAGAGATATACGTTATAATACGCGTTAACCCACCCCCTCCTCCCTCTCCTTCTATCCCCTGGGCGCGTGAAAATTCGGCAGGGAAATCTCGCCGCTCGATGACAATCTAGCCGCGCGGTGCCATTCGCTCCACATTTTTCAACTACGGACCGTTCCCCCACCCCCCCCAGACATTTTTGGGGGGGTCAAATATATATGGGCCGATGCACGCAAACATTCCCTACACGATGATGTACTTTTTATCGAAATTGGCAATGGGTCCCAAAATCATCATAGGTGCGCACAGTCTTACCCTGTAGAAAACCCGCTGTGCGCACGTCTTAGGTTAAGAGGCAATTTACGTATAGAAATAAGGAAATATTCCTCACACTTTAGAACGCTCTGATTCGGCCTCTCCTGAAGTATGCTGTTCAATTCTGGTCTCCGGCATTCAGGAAAGATATAGAGCGACTAGAAAGAGTACACGATTGAGATACAAAGCTTATTCCATCGCTTAGAAGAATGAACTATGAGGTTGAGAGCTCTTGATCTCTTCCCATTGGAAACACGCAGACTACGAGGTCAGCTCATTGAAGTTTAAAATACTTAATGGGTTTGACAATATGGATTATAGCAAAATGTTTAGCCTAAATATGAATACAAAATGTAACCATGGCTGTACATTAGAATTGATAAGGTTCAGCACTTGTATTTGTGGAAACTTTTTCACATACTTATTAAGATCTGTTCTACCAGGAATAAACTTCCCTCCAAAGTTGTAAACAGTTCTTCAGCAGAGCAGTTCAAGAAGAGAGTAGATAGTATTTTGCACACCCTGTAAAGAGTGTAGTGCACTAAACAGTCTCTCTCCTTCCACTTCGAGTATCTCCTCGGAATGGACCGCAAGGTCTCTGAGATACTAACTATTCCTTGTAACCTCATGTAACTATCTCTCTCTCTCTCTCACCTCCTTACTCTTTGTCTCCATCTCGTTGGCTCTTTCCTTCATCATTAATTATCGTATTTTTCTCTCCTCTTCTCGGGGTCCCCAAACTTTAATGTTGCTGCTTCTCTCTCTCTCTCTCTCTCTCTCTCTCTCTCTCTCTCTCTCTCTGTCTCTCTCTCTCTCTCAACATTCTTCATCATTATTCCTCTATTATTTGCTCTTTCTTCCCTCACCACGGCCAAGTTTCGTGCGAATATTTTCAGTTTTTACCATTTTATTTTCCTACTTTTTGTTCTTCCGTTTCTTCTGTTTTATGTAGACTCGTTTTATCCTAATGATATTCGCTTCCAAATCATCTGAAGTTTTCATATCCTCTTAACTTTATATTATAAATCCTCCTTCGTTCCTTCCGCTAATTAATAAGTATCTCTTCCATTTTTTTTTTTTCCCCTTGTTATAAGCGCCGTTCTCATCCCTTGTTGTTATATATAAATTGCCTATGCCCTTTTTCTGACGATTATGCATTTTTTGCTGAATGTGAAAGACGAAAATAAAAAAGATGTTTGCTAATGAGAAGCATCTTTGCCGTGGAGTAGAAAATGTGAACAAACCAAGGTATTTTAATAAAGAATGAATTGATTACATAAATAGTTTATTAAAAGTGTTGTGCTTGAATGTGTGACAAAGGGCATCTATAAAATTATAACTGTTCATTGTTGTGTAATGTACAGTATATTTAATTAACGCGTGTTTAATATATTGGGTATGTGTGTATGTGTGTGTGTGTGTGTGTGTGTGTGTGAGAGAGAGAGAGAGAGAGAGAGAGAGAGAGAGAGAGAGAGAAAGAGAGAGAGAGATCTACTATATAAAGGGCACTTCCTGTGAGTCTGTCTGGCTATCTGTCACGAACTACGTCCTCAGTTTTCAAAGTTGTCCAAACTTGGCATGAATACTATGGAAAAGGTTTCAAGCAAAAAATTGTTTGTCCCCTCGTCCCCCGGGGCGAGGGCAAATTCTCTGTTTTCAAGATGAAGAGCCCATACTTGGCATGCATACCAAGGAGGTGCCAGAATAGATATTAAGCGAATATTTGTTGTCCCCTCACGCCCTGGGGCAAACAGGGGCGTGGAGTCATGTGATCTGCGCCCTATAAAATATTTTTTCCTCTCGCTTAACACAATCACTGCGGCACTTGTCATATGACAATTGCTTGGCCTGCACTATACCATACGGGGGTTTTGGACTAAAAGTGACCTTCATTCCCTGCACATTTTTATGTATAAACAGGAATGTAAGTCAATTATATATCCCTGAAAGTAGAGCAATGCACCTTTCCAATGACACCTGAATCATGTATGTATGACCACTGGTTGCCATGCAACGTTATTGCAAGTGAAGAGCTAAATTTGGGAAAATTCGTGGATTTGAGCAGTTTTTGCTATCCCCAAGTCTGTAGGCAAGCTGGAGATGTCTCACAGCAACCTCGGTATACGCTAAGACACGACGGGTGATGGATGGGAGGGTCACGCTCTGCTTAGACTCGCTTGCCTGCCTCCCAGGCCTTTTAATACAATGATTTTATGTGACCTCTACTATTCACCTTGACTTTTAAGTAACAGGAAACAAATTAGTTGGACAATTGTTGCATTGATCAACCAAATTCGCTGCAAAATTTGATGACAATGCATTAAGCATTCTAGGAATAGTATAGGGTAAATTCTTAACACTTTTGTTTTGATCTATGACTTGACTTTTGACCATAACTCTTAGAATATTTGTATGAAATTGATAAATATGTTATTAACGCCCTCAGACTGAAATAGTTAACTTGCTGACTGTCGTGGTGTAATCGATTAAAGCGTCGGCTATCATCCTGATGGTCGATGGTTCGATCCCCACTGAGAGACTAGAAACATTTAGTGGCTCACGTGTATTTGTGATATATTCTCAATATTTGTAACTCTCATGCTTTGTGGGTTAGAATTAAATTAAATCAATTTCTACCCGAGTTGCGTCGGGACACTCAAAAATCGGTGTATGGTATTCTGGAAATATGGATCCTACAACTAGGTTTGAATTGAAATATATTCGCCTAGTGGGTTTCCCTTCTCCCTAACATAAATAGGATAGAAGGCTGAGTGTCTTCTAGACTGCCGTGGTGTAATTTATTAAAGCGTCGGCTATCATCCTGATGGTCGATGGTTCGATCCCCACTGAGAGACTAGAAACATTTAGTGGCTCACGTGTATTTGTGATATATTCTCAATATTTGTAACTCTCATGCTTTGTGGGTTAGAATTAAATGAAATCAATTTCTACCCGAGTTGCGTCGGGACACTCAAAAATCCGTGTATGGTATTCTGGAAATATGGATCCTACAACTAGGTTTGAATTGATATATATTCGCCTAGTGGGTTTCCCTTCTCCCTAACATAAATAGGATAGAAGGCTGAGTGTCTTTTAGACTGCCGTGGTGTAATTGATTAAAGCGTCGGCTATCATCCTGATGGTCGATGGTTCGATCCCCACTGCGAGACTAGAAACATTTAGTGGCTCACGTGTATGTGTGATATATTGTCAATATTTGTAACTCTCATGCTTTGCGGGTTAGAATTAAATGAAATCAATTTCTACCCGAGTTGCGTCGGGACACTCAAAAATCCGTGTATGGTATTCTGGAAATATGGATCCTACAACTAGGTTTGAATTGAAATATATTCGCCTAGTGGGTTTCCCTTCTCCCTAACATAAATAGGATAGAAGGCCGAGTGTCTTTTAGACTGCCGTGGTGTAATTGATTAAAGCGTCGGCTATCATCCTGATGGTCGATGGTTCGATCCCCACTGCGAGACTAGAAACATTTAGTGGCTCACGTGTATGTGTGATATATTGTCAATATTTGTAACTCTCATGCTTTGCGGGTTAGAATTAAATGAAATCAATTTCTACCCGAGTTGCGTCGGGACACTCAAAAATCCGTGTATGGTATTCTGGAAATATGGATCCTACAACTAGGTTTGAATTGAAATATATTCGCCTAGTGGGTTTCCCTTCTCCCTAACATAAATAGGATAGAAGGCCGAGTGTCTTTTAGACTGCCGTGGTGTAATTGATTAAAGCGTCGGCTATCATCCTGATGGTCGATGGTTCGATCCCCACTGAGAGACTAGAAACACATATATATATATATATTATTTTTGTGTGTGTGTCTAGGCATAGTTATTTGCTAAAAACGTATACAATCGCTCACGGTTAACCTGGTAGGAGGAATTTTGTCCTACTAGAGTAATTATAAATACGTATTCTATCTACTCGGCAATTAATATATTTTCTGAAAGGCGTCTACCGTTACCTAAACTTAAGGTTTATATCACTGTGTTTAACCCTTTCAGAATATCAGGACGGATTTCTACATATTATTCCGGTTAGCTTTAGACGATTTTATGCAGTTTAGAAAGGATCTCTAGGAATCAAAGTGGTAAAGACTATCTCAGTTAACTCTCTAGTTCCCTTAACTCCTTCTGTACCGGCGATGTCTTTTTGCTTGAATTCTTGCTTCAGTATATTTATACTATTTTGTGCAGTCTATGAAGGATCTGAGGTAGGCTAGTAAAAAGAGTCAAGTGAGATCGTTCGAAGCCTGTTGATTGCTGGAGGCCCTTTTTAAGCTGAATAAAATTGTATAATTAAGAAGCCAACTGATACTTGAGATAGTTGCGCCCTCTTCACCATCTGTTGCGGGTTCCCGTTTACCGAGGGGGAAGTGTTGAGAGAATACAAGAGCCAGGTGTACACGTTTTATTATTTAAGTAGCGATTTGATATGCATTTCTTATTTATGAATACAGGCATATATTGCAGGGTTGAATATCAACTTAAGTCTTTAAGATAAAGTACAGCATAAATCTCAATATGGTATACAAGGATACATGGAATTACATATAATATTAGCAAATATTTATAGAGACTTAATGTATGAACAATGACCCCTAGTTAGACTCAACTATTTTGGGGAATCCCTACTTGGTGTTTAGTGTGAGTGATTGTATGGCAGAGCTCTCCACCTGTGTGACAATATTCCGATAGAAGGATCATGAAAGTTACGGATAGCGTGTGAAGGTTTTAAATAATCAAATGGTTAAACAAGTAACTTACAGTAAAAGGGGGCCTGATAGCGATGCCTGAATTTTGTTGTTTTCCTATATGAGTGAGGGAGACAAAAGGCAGAACTGCCTGTAACGAGTGCCTCGCCCAGTGTTGAAAGAGTGACAGGGCCAAAATCAAGGGACATTCGAGCCAAAATGCCTGGACACACGGAGTTTGAAGCAATTTCAGTCATTGGAAGAGGGACAGACTGGTTCTTGGAGAGAGTTCCAGAGCTCGGCTGTTGAATAGAAGAAAGATTGAGAATAACGTTTCACTCTTGGGTTGGAGAGCTGCACAGATTAGGGGTGGGATTGTGCTCTACGAAGAGGGGGTGGTATACATTAAGAGAGCTCTGAGGAACAGTGATCATTGTAATAGCGGTAGAATAGTAAGAGAGATGCAACACTGCGGCGAAGAGAGAGCGACTGCAGAGAATTGGTGAATGGATGTGAGTTAATGAGACGGAAGGCTTTCTTGTCTACTTTGTCTAGAAGTGCTGTGTGAGAGGATCCTCTCCACATGTGTGAACAATACTCAATACATGGATGCACTGTGCCCCAGTACAAAGCAAGAAGCTGCGCAGGGGTAAAGAACCCTCGGAGGCAGTTGAGTACACCCAGCTTCTGGGAAGCTGTTTTAGCTAGAGTGGCCACCCCCAATAAAAAAGGAAAACAAAAACAATAAAATAGAATGCAATAGAAAATAATATAACAAATAGGAAAATGGGGATTGGGCCTGAGCATATAGATAGATAGATAGGTAATATATTATTTGCTAGAGAGATCAGAAGAAAAAGAGACACCAAGAATATTAAGAGAAGATGAAGGGTTAATATGTATGTTGTTGAAGAGTAGGTCATAGTTTTTTGGAAGGGGGCAACGAGTAGACAGATGGAGAAATTGAGTTTTGGCAGTATTGAAAGTAACAAGGTTTGCTCTGCCCCAGTTAGATATAGTAGAGAGATCAGAAGACAGGTGTTTTATGGCCTCTTTACGTGAGTTTTGGAGTTACTGCTGTGAGTGGTTATAAGGAAGGCTTGATGAATAGTGTAATGTAGAATCGTCAGCATATGAGTGAATGGGGCTGGAGGTGCAGTTGCGAAGATCGTTAATGAATAATAGGAAGAGAATTAGAGATAGGACAGAACCCTGAGGAACATAGTCTGTGAGCTGGACCTGGAATTTAGGAGTTTGAGTACCAAAAAGCTGAATAAATTTCATGTGTATTTTCAGTTAGGGGGATGTCTGAAGTGTTCGGAAATGGGTGATGGCCATCCCAAATTTGTAGCTAAATACCTTTTCGGCAGCCATCTTTGATATTAATCATAGAGTTTTCACCAAATATTTATATTTTAGAAAACAAATTCTAGGTTCTCAACAAAAGGTCATAGACACTTCTAGTTGGTCTCATTTTATTCATATTAACATTCTGCATCTTTTGGTGTATAATACATAGGATTTTATTCATATTGTCGGTTCAAAATTTGAGAAATGTAAAAACACAAATAAGATTTTTAGCATTTTTCAAAATCGATCTAAAGTTTCCTCTCATAACCGAATGATACATTTTCTGGTCAAATTTTGTTTTGTGCCATGTAGATACATATATTAGCTATCCATAGAACTAGTTATATAAACCGGAAACAAACACTATTGGTTAGAAAAAAAATATATGAAAAAGTAATTTTCCTGGTTGGTGCGGTAAGTGGCCAAACGGTCTAGTGACAACTTCATTGAGCCTATATTACACTTCAGTTAGAACAATGTATACAATGTAGACTACATATATTATGGTAAAAGATTTTTGTATTTCATAATAATAATAATAAAAAATAATAATAATAATAACAATAATAATAATATTAGTAGTAGTAGGCTACCATTAACTATTTTAATATTTAATGATTATAGTATTACTGGACAGTGGAAACGTTTAGAGAGGCGTTCAATTTGTCCTACAATGGACTAACCCAGGTTGCTGATGATGGTGATTATTGAGTGTGAATTTTACTGTTTTTACAATTGCTTAATATTTAGCGATAAAGAAGTTAAGTTGAGTAATAATATATAAATGTTTTTCCTTGTGTGATTTAAAAGCAAATACCTTTTTCTTCTTGAATTGAATATAAATTTGTACATGATAAACCTCTTAAAATTATAATATCATTGTTTAAAATAAAAAATAAATGTATTAATACTCAAGTTTGTTTAGTACATATTCAATAACTGCTGTTTTCTTATTATTGTATACATAGGCCTATATTAATACTGTACAAAAACTATCCCTATGATAATATAGTATGTCTGCTTTTCAAGATATTTAAACAGAGAAAACCTGTACTTTGTTTACATAGTGCAAAGTGATTAATATATAGGTTTTGCCTGGGTGGATGGGACTCGTCAGCCTTGGTTGGCAACCTGCTTTATCCCGAGGAGAGCAGTACACCTTAAGTAAATCCTTACTGCTCTCCTCAGGATGAAGCAGGTTCGTGGATAGAGTACCTGCCCACCACTATAAAATAAATGTGCTAAAAAAGATACAAAGAGGGCCTCTAAGCCAGATGGACCCCAAGTTGAGCAGTCAATTCTTAAGTCCATAATAATTTGAGTCGGGTTGCCCTTCTTACAGGGGTAGGTCCGCTTGCAGGCATTTTGTGTATTGCCACCCTCATAAAGGGGAGAATGGCGTCTGGCAAGTGGCAATAGATAGATATATAATTATAGAGTGTATGCTGCTGTGTTGCAAATAATTTTCTCTCCAAATATTCTATAAATATGTGGACACAAGTAACTCTTCCACTATGCAAATATCATATTTCTTCATTTTCAAAAAGATTACTTAAGAAATATTTAGTCTTCGTCAATTTCGTTGTCTTCAAGATCTTGAACAAAGTCTTCCGCTTCCTCTCGGTCATTGTTACAGTTATGGTATCTGCATGCTGGAGTGCAAAAAAGATTGTTTTGAATACATGGGCATGTTTCAGCAATGCATGAACGTGTACACTGACAATACAAGTGGGCAAGCATAACCTCTGGTGCAGGGGGTAGAGTAAGCCACAGGATAGTGAGTATTCCATCAATTAGATCCGATCCATGGCCATCTGTTGGATTAGGAATCTCTGGAAATTTTTGTAGGCTTCTCCTCCAAATGCCTACCTGAAAATTGGCACGTTTTGTGTGTTGAATGAGAGCATCTTTGCATGGGGGCAACTGCGCTGACGAAACACCTCCCTGCTTTGCTCGGAACATTTCATATCTCATCCTATTGACAGAAGTGATATTTGTATTTAGTGAATACAGACAGCAGGTAAAGCTCTGTACAGCATCAAACATTGATTCCGATACTGACCACTCCATTCCAAATGCCATAAATGTCTCCATAAATTGTTTGTTCTTTCGCACAAGGTTTATTGCTTTAACTTTACCCTGTCCAGCAATAGCACTGACAGAATCACAGCCAGTAAATGCATGAATTCCAATCAAAGCTTTACACAGATCTGAGCCAAGTATTGTTGCGAGTCTAGAGATGTCGATGAGCCGGATTTTGTTTTTCTTTCCACACCTCAAGAAAATTCTGGTTTGTTTAGTGCGAATGACATCTGAATGAATTCCAAGAAGGATTACAAAAACATCTGTATCCTCTGATACTACTACAAGCTTACTGTATTTGGAAGCGGCATGCATTACATGAATCATCATTCTGGTATCGGCCTCCTCTTGTGTAGATTTTAGTTCAACTATCTCTGTCACCCTTTCCTTTGTTATAAGATAACACTGTGCACCAGAATTGGCTACCAATGATATGTCTCCAAGTGTTTCTCTACTGTCTTTTTCTTTCCAACTTTCCACTAGATATTCAATTAATCTGGTTTTGCTTTCACTACCTGCCAACAATCTCCTCCAGTTTTTTATTCTGTGACCTGATTTTATCTGGTTGAATATCACTCCTTCTCTAGAACCACGATTTACATGTTCAGCACCCTTTATTGATTGTTGCCCATACAAGTCAAACACTACATCTATTCTGTCACTTCTCTCTCCATTGTGTATAACTTGTCTCAAGACCTGTTGAGACACTTCTTTAAACGTTATGTTATCACCATTGATTGTCTGCACAATTCCCATTGCATCAATAATTGTAGCTCTTGAACCAGTGATTGAGTCAGTGTATGCAGCTTCCTTTTCAATATGTCGACCAAGATTAGATTTGTCTGTCTTTTTCATGGAACCATCACCATTAGCCAGAGCCCATGGTTTGGGACCAAGAACCTCCATCATGTCTAACTTTCGATTCTGTGCTATTAGTAGCATTTGACCGAATAAACGATTGTCCGCCTTTAATATGACTTCTTTATTTGTTCCCTTTGCCACTGTTTGCTTGCAAATGTCACTGAATGTTTTAATCTTCAACTTCTTGATTGGTTCATGGAAACCAGTTCCCTTTTCCAATTTCTTTGTCTGTGCCACATATGCCTCCTCTCCCTTTTGTTTAGCTGTCAACAAGTCCTCACAAATGTCAGGTGGAACTGCAACACCTGTGGATATGCTTACAAGGTCACTTGGTTCCATAGACAGGGGATTGATCCAATTGTTTTCTAGCATATCAATTAGGGATGTCACTTCTAATTCATCTCTTATGATTCGTGAGGGTTGTAAGTCAGTATGTCCAGTGTTTTCACTCTGCAATGACACAAGTTCCCGTAGTTGTCTTAGAGCTTCTGTTCTGTACTCTGCATTGAGGTAGTAACGAGCTACGGCACCCTTATTCAGACTAAAGCCTTTCGTCCCACCAGATGTCTGGGTGTCTTTATTGACCGTCTCCTCTAGTGTTTGATCTATAGGTATTCGTCCAAAAGGGTTTGTTGGTCGAAGTTGTACTGAAAAGCCACCTTTCTCAAAATGTGAATATAAATCAGGGCTATTTTGCTCCAAATGTGACATTTGATTATAGTACACTGGAAGGTATCTGGAGTAGTTTGTCTTGTGCATTGCAAAACACCAGGGTATCATTTTACGGATGTGTGCGAGGTGAAGGCTCCAATTACCCTCGCGATCAGCCCGAATCAAACAAAGCAATACCTCAACAATATCTATATAATTCATCCAAAAGGCAGATAGTTGTCCACAGTCATGTCGTACTAGGTTCAAATAATCCTTAAAGAGATCCAGGATCCTTTGACAGGAGTTATTGTCCAGAGCAGACTCGAGGGTTGCTGAGCATGTGTTATCATGTAGATCTGCAATGAGATGTAATGTGTCCTTCAGATTCTGAAGGTTGTTGATATGATTAATCTCCAGCCAGTCTATAAATCCAGACCAAGCAAGTCTCATCAGAGCTTCATATGTGAGCTTGTGAAGTCGGACGCCCCGGTTGTATTGTTTCCCTTCCAGCACCTTGTCAAACGATCCTTCTGCTATTACCCCTGACTCAACAGCAAGATCTCTAAGTCCTGCACTCCCAAACATCTTTCCAATAATAGATAACAAATTACAAAGAATATGGAAGTTGCCCATTAATAGAATAATAGTCTCAAATTTGGGTTGATGATTCCATAAAACTTCTGATGCCTTTGCATATAGGGCCTGGTCCATGACGACAGCAATTTGTTTAAGTTGTAATTGCTTTTGGATAGCTACAGATTGACACAATATCTCATATACAGTGGAGGTGTTTGTTGCTGGGGCATTGATGGTTGGTAAGTATCCAACTGTATCTGCTGATATGGTCAAGTTGTCACTCGTTCTGATGTTAGATCCTGTCCATGAATTGATTGTTTGATGAGTAGATTCATGGGCCCGTGCAATTATCCAGAGAAGATTTTTGTTTTCTGCAATTGTAATGATCTCGGTCATTGGGATGAATGAATTGGCCAGTGTTAGTGGTGGTGGACCAGCTCTTTTACTGGAGATGTAAATGGGCAGTGTAGTATCTAATGGTTCTATACTACGTTTCTTTTCTCTCTTATCAATGGTTAGTTTTTCCTTTGCCGGTGGTTGACATGAAAAGGTAAGAGGTTGTACAATAATTCCATTAACACGATGAGATGAACCAGATCCACTTAGTGTTTCCTCCACTCGGTCAATGTTATCAAATGCAAGTACAGTGGGCACAAGTGTCTGAGTTCCTGAAGGCAGTGTAAATTCACAACTAGTGCTACGAATCTTTTCAATACAAAGAGCAGTGTCAACCTCTTCTAACTAAGTGTACGAACAAGAGTGACCAAGGCGGTTGAGAATCTTAACCAGTTCTACATTTCCAGTCAATGTCTTAACAGCCCATGGAAGAAGGATATGTTTTGGTGTCAGGGTCTTTCCATTGGAAACAACATTTAGAACATCTTGTCCCATAGACCAAGCCAATCGGTTTACACGGTCTAAAGGAGTACATTCACTTTGGTCTCCCCCAAGAAGGACCCTCAAAAACTGATTCAGGCAATTGGGGAGTTCAGCATATTGATTATCAAGCTCTTTTGGATTTGGAGGCCATGGCTGCTGCTTGATACAACTCGATTTTATACTGTCACACAGAACTAACGCAGCCTTAACAATCAGTTGTGAACAATGTTCTTCAGTTTTGTAAGCCTTGAGTTTTGCTTGAAGGTCAATCAGTTCACGAGCCATAGAATCTGGTGATAATGTATGTGGTCGCAGGTAAATAATACGTCCAACATTGAACAAGGTCAAGGTCTTACCAAACTCATTTTCTAGATACCTACGAATGTGTTTTTTACTTGATTCTTTTATCTCAATTTGTTCCTCATTCAGGTATGATCCTAATTTCCATGTAAGATCATTCAGTGGGATTAAGCGAGGGTCTTTGAAGATATCTGTTCGAATATAGTCATACAACTGTTGCAATGCCTTTTTTTCAAATACAGCATAATTATTGTCATCAGATTTGTTATCTACATTCAAGTCTTTACATGGACAGGTATATAATTTATAACAAGAAGCATGGTAGTGTGCTTCAGCTGCCACGATATCCCTTGCAGTAATAGCAAGAAGTCTTTCATCACAGTTTTTTTTTGCTATGTCACGGATAGTTTTGTCGGCTCTCATTTCAACTGCTTGAATCAAAGGTTCCCTGCTATGTGTGCCCTTCACATACTTAGACTCTTTTTCACAAAAAATACATATTTTATCATAGACACGTGAATGTTCTTGAGTATTTCCTTGCCGCAATGATTGTATAATAGAGGTATTTTCATGCTCATTCAACACTTGACTCTCAAATTGTTTTTGTAGCTTGACAAGTGTTTTTTTGTGAGTGAATGTCGATCTGCATTCTCGATGATAATGAATACTAGGCACACAATTCTGTTCTACATGTAATGTGATTGGCTTGAAACAACAAATCTTTGCCGTTTCATGAAGTGTTTTCCACGATCTCAAATCTTGCAGGCCAACAAGTACGTCTCGGGGCGAGTTCTTTCCACATATGATGCATGGGTCCACCTTGCGTTGCTTCTGTGAGGTCTCCGCCATATTTTCTATTGACCTGAAACAAGAAAATATGATTTTATTAGACTCATTAAATGGAATAATTGTACAAGTTAATGATGAAATGACATTTAAAGTTTGGTTTATAATGAATATTACTAGTAGTAGTAGTAGTAGTAGTAGTAGTAGTAGTAGTAGTAGTAGTAGTAGTAGTGGTAGTAATATTAGTAGTAGTAATAGAAGTAGTAGTAGTAATAGTATCTGTACATTGTGTAATTTTTTCTAACTGAAGTGTAATATAGGCTCAATGAAGTTGTCACTAGACCGTTTGACCACTTACTGCACCAACCAGGAAAATTACTTTTTCATATATATATTTTTTCTAACCAATAGTGTGTGTTTCCGGTTTATATAACTAGTTCTATGGATAGCTAATATATGTATCTACATGGCACAAAACAAAATTTGACCAGAAAATGTATCATTCGGTTATGAGAGGAAACTTTAGATGACCGATTTTGAGAAATGCTAAAAATCTGATTTTTTGTTTACATTTCTCAAATTGTGAACCGACAATAAGAATAAAATCCTATGTATTATACACCAAAAGATGCAGAATGTTAATATGAATAAAATGAGACCAACTAGAAGTGTCTATGACCTTTTGTTGAGAACCTAGAATTTGTTTTCTAAAATATAAATATTTGTTGAAAACTCTACGATTAATATCAAAGATGGCTGCCGAAAAGGTATTTAGCTACAAATTTGGGATGGCCATCACCCATTTCCGAACACTTCAGACATCGCCCTAACTGAAAATACACATGAAATTTATTCAGCTTTTTTGTACTCAAATTTCGTCCAGCTCACGGACTAACACCGGAGTTGATAGCTTGAGGAAGTGAACGGTGACCGTCCACAATCATAGCTATGGAACGACCGGAAAATAAATTAGAGACAAAGGCACAGATGGAGGGATAGAAACCGTAGGAGGGTAGTTTGGAAATAAGGGATTTGTGCCAGACTATCAAAGGCCTTTGATATGTCTAGTGCAACAGAAAAAGTCTCACCGAAGTCTCGAATGGAGGATAACCAAGAGTTAATTAGATAAGAATGAAGATCACCAGTAGTCAGTAGAGCGGCCCTTAACACCCAAAAATCGGGGACGTTTGTAACATCAACTACCTGCCAAGCGGGAATATTTACGGAAAGCGAGCTTCATTCCATGCTCTTTTTCATGCATAAACAAGAGCCAGAGCGTAATATAATTATGTATCCGTGAAAGGGCGATAATAGAGGTTTCCACTGACACCTGAATCATCCTTGTACGACCACGGGTTATCCTGTAGCGGTCGCGTAACCAGAGATGAAAAACCGTAAAATAAGGTAATTTCCCCATTTTTGTCCTGGTCTCGCGAGGTCGTGGGTGTGGAATGTTGCAGTGGGGGTCTCAGTGGCGGCTCTGTGGTCGCGCCGAACGGTCAGAGCCCGCCCATCATCCGTCATATGGACAGGGGTTAAGGAAGCCATACTGGCAGTAGCAGAGCAGGTAATAGGAAGATAAATGCATAAGAAATTTTGAGGTAAGGATAGTTTCAAAGAAATGAGAGCAATTGGACGATAGTTGGAAGGTTGAGAGTGGTCACCCTTTTTTGGGACAGGTTGAATGAGAGCGAACTTCCAGCAAGAAGTGAAGACATTAGAGGAGAGACAGTAATGGAAGAGTTTGCCTAGATAGGGAGTCAGTACAGAAGCACAGTTTTTTAGTACAAAAGGAGGAACACCGTCCGGACCGTACGCCTTCTTAGCATTAAGCTCAGAGAGGGTGGAAAGTACATCCTTGGAAGAGATTATGATAGTAGACATAAATAGGAGAGAGGGGGGAGAAGAGGGAGGAGCAGCACCGGAATCATCAAAAGTGGAATTCCTAGCAAAAGTGATAGCGAAGAGTTCAGCTTTGTCAGAGGAAGAAGTGACGGTGGTGCCGTCAAACCGGAAAAGGGGAGGGAAAGACGAAGAAGAACATTTGTTGGAGAGGTTTTTCCTAGATGCCAGAAGGCTTGGGAAGAGCTAGAGTTGGACAGTTCAGTGCGTTTATTATTGAAAAAGAATGTTTGGCAAGTCGTAGAACAGATTTGGCTTGATTCCGGGCAGAAACATAGGAAGAATGAGATTCTTTAGTTTGAAGGCGACGGTACTGTTTGAATGCTTCCTCCTTATTGCGGACAGCAGTACAACAAGGGTGAGTAAACCAAGATTTTTTGCATTAGTCTGAGAATAAGAAAATGGAATATATGCTTCCATGCCTGAGAGGATTACCTCGGTAATGCGTTCAGCACTTTCTGAAGGTCCTCTGCCACGGAAGCAAAAGTAATTCCATGGAAAATCAAAGAAGTAATGCCGAAGAGCCTCTCAGTCAGCAGCTTCAAAGAGCTACAAGCGCCGGCTAGGAGGATCGGGTGGCTGTACCGGAGAGATAGGACAGGTAATAGAGATACGTTTGATTTTGGAGGAGCCCAAAGGAGAAAAAAGATTTACAGTATAAGCAGCAGGGTTAAAGGTTAGAAATAAGTAAAAAATGTTGGGCCGATCTCCAAAGCGATCCAGAATACGGGTGCGTTGCTGGACTAACTGCTCTAGGTCATTTAGGGTAGAAAAGGTGTAGGCTTGTTCACTAGGTTGGTCAGTGGAAAGAGAGGAGAGCCATTGGTGTTGGTGAACATTGAAATCTAGGATGGAGATTTCTGCAAAAGGATAGATGGATAGAATGTGTTCCACTTTAGAAGTTAGGTAGTCAAAGAATTTTGGATAGTCGGTTGTGTTAGGGGATAGATAAACAGTGCAGAAATATTTAGTTCGAGAGTGACAAGAAAGCCTTAGCCAGAGAGTTAAAAATTCAAAAGAATCAAATTTGGAACACAAGAGAAAGCAAGATTGTTGCAAACGAAAATGGAACATCCACATTTGGCTTGAAACTGAGGATTAGAGATAGTAGGAGGATACAGAGAAGGGTTTGCTGTCAGTAGTCGCAGACAACTAGTTCAAGCGTCTTTATATCGCAGTAATAACTTAGTAGGTTAAGTTACCAAGAAGCTGGAAAGCATTCTAGGTCGTTTTGTTGCAAGTAGTGGGTCGGACTGGATAGCACCTTGAAGCTGGAAAGCATCCAGATCTCAGAGGGAACGGGAGATAATTTGCCCTACCTGGTTCGGATACCTATCCATTTACTAGGTACTTTCCGCCCTAGGAGTGGCACAAGGAAAAAGGGCACGTTGTGTAGGTCGCTCTAGTTCCGGCGATGGAGGTAGGGTGGAGAGTAATGGAAAAGCCCTCCGGATTCGTCCCAGGATCCCTGCCAGGTACCAATCAGCTGGTGGGGTTTTGGCGTTCCTGTTGGTGGAGGCTCGGCCCTGGCCATCCGATCCCAGGCCGGGCGGAAGGTGTGACGTCACCTCCGGGTTTTGTAGCTGCTGCCTCTTTGGGGTGGGGGGATGCGGGGGTTTGTTTTGATTTTTCAAGTGGGGGTTTGATGCCTTGTGGGACCGTTTTCTGTGTTGGTCTCCCTCTTGGTTTTGTCGTGGGGTAACTGAGGTGTCTGGGCCCCGCTGTGTCTCCGGTTGTGGTATATTTGGGCCCCGCGGTGTTTCCGGTTATGGTATAACAATAATACTAGCCAGTATAAAGTTCAAATGACGGCACCGGTACTGAAACTTTAAAAAGTTGTCTGTTAATAGCCAGAATATATAATTAAAACGGATCTATCTATTTTCAACGCGTAATGTGATTTAACATCATTAATTAGTCTCATAATATTAATGATCTCTGCCAAATATAACTATATTTGGTCCAGGGGAGGACTTTTGGCGACTTTCCCTTTTTTGCTTCATTAGTTTGAATATTTGAAAACGTTTCACCCTTGTAGTTGGGCGATAGTAAGACACTTCACCCCATTTAGGTGTCGATTTTTTCTGGGCGAGCCCAAGCGAGATTGTTACTAAAAACGACAATGACCAGGACATTGTTCTATCGGAAAACAAAAATAATAATCAGATTAGAGGGGGTCTGGGTGGGCAATTTTGTATTTAGTTTGAATGAAGTCTGGGAAGGCATTTTTGTTAGCCAAGGCCACAAACTAAAATACATTGCTGTAAAATGGGCAAAACAATACCAAAACTGATTAATAATATAAACAAATTTCATAATAACCAAAAAAATGTCAGACCAGATAGTGTTAACTCCTCCATTGACTTCCTTTGTTGATTCGGTCCTTTAACAGTATCATGTTTCTGTCTTTATTGGTATTCAACAAAAGTCTTTGTTGATTCGGTCCTTTAACAGTATCATGTTTCTGTCTTTATTGGTATTCAACAAAAGTCTTATTGTAATTCTACTCTACTAATTGACGATTCTTTCTCACATTTGTTTTATATATAATTATATATTTATTTATTTTTATTTTTTTTGCTTTTCCCTATATTGAACACTTACCATAGCATATCAATTTTAGTTTTAGGATGGTAATATTATTGTTTTGAGACAATTGACAAAGCTGCCTGTAACAAGTGTCCCCTCTAGAGTTGAAAGAGTGATGGTTAGGGAGTCAAATTCAAGGTACGTTAGATTCATAGTGTCTGGGAACACGGAGCTTCAAGCAGTTTAAGTCATAGGATGAGGGAAAGAGGGAGAGAGATCTAGAGTGTATTTGTTTAGTAGAAGGAAGTTACATATTACATATTGTTTTGGTGTTCAACTTGTATTCCAATCAATATTTAGCTTGAACTTTCCACATACTTCCTATATACAGTATATACTGTACATACTGTATACAGTATAGCATGCATTCCCCATTTTCCCCTTGTTAATGTTTCTTGTCTTCTTTTCATTACGAAACAGACTTCCGCCCCACCGACCAGTATTGATGCGCTGTTATAGAATTGCTGCACCATCTCTCTCTCTCTCTCGCTCTCTCACTCACTCTCTCTCTCTCTCTCTCACTAATTAAAATGGTTTCTCCTCTCCACGCCTATATCGGATGGCGCCTCCGTGCAACACAATCTAATGGAGTGTCATTGTAGCCATAGAACACTGGGAAGCATATTGAGTTTTAGTAATGGGAGGTGTGTGTTTGTGTGCGTGTGTCTGTCTGTGTGTGTGTGTATGTGTGTGTGCGTGTGTGTGTATGTGTGTCATTGTAGTCATAGAACACTGGGGAGCATATTGAGTTTTAGTAATGGGAGGTGTGTGTTTGTGTGTGTGTGTCTGTCTGTGTGTGTGTGTGTGTATGTGTGTGTGCGTGTGTGTGTATGTGTGTCATTGTAGTCATAGAACACTGGGGGAGCATATTGAGTTTTAGTAATGAGATGTGTGTGTTTGTGTGTCTGTCTGTGTGTGTGTGTATGTGTGTGTGCGTGTGTGTGTATGAGTGTCATTGTAGTCATAGAACACTGGGGAGCATATTGAGTTTTAGTAATGAGAGGTGTGTGTTTGTGTGTGTGTGTCTGTGTGTGTGTGTGTGTATGTGTATGTGTGTGTGTGTCATTGTAGTCATAGAACACTGGGGAGCATATTGAGTCTTAGTAATGGGATGTGTGTTTCTGTGCATGTGTGTGTATGTATGTCCTATGTGGGAGTGTATATCGTGTATGTGTGTGTGTGTGTGGGTGTGAGTGTATCGTGTGTGTGTGTCGTGTGTGAGTGTGTCATGGGGGTGCATGTGTGTGTTTTGTGTGTCATGGGTGTGTGTGTCGTGTGTGTCTGTGTGTATGTTGTGTGTGAGTGTGTCTTGGGTGTGTGTATATCGTGTGTGTGTACAGTATGTCGTGTGTTACTGTATCGTGGGTGGTTGTGTCGTGTTTGAGTGTGTTGTGGGTGTAGTGAGGTATACTGTTGAAGAACCTTGCTCCACCAGCCTATTTATACCATACCTTATTTGCCTCCCCCAATTACAAAATCGGCTGAGAACGTATGTGCGACACTCGTCCGTCATTTGCCATATTCGCACAACATTCAACGTGTAATCGCACCTATTTGTACAATATTCGCACCAATATTGCAGCGGCATTTATCGCAATTGTCACCATCGCCTGTCGCAACATTCGTTATAATTCGCCATAAAATTGTTGCCCACAATTCGCTAATATCTCCTGAGAGTCGCCGTCATCGCATGGTACTCGTGCTACTTTCGCACGACCATTGCCTGTTTCACCTAATTCGCTTCTTGAAAAAACTTGGTTCGCCGGCGGATATGGAAATAGACAAAAAAAGGAATTCGCGGGCATTCGCCGTCGCCAATTCGCCTAGTGGGATCCTAGCTTAAAGTTTGTGAAAAGTGATAACTGTTCAATTTTGTGTAGTGGTAGCCAATAATGTTTAATTAGCGCGTTTTGCTAATGCACCGATGTTAGTGAGAGAGAGAGAGAGAGAGAGAGAGAGAGAGAGAGAGAGAGAGAGAGAGAAACGGGTGAAAGAAATTATTATGCCATGAATGATTTGATTAAATATAAAAGTATATTGCTTATTGACCGTATAGACATTGCAGAAGTTATGTATTCTCACCCAATCCCAATATTATTAAACACAGAGATGCATAGAAAGTATATCATTCTGATTGTGTAAACATTCGTTAACATAACATTGCATAATGAAATAACTTTCCTTACTGCGGTATTTCCCATATTACACAAATTTATTACATAAATAGTACAGTGCACATACAAAAATAAAACAATAAATATATATATATATATATATATATATATATATTGTTACGATCCAGGTTCTTAAAGACACAGGGCTCTTCAACATTGGACTAGATAATGGCAAAAAGCAACAACGGTAACACTAGATCCAACCCCTGCCTTAAACACTGGAAAACAAAACACCATTACCGCCCTGAGTCGTGCCTGGACAACGAGGTATCCTATGACTCGGTAACTGGTGCACACACACTAGGCTGACGCTCAATGAAACAGCCTATTCTCAAACAGTAAAAGATTACTCGATTATGTTACACAAAGAAAAGATAGTTAACGTGATTAATTAACGTTACGGTAGATACTCAAATAACTGGCACTTCTGTATTAAAGAAAGTGCAATGCTAGTCCTGCAACATCAACTGGAAACTTCTGAAATAAGTCTGATGCTGGGAAGGTGTTCGTAAAGAATCTTGAACAATTATAATGCAGAATACGGGTCACAATAAATGCTAGGACATATAGTAATAATAGGCAGGCGAATAATAAGGACTGCGCAAAGGTAGTAATGCTCGACAACTAAAGAAATGCTTTGTGACACAACGCAACAGCCTACTCGGGTTGTGCAACTCAACAACAACCTCGGCTCAAAAGTGCAGTGAATAATAATGCTGCATACATATAATAATGGGGCTTATCTCTAACCAGTGTCTGCTCAGTTAATAAAGTCTAGCTGGGGTATCAAGGCAGGGCAACAATGGGCGAGCATGCGGCTCGTAGCCTAACGTTGTCCAAGGGTGGTATAATGAAGATTACGTTATATGACGGGGATGCTCTCTTGATAAATCTAGGTCTCTAGTACCTAGCTCTATCCTGGCGATCCCTCAGAAGTCAACACAAAGAGGCAGCACTATGTTGTGAGGGATAGGCTATGGCCCTCTCACACCACAGCGCTGTGCTCGCAAAGTAAACCAACCGAAGACAACTTAGGCTCCCACAGTACCTGTCGATGTCGTGCAGAGCTTAGCTAACACTGCACACATCGGAGACAACGACACAGTAACCTTACCCCTAGTCTAGCTTTAGATAACCAAGCAGAATCACTCAACACCTTGCAAGGGAGACATATACCGGTCTACAACCTTCCCGAGAGAGGACACATACGGAAAAGTCTGTCTCTCTAAACCTCAATAAAGCATAATACCTCCTTAACCTAATACATGGAAATATCTGAGAGCTTCGCGTACAATACGACTGGTCGACGGTGAACGTCTATGCTGAAACCAGAAGGGATGTTGAGTTTAATAAAGATTAGAGAATGAGAAAGGAGAAGTCGAGAGAGAGAAATAGTATGCAAAGTAGCGAGTATGGGGAACAGAATTGCAATGGCTGTAGGCGATACGCGTGTCAGGCAAGCTCTGAGCTGGTAAAAAACACGAGGCCGCGACGGGAAAGGACTAGTTGACCACCCGGCCGCCAACGCCGTCAGCGCCCAAGCAAGCCGCGTCATAGGTCACCTCGCTGCCGGGTGTACTCCCTCACACTCTCTCGCTCGCCTCCCACACAAGCAACATTTATATTATAGCGAATATAAAATATAAGGCGCGGTCACAGACCAAAACAAAGACCATTTCTAGACTGTCTGTGGCAACACGACACTAATGAAATAAAGCAGATCATTCTAGGACAACTGTAGCCTATCCCCCCATCCTGGCGAGCGCTAGCGAGCTGCAATGCCCCACGCAACCATTCTGCTAACGCCGGGAGGCGTCACACCCCCCCCCAAGATATGGGACACTCAACCATGAGCCCATATCTGAACAGGCAGAATGTCGCTAGAATCTGCCACTCCTAACCACTCTGCCACTCATGGAATGCAAGCTCAGTCTCCTCAAAAAAAAAATACAACAACATTTTTATATAAACAAATCTTATCACCCTTCCCAAATATAATACATTAATTCATAACATTGTGCTCCCAGAGCGAGCTTTAAGAAGCACAGCCTACTGAGGGAAAATCATCTGCACTCAGTACTCAGCTACAATATTATCTTAAAATTAATTATTAAAAAGAAAGAGTTTTTATTTAATTTTTCATATTTTATTTTAATGTTGTTTTTGGTGGCTACTATAGATGTAGCCTAATTTTCTTCTAATCAAAGCCAACAACTCCTGCCCTGCGACCCTACGCTGATGCTACACACGCGAGCCAACAAGCACCAGCGCAAAAATACACCGCGAGCCAAGACAGGAGGCTATACCAACATACTGTGGTAGCCTACCCTGGATCCTCCACCCGCGACAGACAGTCCGCAATCACATTCTCACAACCGGCAATATGGCGAATGTCTAAGTTGTACTCTTGCAACATGAGCGACCATCTGGTCAGCCTCATATTCCGGTTGTGGAATTGATTGAGGAATTTAAGCGGGTGGTGGTCGGTATACACTACCACGACTGGCCCATATGCAGGAACATAGACCTCAAAGTGTCTGAGCGCTAACACGATTGCCAGCAGTTCCTTTTCAACAACCGAATAGTTTTTCTGTGCTGAATTAAATTTCTTTGAAAAGAAACTGACTGGATGCTCAAGACCTTCCTCGTCTGTCTGCAAAAGTACGGCACCAGCCCCTACTCCGCTGGCATCAGTCGCCAGTTCAGACCAGTTCAGTTTTACTGAAATGGTCGTTCAAAGTCCGGGGCCCTGAGGATAGGGTGAGTGCATAAATGGTGTTTAACTACTCGAAACGCCTGCTCACACTCAGGTGCCCAGCGGAACTTTTTATCTTTGGCTAGTAGATCTGTCAAAGGAGCTAACACAGTAGAATAGCCTCTTATAAAGCGGCGGTAATACCCAATCATACCCAAAAATCTCATGATCTGCCGCTTGGTGGTCGGCCTGGGGAACAAGTCGATAGCCTGTATCTTCTGTTGGGGCGGGCTCACCTGCCCTAACCCAACCACAAACCCCAGATACTGCACCGTGGCTTGCACAAAGTCACACTTGCCCAGATTAACCACCAAGCCTGCTTTACTAAGTTGACTAAATAAGGCTTCTATGTGCCTTTGGAAATCGTTGTCATAAATGATCACGTCATCAAGGTAGGCAGTACAGTTTGGGATGTCTGCTACGATGTCGTTCATTAAGCTCTGGAAAGTGGCCGGTGCATTTTTCAGACCATATGGCATCACGTTACAACGGTAAGTACTGCCATCCACCACAAACCCGCACACCTCTTTAGCCCGCTCAGACAGTGGTACTTGCCAGTAGCCTTTGACGAGGTCTACCTTGGTCAAGTACCTTGCTTTCCCGATCTTATCCACACTGTCATCCACCCAGGGAAGAGAATATGCATTGGTGGGGGTCAACCCATTCAACCGCCTAAAGTCAATGCAGAACCGAACTTTTCCATCAGGTTTGGGCTGCAGAGTGACAGGAGAAGTCCACCGTACTGCCCCCTTCTCGATCAAGCCTCTCGCCAGCATATACTCCAGCTCATCCCTGAGCGCTGGGAGTTTAATGGGTGGCACCCGATAAGGTATCGACTTGAAGGGGGGGTGCTCTCCTACATCGACATCATGCACCGCTTGAGTAGTGAGGCCTGGGTGCTCGGCAAATACAGTGGGGTATGAATCGAACAGGCGCTGCACTGCCACCTGCTGTTCCTCCGGCAGGTGCGCCAGAGCATCATGCGCACATTGGCTTGAATTCCCCGCCCACTGATCAGCCGAGACATGACAATCCCAGTTATCATCCACCTGATCATTGCTGCCCCCCTCTCCTTCTCCACCATGACCGCAGCAGGTCAACACAGGGTCAGCTAGTGACTCAGGTGGGCGCCTCACATACTCCTTCAACAAATTAATGTGGCATAGTTGGTTACGCTTCTTCCGGTCTGGAGTGGCAACGAGGTAATCTAGATCGGAGATCTTTGACACCACCTGATCAGGCCCAGCGTATTTGGCAGCCAGAGGATGACCTGACAAAGGCAACAGGACCAACGCCTCTTGACCTACCTGAAACTCCCGGAGTTTCGCCTTAGTATCGTACCTGTCCTTCATACGGGCCTGCGAACTCACCAAATTACGCCCGGCCAGCTCCAGACTTCTAAGCATTCTCTCTCTGCTCTCGAGGACGTATCTCAACATAGAACATGGCTTAGCGGTACCCTCCCAAATCTCCTTCACCATGTGGAGAGGGCCCCTCACCTGATGCCCGAAAACAAGCTCATTCGGACTGAAACCGAGACTCTCTCCAGGTACTTCTCTTGCCGCGAACAAAACATACGGCAGACCAAGGTCCCAATCCTTTCCTTTCTCTGCGCAGTAACATCGAAGCATGCTTTTCAGCGTGGCGTGCCACCTCTCCAACACCCCTTGACTCTCCGGGTGATACGCAGAAAAAGACGACAGTGCTGATGCCATGCTGAATCATAGTTTGTTTGAACAGATTAGATGTAAAATTAGGAACATTGGTCCAATTGCACCTCTTGCGGGTAACCATACCGCGAGCAATACAAGAGCAGGTTCCGGACAACAGTTTTTGCCGTGCCATTTCTCATTGGATATGCATCAGGATAACGAGTGGCCACATCCATGATAGTTAATAGAAATTTATTACCGGCACTAGTAGGGGGTAGGGGTCCGACCATATCAATGATGACCTAACTGAAGGGCGGTCCACTGACAGGAATGGGGTGCAACGGGGCTCTCGGAATTGTTTGGTTAGGTTGTCCAACCCTCTGGCACGTATGACACCTTGCTATCCAGGTTACCACCTGCCCCTTCAACCCCGGCCACCAAAACAATTTTTCTAAAGCCGCCACCGTTTTTCTCACCCCTAGATGTCCTGCCAGTGGTATGTCATGCGCCAACCTCAGTAGGCTATCCCTGCACTCCCGTGGCACCACCAACTGGTCCACTACTCCGGACCCCTCTTGCCAACTACGTTTAGGGTCTTGAAAATGCCTATAGAGGATGCCTTCTAAATAATAAAAATCTCCTGGCTGTGCATCGCCGTCCTCGTCGAGCTCTACAGCTCCATTAGCACACGTTTGGAGCTCAGGGTCCTCTAGTTGCAACCGACGTATATCTGAGGGTGCCAAGCGATCTAACTGCTCCCGGAGCAATGCATGACCTTCCCCGCTATTGGGCTGCTCCCTCTGTCTCTCTCAATGTACATAACGTTGCTGTCGTGGAGACTCGTCATGCCCAGCCTCGTCACTCTCGATGACAGGCCCAGGGGCTACTCCAGAATTAAGTAATGGTGCTAATACTGAATCACCCAGGAGAGCCGCCGAGTCGAAACTCTTAAAACCAACTCCAGCTTTAGCCTCCTCCTGTTAGACCAGTCAAAGTAGGGCTGGACTTAGAACAAATTGCAATAGAAGGTTTTTTGGCTTTAACTTGTTTATTAGGTCCCTCTGATGAACATATAAAAAGTCTCCAACTTTTGGACACCGGGAAAGTGGTTAATTTGCATAAATTCAAGATGGCCGCCGTCCAAAGCTTCAATTTACAGATAACTTTTTTCTGGTTGCTCCTAGACCCTATAAATGTATTACAAACAACGTTTTTTGGCTTTAACTTGTTTATTAGGTCCCTCTGATGAACATATAAAAAGTCTCCAACTTTTGGACACCTGGAAAGTGGTTAATTTACAGCCAAAAAACCTTACAGCCAAAAAACCTTCTATTGCAATTTGTTCTAGGTCAAGCCCTACCTTTACTGCACATTATTGTCTATTACATTTTGCCTAGGCCTATACTAATCCCATCATCTTGTTTCTTGTTTCAACAGATTGGTGCGACATCTACCGAAGCCATGGAAGAAGAGGTGGTGCATAATCCCTGCGGCATTTGCTCAAACACGTTAGACGAAGGAGAGACAGTCAAGCTGAGGGCGAAGGGAGCAGATACTATCAACAAGGCCAGTACTGAACGTGGAACGCCATCAATTACCGTGTCCGAGGGCCAAACGGTGCACATTGATTGCCGAAAGAAGCATGTCAATACGAAGCCAAATAGAATTCCTGGGAAGCAGAAGAAACGTCCTGAAAAACCTGCTCTTCGTTCTCAGACACCAGACTTTGTTTTACAGAGAACTGCTTTTTTTGTGGTACAAAAATCTATTTGGACACAAAGCATGATTCAGAAGAAGTGTATCCAGTACGCACCTTCAACTTTCAAAGGACAATACTTTCTGCATGTGATGCCAGGGCTGATGAGTGGGCTGACACTGTTAGAGGCCGAATTAACTTTGCACGCGATCTTCCAGCAGCTGACGCAATATATCACAAGCAGTGCAGCTCAAATTTCCAGACACATAGGCAGATCCCCTCCAAATATCGTGATTCCGCAGACAGTGAACCTCCTCGCAAGGGTCGCAAAGTAGATGCCTCACGAGAGGAAGCATTTCTACTCGCAATCGAGGACCTAGTCAGCCTCGGCCAATCCTCATTTACTGTATGAGGTTTGTATGAACATTGTGCAGAAGATGGAAGGTAGCAATGCTTTTGACTTTTCATTTAGGAAGAAAGATCAAGTTGAGTCGTTGGGTGCAAAGGTTACAATCAGTGCTGAAAAAGTACCAATCGACCCACAGCTCCTTTTCCAGAGGCTCCTCATCTTTGCTAATAACAGGGACTTAGGTGTTGAAGAGGTCTTTGCGTATGAGTTGTCTAGCTACCCTACTGCTCTGTTCGATAAGTGGGGGAGGCTCAGGGAAGCCAATAAACCACAGCTAGGAGATGAGATAGCTGCTGTTGTTCCCAAGTCGTCATTGGAATCATTTGAGGAAGAAAGGACTGTGACCCATGTTCTGGATGGTGGTTCCTTATTGCAAAGGATTCCATGGAAGAAGGGTGACACATTTGAGGACATTGCAAGCATGTACATGAAGCATGTTTCCAAAAACTTTCTCAACCCGGTGGTTGTATTCGACGGTTATAAATCAGGACCTACTACCAAGGACATGACACACAATCGACGATCAAAAGGAGTCTTTGGTCAAAAGGTGATGTTCACTCCAACCATGCCCCTTCGGTCAAAAAAGGAAAACTTCTTGTCAACTCGGACAATAAGCAAAACTTCATTGACTTATTGTGTGAAACATTCAAGGCAAATGGAATTGACTGTGTCAATGCGCCAGCAGATGCAGATGTCATGATTGCGAAGAAGGGAATGGAGCATGCAAGGGAAACCGTGACATATGTGATAGGTGAGGACACAGACTTGTTGGTGCTGTTGTGTCATTATGCGGAACGAGGGATGAATGATTTGTACTTCAAGTCGAGCAAGGAAGGTGGGAAATGTTGGCATATTAACTCAGTAGCAGAAGCTCTCGGTGAAAGCATCTGTCGTGTCCTGCCAGTTGTCCATGCACTCTGTGGATGTGACACAACCTCACGACTGTATGGTATTGGTAAAGGGGCTGCCTTGAGGAAAGTGAGGGAAGACAACGGTTTCTTGAAATGTATAGAAGCATTCTGTTGCCAAAGTGGAAGTAAAGACGCGATATCATCAGCTGGTGAAAAGGCCTTGGTTTATTTGTACGGGGGAAAGGAAATGACACCCTTGACGGACTGCGAAAGACAAAGTTTTGCAACAAGGTGGCAAAAAGTTCAACTACCGTTGAAGTTCACAGCCTTCCCCCAACAACCGATGCAGCCAAATACCACTCGTTCCGAGTTTATTGTCAGGTCCAGGAATGGATGGGGAACTGTGTGGACCCCGAGAAATGGGGCTGGTGTCTGCGGAAGGGACAGCTTGAACCGAAGACGATGGATTCGCCAGTGGCTCCTGATTCACTACTGAAATTGGTCAGATGTCAGTGTAATGGCAACTGTGACACTCAACGCTGTAGTTGCAAACGGAATGAGCTTGAATGTTCCAGTGCATGTGGTCAATGTAAAGGACTCTGTCAAAATAGCAACTTTGATGCAAGCACCGATGATCCAAGTGAATACGAACTCCTATCATGAATTACATAATTGGCTCTGAATGACGTCATACTACGTCATGGTTTTTTTTTTTTTTTTTTATAAAAAAGAGGGACAACAGGTCAAAAACCCATACAAGCACAAAGTGCCTGTGTCACCCCTTGTGAAAGAGACAGTTCAGCCTGTCTGTAAGGTTTTTCGGCAGTAAATTAACCACTTTCCAGGTGTCCAAAAGTTGGAGACTTTTTATATGTTCATCAGAGGGACCTAATAAACAAGTTAAAGCCAAAAAACGTTGTTTGTAATACATTTATAGGGTCTAGGAGCAACCAGAAAAAAGTTATCTGTAAATTGAAGCTTTGGACGGCGGCCATCTTGAATTTATGCAAATTAACCACTTTCCCAGTGTCCAAAAGTTGGAGACTTTTTATATGTTCATCAGAGGGAGCTAATAAACAAGTTAAAGCCAAAAAACCTTCTATTGCAATTTGTTCTAGGTCCAGTTAAATGATTGCTAGATTTACTGGACTATGTTGATCGTTCCCCCGCTGGTCTGAAGACGGAGGACTAGGTTGTGACACTTTAGCTGCCCGAGCTCGGGTGACAACACATGCCATGGGTTGTGTCTGGTACCGCTCGACCCACTCTTGCTCTTCCCTACTCACGTCGGCCGGCCTCTCGGCAACGACTAAGGGTAGAACCTCAGAAGCGGGCATTGCAAAGTCGTTGCCGAGAAGAAGGTCGACGCCCTCCACTGGCAATTCCTCCACAATCCCGACATCCAATTCACATGCCACACCATCCACCTCCAACTCCAACCGCACCAGCGGGTATGACCGAGTTGCATTAATACCCTGCACCACTACCACCCGAGCCGCGTTTATAGGATAGCCAGTCAAGTTTTTCATCAGAGTCTGGGAAGCACCTGTATCACGCAAGACCTCTACTCCATACTTGCGCCCCGCCCATATCACGCAACCCCGCCCTCTATGGTCGCAAAAAACATCCTGAGCAGGGTTCGAGCCTCCCAGGTGCTTCTGCATTGGCTGTGCCTCAGCCTCTGACGAACTGCCCCGGGCAAACTCAGATGACTTCGGAGACACACCAATGTTGCAGGCCAAAGACACAGCTGCTGTAGGTGGTTTGCTAGGACAGACTCTTGCAAAGTGCCCCTTTTTATGACAATGATAACACTCCAACTCCCCTTTGGGCTTCCCTTGGTACTGGGAAGGGCCCGGCCCCTTCTTAAACGGGACGGTGCTAGTCTTGTGGTCAGTCTTGGTATCATGGCTCTTGTACTTGTTTGCATAAGGTATATCACTAACTCGGGGGGGTGGGGCGTCACGCCCCTTGTTACCTGCCTCGCTACGCTGGGCAGACCCACACCCACGAATTAGTGATAGCCGGCGGTCAGCCATCTCAGCTGCCTCCTGTAGAGTTTTTTGGTTGCTTTTCTTTCAGGTTTAACGTCAGGTCGCCGCCCGTGCATTTGAAAAACTGCTCTAAAAGCACTAACTGTTTAATGTCGTCAAACGTAGTAGCTTTCCCCGACCTCAGCCAATTCCCAAAAGCATCGGACAGCTCCCGGGCATGTTCCAAAAAGGTGCTCTCCCGACCCTTGGTAACACCCCTGAACTTCAACCTGTATGTCTCTGGTTGTAGTTCGTATGCTCTCAGGACAGCCTCCTTAAGTTCCTCATAGATAATACACGACTCTATAGGCAATGCATCATAAGCCCTGAATCCCTTGCCCACAAGTCTAGAGGAAACAAGGGCTGCCCACTTCTCCCCAGGCCACTGTTGTTCCTGGCACTTCTTCTCGAATCTCATGAAAAATTCGGTGACATCCGACTCATCAAATACAGGGACTAGCTTCTACAGGTGCGACAAAGACTGATCATGCCCACAATTCCCACCACCGAGACGTTGCCCTGTCGTTTCCACCCGAGTTTTCTCAAGATCGATATCTGCACGGTACCTGGTAGACTCAGCCTCCGACTCGGATTTTATTCTCGCGAGTTCGAGATCAGTCTGTTGTTTAGCCTTAGCGAGTTCGAGATCCGTCTGTTGTTTAACCTTAGCGAGACGTTCCTCACGCTCAGCCTGCATCTTAGCCATCTCAAGCTGGAAGAGCATTTCTGTAGTGAAACTTTGAGGAGGAGGTGCAACTATTGGAGGCCCACCCAGCGATCCTAAACCACGCTGCCAGCGGCTATCGGCCTGCGGGAACGTACTAAACTCCGGCATCCTAGAGGTCCCGATGGGAGTAGAGTGGAGGGGGGGCTCGAGCAGAAGTCCCCGAGCACCCTCTCCACCCTGGACCTCACTAGCCGCCCCCAGTACGCAAGCCCTCAAATCGTTCTTCTTGATGCCATGAGCCACCTTAAGCCCCATGAGGGGAGCCAAACACTGTAGACTATACTTGCTAATGCCCTCTAGTCGATCAGCTGTTATAGGCACCTCCAAAAACTTCTTTACGGCCTCCTCACTAGTTACTAACCCCCCTGGCATCTGCCCATCAGAGCCTGCATCATTCCCTGAATGATCTCAAGGTTAATGGCCTTGGGTTTGAACAAAACATAAAAACATAAAAACAATGTGTCCACCAAAAATTCTCACGTTTATAAAACAAAAAAAGTACCCAAGCTCCTATGTAGCACTATTCACTTGCCAAATATGTCTGAAGACTCTCAAGTGCTATACTACTTTGCCAAATAAAAATCTAACGTGCCCACTATATTCCTCAATAAAACAAATGACCACAACAATCCTGCAATTATCTCTTAGTTCACAAGATCCTGAGCTAGGTCGCCATTTGTTATGATCCAGGTTCTTAAAGACACAGGGCTCTTCAACATTGGACTAGATAATGGCAAAAAGCAACAACGGTAACACTAGATCCA